>JAOWBW010002277.1:0-100523 GCA_026119855.1 Campanula takesimana
AAAAGGGGGTGGTCCGGGTGAACCTTTGGGAGGGTCCGGGCGGACCTCCTATAAGACCCGGGCGGACCTCTAGGGTTTCTGCCCAGAATTTTCATGTTCCGTTTTCTTACGGGTTTGGTCACTTGTTACCTATTTGAAATAGGTGAAACAAGTATAAAACTCCCCTCTAGTTGCCCTAATCAGTCCTAAGTATTGTCTTATGTTTGTGAGTGCCTCCAAGGGTTTGAGAGGTATTAATTTCTTGTTCTAAGACATCCCTAGATTGAAGAACATGAATATCACATACATATATAATTCCATATAGTTCTATACATTGAGAAAGCGTGTTTCTCAATTTGGTCTAGCAACCAAGATCAAGTGTTCTTGATATTCGTTCGTGGTGTGGATACCGCTAGAGGGTGAAATTTATCATCTTCATAGTTCGTGATTCTTGCTTTGTTCGTGATCAAGATTTCAAGCCTCCATCGAATTCAAGGTTGCAAAATCAAAGGCATCAAGGGTTAGTATTCTAGTATTCATTATGTTGTATTTGACTTAATCATATGAATGGATCTATGGGCTTTGGGTTTCATTAAATTTAAATGCTTAATTCCGCTGTGCATGTTACTCCAAAACCCAACAGTACATTTAACCACATTACACAAAATACCAAGTTTAATTACTAGTGCAAAGCACAATCTATTAAACAATACAAATTTTTCTTTTACGCCCGGATACAAGCTGTTGAGTTTGTGCCCCACAACGCGCTGTCACACGATGTCGGTATTCATGTGCCGAAAACTGCGAAATAACAGCATAATAGTGGTTAAACAGCTCTGATAATACAACCGACAGGTCCGACATCCATATCTATATAATAAAATTCTACATGAGGATGAGGTAAGATTTTACCTCAAAGGATGTATTCTCCACGTCCCAACACTCCATGTACTTCATCATATAAACACCACAATCGTGTCTGCAACATTGGACAGATGAATCAACTATATGTATCTCCACCCATAGGTTCACGTACTTTTTAAATGGAGATTAAGATGTGAAGGCACTTACAAATTATCCTGGTCAGGAATGCCATCCAGAGCGAAGAACTCGTAATCACCAATATTCGGCATTCCACATGCCTCAAAGACTGTTGCCTGTGGTGTCAGAATGATACAGAACACTTAATAAATTTCGACGTTTGCTGTATGACACACAAGGGTCAGATTGCAAATTTATGCGCTTACCATACGATGTATGAAATCCTTGTATGTGGAAGTTTTCCCATTGTTGGAATCAAGAAGCGCGATCTTTTTTTCTTCTAATAGTATCACAAACAGAACCCAGTGTTCTTGGAAACAATACGGGAACATAAGCTAAAAAAGGAAATAAGATACAAACTAAGCAATATTTCAAAACAATTTATCATTGACTGAGATTGATAAGAGATGTATTTTGTCTCTTCGTTAATTACATTTCCGCTTCTTTAATCTTTTGGGAAACCTCAGGTGCATAAAAATACTTAGAAAACTTCTGATTAACATCTTTCTTAAGCATGTCTTCACCACAGAGATTCAGATCAATCTGTGCCTACACAATATAACCACTTATCAGCTCCCATGCCATTTGCTTAATATAACAAATTAAACAGCCAGCGTAAGTGACGGTGAACAATAGTTCTGCAATCTCACCCCAAATATTGATTGAAAAAGATATCTCTTTCGACCGGCAAATGTCACCTCGTCATCCTCACCTCCCCACCCTCCCATGTTCACCAACAATACAAATGTATCCATGATCTACAACATGCAGTATCAGGTAAAATCTGAAAAAATGGGGAATGCCACAACAACTAGCACATAGGGAAAAATAACAGGTACTAAGACCATAAAGTACCTGCGAATTAACATAATATCTTGGTTTTAACGTACAAAAATCTGCCTTCGTTAGAGTCAAACCAACTGTCGCGACCCTGACACCGCGGGCCAAGAGCACGCGAACTGGACGTCGACTTGACACACAACTACCAAAATACTGAAGATAAAAATTCCATTTCTTATACCCAAAAGGTTTAAAACAAAGTTTTAGAAATCCAAGTTTAACAACAACAATATACTACTAGTATAAGATCCACAAGCTTACACCAAAAATACAAAAGATTACAAATCTTAATGACGTCATTGTTGGTAAAACTATCCCCAAAAGGTTATACATTTAAATAATGCAAACCGATAAATAACAACCTGCCCAAAATCTCAATCCTCTCGACGTCCTCCTCGATCCGCGAATCCTAATCCTTTCCTCCTGGGGGGTTAAGGAAAAACAAAGATAAAAGAAAGGGGGTGAGATAAATCTCAATAAGTTACTAATGCAACTACATGACATGCTATGATGCAATAAACAATAATAATATCTCACATAGCACGCAGCAATTATCATTTAACAGATAGCAGCAGAAATAAACAAGTAACAAAGGATACTGAGCCAAAGTTTCCCCAACAAAGGATATAACAATCTGATCAATGACGATAGGGCCGCATCGAAGAGCAGCATCAATAAGTAGCATCAAAGAGCCGATAAACCAATCAACGATAGCAGCATAATAACTGAAGAGAAAACCCGGTACCGGAACCAATAACCAAACGATAACTGAGTATACGACACAAAGTCGCAACCCCTTATAATAGCTAGACTGTTCCCAAAAAAGGAGCTAGCCCATCTCACATCCAAGGCCAATCTGGAGGAGGGAAATAATGGGGCAAAACAATGGTCAACATTATAATGGACTCGGCTCGTTGCCATTATAATCTTTTCCATCGCCCGACACAACCACGAATACCAGCTGGACTTTCAAATAAATTCTAAGTAATAAATACTAGCTTAAATAAACAACTAAAGATTCCAAAGTAGGGAACCATTCCAATTAAATCACCATGAAGGTAAACCAATCCAAACAACACATCAAAGATGGCCAACATTCCCAAAACGATACTTAATCAAATTCCGTAACATATTTATTCACAAAGGAACCAATTCCAATTAATAAAGTGTTCCACGATGTTAACTTAAGTTAATTAGAGTAATAAAACCTAAACTAGGAAGCCACTTAGTCTTAAACAAGAAAAAGACAGATTTTCCAGAACAGGGGGGCGGGCGGGCGCGCGGTAGGGGTCGGGCGGGCGCTCATTTGACCAGAGGGTTTGGCCGAGGGAAAAAGCCAGGTAGGCGGGCGCCTGGCTCAGCACGGGCGGGCGCCTGGTCGACGGGCTGGGAGGGATTTTCAGCTGGGTTTATCAAAGTTCCAAGCCATTTTCAAAATCAACCAAAATCAACACTTCCCACAAGTTCAGTAAGGTACCCAAACAACATCTAATCTTAAGAGGGACCAAAATAACATCATTTATCAACCCAAACTAAGATTTAATCTCAACAATCAATAATGAACCTTTTATTAAAATGTCACAAAATGGATAATAAATTAAACACTCTAAAACTCAACCAAGAATCAATGTATATCATCTAAATCATCATATGAACATAATATGAGCATTTTAACATAAAAATGGGGGAAAGTAAACTTACTTGAATTTTATCAAGGTTGACGGAATTCGAAATTTCTTTGTTCTCTACGATCCTAACAACGATCTAAACATTTTTCAAAGAATGAGAAATGAGAAATAATGGGAGGAAGATGACTAAAAAGAAGAGAGAAGGAGAAGAGAAACTTACCTTCTACAATGGAGGAAAAAGAGAGAGGAAGTGTGCTGGGGAAATGAGGGAGTGAGGGAGGAGAGGGGTGATGGAGGGAGGAGAGGGGTGATGGAGGGAGTAAGTAGGATAAATTGGAATAGTTTCACTTAGGCCCCCTCTACTACTCAACTAACACTTAAACCCTTATAACCCATTTCAAAATAATCCCCCCCCTTACTACACACTAGCACAAATGACCAATTAAAATGATAAGCACCACTTAAGATGAAACACCAAATGCACTCATAATTATTTAAATAAATAAATAAGAAATAAATAAGAAATAAATAAATAAATAAATATTTATTACTTAGAAAATAGAGGCGGGTTTTCGGGTCGTGACATTCACTCCACCTTAAAAGAAAATTCGTCTCGAATTTTTAAATTACTTACCCGAAAGATCAAATAGCCACGGATACGCAAATTCCGCCACTTCCCGAATTTCTCAATCATCCATTTTAAACCATCATACGGTAACCTTAAATAATACTTACAACATAACAACCTCTCGTATTGAACTTCCTTCAATCATTACCTTCACTACTAATTAGAATCCATATTCAAAATCAACGAATCCAAACTGCTCCTAAACATAACTCTCGAGATACTACAAGCTTATCTCATTTCATAAACTTAATTACACTGCAAGGATACTTCCATTTGTAAACCGCATACTTAGTATTACTCCCCGGAGATTCAAAACATTAAACCATCTCGAGCTAAATCAGCTTCTTAAAATTACGGAAAGCTAAAGATATTTACCAAGGTGGCTATATCTCCAAGGATTTCCATTATAGTGCTTTCACCTTAGATGGCACCTTAAACTAGAGGTACAATGTAAGCCCAAAATTTTAATACAAAGTGTTTACTTAAATCCACGCTATAATTTCATCATCTCATTACTCCAAATTTTTGAAAGCCTAAAACAATTACAAACACTCAGTAGTCCGTAAAACAATCCAAATTTCATCCCCAAGGGATTTCCTCTAACTCCCTTTTAAATTGATAATCCGTGCTTATACACCCCAAAGAATTTTAGCAATTCCTAAATCTTCAATGGCCAACCTACCTTAGTCTTTCACATATACATTTAATATCTCGATGATACTTAGGCCCAATCGTACTACCATCATAATAAACCAATTGGCTAGCCACATTCCAACTGACCCAATACTAAATCATAGTACTCTTTAATATGCCCGAGTATTGATACCCAACTTTCTTCACATACCCTTAACCCAAATCGAGAAACTCCACCAAGAAAAGATTTAGAACCATAAAACAACCATTTAACTAAAACTCAAAATGCCTTTAATACAATTCGAGAAATTCTTGCCCTCTCAAATTGTGCTTAGTCCTTTCAAACTTAGCGCGCTTACCACCATTAATGATTATAACTTCCACAATATACTAGTCACTCATAGCAAATCATGCATTTCTTCATGCTAACCAATTCCGATGCACTCACGTAGATGTACTAAAAGTAAACAAAAAATCTCCTATCACGAAATCCTCAATTGAATCCTCCGCTCCTATAACCCAACCGATACAATATGGATATTGATCTAATTATTAGCACTACCACCTTGTACCATAACAACTCAATTTAACCCAAGTTCCTCTCCAAACACTAGGCACTATTCAGAAGAAAATGGAAATCTTACAAATGATAAATACACCCAACAATTCGGTATAGACATCCCATTGTCACCTACCTAAGTTATATATTCAAATTCCGTATAAGAAAAGATGTGTATAATTCTACCCAAAGGAACGGTCTCAAAACGATTTTAGGAAATCAGGAATAGCGAATGTAACAATCCTCCTATAACAATCGACTAAAGCATGATATTTCCCTTCTCAAAATAACACCAAAACCTTATAATAGTAATATGATTAATTTAGCAGGTAAGGTATGTCTACCCTTAAGCACAACATAAGTACCTAAGACTTCATCAGATATCCCACATTCCTCCATAGGAGTAGATACTGGCAACACATAAGTCAAAGACTCAGGAGAAATAAATGCAACTAAATGCACAGAAACATATGAATGCGATGATCCTAATATGCACGCGCTCGCTCTCTCGACACAAAATTAGTACCTCCTGAAACTGATGAGTCACCCGTTGAGTGCTGATTGATCGCAACCACCCTACCCTGAACCTTTAAGGTTTCCTGAAGTATCTCTCTTTTGACCCTGTGCAGTACCAACGTCACTCCCGGATGGTTGATATCTGCCCCTAAGACAATCTCTCACAAAATGCCCCAACTGACCACAATTCACACATTTTCCTTGTTTCTTCCAACACTTGTCTTCTGAGTGTCCTTCCCTCTGACAATAGTTGCAGATCTTCCCATTTTGAGTCCCCTGATTAGTGCCTTGATTCCTCACTATTGGTTGTCCCTGAGGTTGCTCTCCGAATCGAGTTTGCATTCCAGAATTACCTCTGTTATCCGAATGTTGCTGTTGTGACTTGCTCTACACTCCTTGCTTACTCGGGTTAACCATCTCAGTCTTCCTTTTATGTTCCCTGATGTCTTGCTCTATCAAATAGGCACGGTCCACCGCATCCTGAAAAAGTTGAATTCTCTGGGCTACTAACTTATCCTAATAGCTGTCTTCAAGCCTCTGATAAACCTCATTGCTTTCTTCTCCTCGGTCCGCACAAGGTAGTCACAATACCTGGCTAATTCTGTGAACTTAGCCGAGTATTGAGCTACGGTCAACACGCCCTGCTCCAAGTTGAGGAACTCGATCTCCTTCCTATTCTGATCCACTAGAGGAATGAAGTGTTCTTTGAATTTCCTCACAAATAACTCCCAAGAATATGGTACAAGAGTAGTATCCCAACTGGCCTTAAGTGACTTCCACCAATGTTCCGCGGTCCCAACTAGCTTATAAGCCGCGAACCGAACCCTATCCTCGTCCGTGCAACCAAAAACATCGTAAATCTTCTCCATTGACTCAACCCACATTTCCACCTTTTTTACATCAGGCTCACCATCGTACTCACTTGGTTTCAACTTTAAGAACTGCTCCAACCCATATCGTGGAGGTGTTACATGTTCCTCTCTCGGTCCGTGGTCATGAATTTCTTTCATCGCCGCTTCAAACATCCCCTGAAACATTGCACGGTTCTCTTCCCATAGATCATTCTGATTCGGAGTCCCACTAGAACCTTCACCAGCTCTTCTTCTAGCCATTTAGAAAAAATACCTGCATAACATCAACCGTTACTCACTCCGAACACAACTACCCTCCTAGGTCATTCTAGTCCACCTATACTTATACTTAGAGCTAAACCATAGCTCTGATACCAACTGTCGCGACCCCGACCCCGCGGGCCAAGAGCACGCGAACTGGACGTCGACTTGACACACAACTACCAAAATACTGAAGATAAAAATTCCATTTCTTATACCCAAAAGGTTTAAAACAAAGTTTTAGAAATCCAAGTTTAACAACAACAATATACTACTAGTATAAGATCCACAAGCTTACACCAAAAATACAAAAGATTACAAATCTTAATGACGTCATTGTTGGTAAAACTATCCCCAAAAGGTTATACATTTAAATAATGCAAACCGATAAATAACAACCTGCCCAAAATCTCAATCCTCTCGACGTCCTCCTCGATCCGCGAATCCTAATCCTTTCCTCCTGGGGGGTTAAGGAAAAACAAAGATAAAAGAAAGGGGGTGAGATAAATCTCAATAAGTTACTAATGCAACTACATGACATGCTATGATGCAATAAACAATAATAATATCTCACATAGCACGCAGCAATTATCATTTAACAGATAGCAGCGGAAATAAACAAGTAACAAAGGATACTGAGCCAAGGTTTCCCCAACAAAGGATATAACAATCTGATCAATGACGATAGGGCCGCATCGAAGAGCAGCATCAATAAGCAGCATCAAAGAGCCGATAAACCAATCAACGATAGCAGCATAATAACTGAAGAGAAAACCCGGTACCGGAACCAATAACCAAACGATAACTGAGTATACGACACAAAGTCGCAACCCCTTATAATAGCTAGACTGTTCCCAAAAAAGGAGCTAGCTCATCTCACATCCAAGGCCAATCTGGAGGAGGGAAATAATGGGGCAAAACAATGGTCAACATTATAATGGACTCGGCTCGTTGCCATTATAATCTTTTCCATCGCCCGACACAACCACGAATACCAGCTGGACTTTCAAATAAATGCTAAGTAATAAATACTAGCTTAAATAAACAACTAAAGATTCCAAAGTAGGGAACCATTCCAATTAAATCACCATGAAGGTAAACAAATCCAAACAACACATCAAAGATGGCCAACATTCCCAAAACGATACTTAATCAAATTCCGTAACATATTTATTCACAAAGGAACCAATTCCAATTAATAAAGTGTTCCACGATGTTAACTTAAGTTAATTAGAGTAATAAAACCTAAACTAGGAAGCCACTTAGTCTTAAACAAGAAAAGGCAGATTTTCCAGAACAGAGGGGCGGGCGGGCGCGCTGTACGGGTCGGGCGGGCGCTCATTTGACCAGAGGGAAAAAGCCAGGTAGGCGGGCGCCTGGCTCAGCACGGGCGGGCGCCTGGTCGACGGGCTGGGAGGGATTTTCAGCTGGGTTTATCAAAGTTCCAAGCCATTTTCAAAATCAACCAAAATCAACACTTCCCACAAGTTCAATAAGGTACCCAAACAACATCTAAGATTAAGAGGGACCAAAATAACATCATTTATCAACCCAAACTAAGATTTAATCTCAACAATCAATAATGAACCTTTTATTAAAATGTCACAAAATGGATAATAAATTAAACACTCTAAAACTCAACCAAGAATCAATGTATATCATCTAAATCATCATATGAACATAATATGAGCATTTTAACATAAAAATGGGGGAAAGTAAACTTACTTGAATTTTATCAAGGTTGACGGAATTCGAAATTTCTTTGTTCTCTACGATCCTAACAACGATCTAAACATTTTTCAAAGAATGAGAAATGAGAAATAATGGGAGGAAGATGACTAAAAAGAAGAGAGAAGGAGAAGAGAAACTTACCTTCTACAATGGAGGAAAAAGAGAGAGGAAGTGTGCTGGGGAAATGAGGGAGTGAGGGAGGAGAGGGGTGATGGAGGGAGTAAGTTGGATAAATTGGAATAGTTTCACTTAGGCCCCCTCTACTACTCAACTAACACTTAAACCCTTATAAACCCATTTCAAAATAACCCCCCCCTTACTACACACTAGCACAAATGACCAATTAAAATGATAAGCACCACTTAAGATGAAACACCAAATGCACTCATAATTATTTAAATAAATAAATAATTTAAATAAATAAATAAGAAATAAATAAATAAATAAATATTTATTACTTAGAAAATAGAGGCGGGTTTTCGGGTCGTGACACCAACACCATCGAATAGCAGCACATCACTGCACAATTGCACATATTGAAATAGTTAATCGTCAAGCGAGAGCATATTGGCACATGTACTTGAATACATCTTAATATATTAGTTTATGCAAATTGCTTACTCAGGTACATTCTTAGATTTCCAAACTGAATCAGCGGTATCTTTGATAGTTTGAGAAACCATATGAGCATTCTTATTCTTATTCTTCTTCCTCTGCCTCTTTCTTTCCACCCCGGGCGATTTCCGTGTGTTGGGATCGCCATTTACAGGACGATCCCCGTGTCGAGGTTAGTTGACACTGTACTAACTCGGTGTATGGCTAGGTGAACCGGAAGGCCCCGAATCCTTTCTATCACCTCTATCATCAAAGATATCTTCTCTAGTCTCCCCACACCCCTTAGTCCCCGATACTTGTTCCACCTCCATCGCATTGATATCACCAACAACTTTATCTATACAGGTTTGTACTGAACTCAAGGCCCTTTCCAAATGATTATTAGGGACTTCATTTCCACCATCATTGGATGCCCCACCTGTAACGTCATCAACACGTTCATCGCTCAGTTCGCCACCATCTTTGGCCGACTCTCCCTCTTCCATAGAAAGAGCCCCATGACGGTCTTCAGACTTCTCACCAACCTCTTTTTCCGATTCTCCCTCTTCCATAGTAAGAGCCCCATCTTTCTCCAGTACCTCATCACCCCCGCCACCAACATCGTGACGGTCTTCAGACTTTTCACCAACCCCTTTATCTGTTTCTCCCTCTTCTATAGTAAGAGCCCCATCCTTCTCCAATACCGGATCAACTTGGCCACCAACACCGTCATCTTTTTCTCCAACCTCTTTCTCTGATTCTCCCTCTTCCGTAGCAAGAGCCTCATCTTTCCCCAATAATTCATCACCTTTGCCACCAACATCGCGATGCTCTTCGGATTTCCCAACCCCCCCCCTCAGTCTCCGGTTCCCGCACTTCCATAGTAAGAGCCCCCTTTTTCTCCACTACTTCATCATCTTTGCCTCGACCATCACCGCACTTTTGTTTATGTCCCTCACCTAGATGCTCTGATTCACTCTCCGATTCATTCCCTGATTCACCATGTGATTTACTTTCTTCGCTACTGTTGGGTATGCCCACATATATCTCAGTTTCAATGTAATAGGATTGATTAGATTTGATTGATCCATCACCTAAGTTTTATTTCATGGACTTTAGACCCACATGTAAGAAGTATTTATACTTCATTTTTTAGGTTGTCCATTGTAATAGAATAGGCTTAGAAATAGGGCAAGAAGATCAAGATTCAAGAAAATCACTGTGTGAATTTAAGCGATGCGCCATGCGCCTTCAAGCCATGCGCTATGAGCCTCCAAGCCTCGCGCCATGCGCCTCCTTGGTGCGCGCGCATGAGTATGCACCTAGAATTAACTCATGTGCCCCATTGGCTTATGCGCCTCTCTAGCTCACGCGCCTCAACGTATTGTGTTTAAACACTCAGTGATTTAATGAAGATTCAAAGACGTGAAGAGAATTAAAACTACGCCAATGATTCAAACGATGGTTAAAAAAAACACGTGTGCGCCCAAATTGAGGACACCTGTCCACAACGGTCATAATTGTGTTATGTGTCTAAACGGCTATAAAAGGACACATGCTCCACTCAATGAGCGACAACACATTTGTCCTTTGCTCAGAATCATCATGAATTTCCAACGGCTAGTTTTTGGGATTTCACTATAAATACCCCATAACTTCAACATTTTGAAGTTGCTGAGTTTTGCTAAGATTTTCAAGAATTTCTCTCTCAAGCATTTGTTAAAGATTTGAAGACTGCCTTTGAAATTTCCAGAATTCTCAAGAACACCTTCATACCTTCATCCTTAGCCCAGATCTTCAAGCCAAAACACCTTAGTCTTCTTGTGCTCTCAATCTTAAAGATCTAAAGAGCCTTGATACTAAATCACACACGCACCTCTTTAAGTTTGATCACTTAGATCTTTCTTTTAGAGATACACTGGTTTTGTCTAGGATTTGTTCGTTCATAGAAATAGATCTTGAGTTAGAGTATAAGCTCAACAAGTTGTAATTTGTAACACTCTCTCATTATATAAGATCTCCATTAGAAATCCAAGACTAACCATCTTGGTAGAGGACGTAGATCATTTTACCGATCGAACCTCTCCAAATAGCTCTTGTTCATATCTTGCTATTTCCTTACAAGTTCATATCATATCTAATTACTTGCTTGTTTATTCTTTGTAGATTGATTGATTGAACTGTGTTGTGTTTGTTATATCATTTTCCTTAGTTTCTTATTTCACCCACTTTGAGCCAAAATACTTAGAGTGTGTGTGCGCCCCCTTTATCATACTTTGCGCCTATTTACATTACTAAATTCCGCTGTGCATTTCACTCACTCACATAGGTGCATATCATAACGCTTATTTGATAAAGTGTGCATTTGCAATTGAGTTTATCAAGGGTACGAAAAGAATTTTAAAACAGCTATTCACCCCCCCCCCTCTAGCTATTTTTCATACCCTTGTTGCCCTTTGGGACCAACAAGTGGTATCAGAGCGAACACCTTTATAAAACACTTTTGTTTTTCAAGCTTAACAGCTTGGGTGCCGATTCTAAATGGCAAACTCAAAACCTATGGCAACTGCAAACTACACTCACGTTCCGGTCTTTGATGAAGATCATTTTGACGTGTGGAAATTCAGCATCCTAACTCATCTCAACTCAATCGATGAAAGACTTCATGACACCGTGGTTTATGGACCTTACATCCCTATGAAAGCGAATCCAAATCCATGCACCAATGCTGTTCAACCAACCGTCAAGAAACCAAAGGAAGAATGGACTGACGAAGAAACAAAAAGAGTTGCAAATGATGGAAAAGCAAGAAACATTCTCCTAAGCACGGCTATGAAACAACAAGTCATGCATTGTGCTACTGCTAATGAGCTATGGGATGCTATTGAAGAGCATATAGAAGGAGATACTGTTTGTAAGGAGAACAAGAAATATGATGTGCAAAAGAGATTCAACAATTTCTCTCAACTCCCCGGTGAAACCTTAAGACAAACTTATGAACGCTACTGTGAAATTATAAATCAATGTATTTCACTTGGCATGAAGTTTTCTAACAAGGATTTGAATGTCAATTTTCTCCAAGCTTTTGGATCAAGATACCTACATAAATCCAGCGCTCTTGAAGACGCCGGAACTTTAGATGTATGAACTTTAAGGAACCTTTATGCAAATCTCAAAGTTTATGAGCTCAAACTCCAACGAATCAGTGAAACTGAAGGAAAGTCAAAATCCATAGCAATGGTGGCGCATAGAGAAGAAGCGCATGCGCCTGCGCCGGTTCAAGAAGAGAAAAGTTCCGATCCCAAAATTTCTACCTCTGAGCTACTAGACAAGGATGATGAAGACTTCGCTTTATTTGTGAAGAAATTTCAAAAGTTCAGAAAATTCTCAAGACCTGGCTCAACCAGCAAATTTCAAGGATCTACCAGCAGAGCTCCTCCAAAGTTCACGAGGAGCAGTGATTCAAAAAGAAAAGAAGACCTTGTTTGTTTTAATTGCAGGAAACCAGGACACTTTGCTTCAAGCTGCCCAATTCCAAAATTTGAATATATCCAGAAGAAGAGCAGCCATACTCCCAAGCTCACTCTCAAATTCACTCGTCACAAGGGAATGGTTGCTAAAGAAGAATCACCAGCAAATGAGCAGAACACTTGGATTGAAACAGACTCAGATGAGAGTGATGAAGATTCCGATGATGGACTCGTTTGTTTGGTGGCAAATGATGATGAAGTTAATACTTATGATTCTGATGATGACTTCTCCAAGGATGTTCCTGATATGAATGTCTTGAATAAACCTATCAAGAAATTTGCAGGTTTTCAAGAAATGAAAAGGAAGAAAGGACCAACCATCAGTGAGCTCGTTGAACAAGGATTTCTCACACCGGCTCAAAGCGATGGTGGATTGTTATTCTCACGATGTGATCTAAGTGCAAGGAACAAGTTGAGAAAAGGAGCTTACATCAGACCTCAAGTTGAACCAACTGCTCCAATCTCCAAAATCAATGATGATGAAGTGATTGCTGAATAAGAAAAATTGTTCAAAAAGGCTGAAAAGGTAATCACTAGATTTGATAGTATGAAGGAAGCTTTAGCACTATCATGTGATGAAATTTCCCAGCTTAAGACCGAGAAATCTCTACTTAAATCTGAACTCACCCTCCTTAAGGAGCAGATAAAGAGCATGACTCCTCTTACTGTCAAAAACACTTTTCTAACAGAACAGAACTCACTTCTTAAAGTTCAAAACGATGAATTGGTTGCTCAAATTACTGATCTTAAAAAGATTACAAATGAGTGGTCCAATTCTCGTGTCACTATGGAGAATATATTTGAGTCCCAAAAAGTCAGTGGTGATAAAAGTGGCTTGGGATTCTCATCAACTAGTGACAACTTTAAATGTGATATATGTGCTGAAAGAGATAGTGAATTTACAAACCAGCAAACTTTTGAAATTCCCAAGGAAAAACATTCTAATTCAATGGGTAAAGGACAGGAAAAAGTCAAGAGACAAACATTCCATTATGTCTACCCAACGAAGCAATTTGGGAAAGCTAATGGGAAAGATATAGCTACAGATGAATCATCCTCTAGCAAAATCCCTCTTGAAACAAAGCGCGATCCTTCTCCGAGTGCTCATTATGCGCCTAGGAGCCACGCGCCTCATCGCCGTGCGCCTCCTAGCCCTATGCGCCCTCCTAGATCAAGCGCTCTAAAATTTCAAAAGAAGGATTTTGTTAAGGCTAGTCCATCTGACCCAAAGAAGAATGCTATCCCAAAGAAAAGTAAAGAGTTTGTGAAAACTCATGTGATTGGTGGCTTTCATCATTGTTCCATTTGTGATTGTTCTGGACACAAGGCCGTGGAATGCCTTTTGCGATTCACTCCCAATGCCAAAAGATGTAAAAACCCTAAGGTAAAGCAAGAGTGGGTTGTCAAAAGTTGCTAACCCTAGCCCAAAAGGAATAAAGGGGACCTGCTTAAATGTCTATATTTCAGGTTCTTTGTTTTATGGCTGGATCTTCAAAAGCTAGAAATTATGAATGGATTCTCGATAGTGGGTGTTCAAGACACATGACTGGAGATGAATCCTTATTAGAAGATGTCCATGAAGAAAGAGGTCCCTCAGTAACATTTGGTGATAATAACAAAGGTCAAGTTGTTGCATATAGAAAGCTCAAGAAAGACAAAGTGTGCATTGAAAGAGTCTCTCTCGTCGAAGGGCTCAAGCACAATTTATTATCCATATCTCAATTCTGCGACAAAGGATTAGAATGCCATTTCACCTCAACTCAATGTCTTATCAAGAATGGCAAAACTGGAGCTACATTACTCACAGGATATCGTAAGACAAATATTTACATTATTGATTTCTATAGTATAAACTCTAGTACTAATCTTTGTTTTGTAGCTAAAAGTGTGAGCGAAAATAGTTGACTGTGGCACAAGCGCTTAAGTCACTTGAACTTCAAATATCTATCTAAAATCAGCAGGAATAACCTTGTCAAAGGACTTCCCAAGGTTGCTGATCATCATGACAAGAAGTGCGCCGCGTGTCAACTTGGCAAACAACCGAAGAAATCTTTCTCCAGCAAGACCAATCCTTCAACTTCTAGATGTTTGCAACTGCTCCACATTGATCTATTTGGACCAGTCACCACTGCAAGTATTCGAAAGAACAAGTATACTCTAGTTGTGGTGGATGATTATTCAAGATACACATGGGTGGAAATGATGATCTCAAAAAACGATTGTTACGACATTTTGACCACCTTATTCAGACTGCTCCAAACCCAAAAAGAAGATGACATCGTTAGTGTTCGATCCGACAATGGAACAGAATTCAAGAACAACGGTGTTGCTCGATATTGCGACGATCATGGGATAGATCACAACTTCTCAACCGCTGGAGTTCCTCAACAAAATAGGGTTGTGGAAAGAAAGAATAGAACGTTGATTGAAGCGGGAAAGACGATGATAGTTGAAGTGAAATTGCCTAAGTACTTTTGGGAAGAAGGTATCAACACAGCATGTTTTACTCAAAATCGTTCCCTTATCAACAAACTTCACAACAAGACTCCGTATGAACTTTGGCGTGGTAGAACTCCCAACATTGCATTCTTTAAGATCTTTGGTTGCAAATGTTATATCCTCTACAACGGAAACAGACATAGAGGTAAATTCGATGCCAAAGCCGACGAAGTTATTTTTGTTGGGTATGCCAAACATTCTAAAGCTTTTCGCGTTTTTAATAGAACTACATCAGTGATAGTTGAATCTGTACATGTTACATTTGATTAACATTCTCTCCTTGAGCTACATTTGGCTCCAAATGTTGCTGATGATTCTATTGAGCTTAATGATACAGGTGCTCCTATTTATGTTGCGCCTACACAAGAGCAGAATCTATCAACTCAAGGAAATCCATCAACATCAGTTGCGCCTAATTCCTCATATGGCGCGCCCCATGAGTCATCAGCTGCGCCTCACTCACATGTTGCGCCTCCTGATTCCTCTCATGCGCCTATATCTACTGCTGCATCTGGTGTAAACCCAAGTTTCAACTCTACACCAATTCAACCCCCAAATTTTGAAGATTTAGAATCTGGTGAAGATGTACCAATTGAAGACCTTCAAGTTACTACGACTCAACCTAACTTACCTCCTGAAATTCGTGAAGTTAGAGGTCACCCAATCAATAATATCATTGGTGATCTAAACGTTGGTGTTCGTACAAGGAGAGCTACAAACTTTGATGCTTACACTGCTTTCATCTCTCAAATTGAACCGAAGAAGGCTGATGAAGCGCTCCAAGATCCTAATTGGATTGTTGCTATGCAAGAAGAACTCAATCAATTTGAACGATGTAAGGTTTGGACTCTTGTTCCAAGACCAAATGATCAAGGAGTGATTGGTACGAAATGGGTGTTCAGAAACAAGATGGATGAGAATGGAACCATCACACGAAACAAAGCAAGATTGGTTGCACAAGGCTATAGCCAAGAAGAAGGAATTGATTACGATGAAACTTTCGCGCCCGTAGCAGGACTTGAAGCTATCAGATTATTTCTAGCTTACGCAGCTCACAAGAACTTCAAGTTATATCAAATTGATGTGAAGAGCGCGTTTCTTAATGGTGAACTCCAAGAACAAGTCTACGTTGCTCAACCACCTGGGTTTGAAGATTCACAATTTCCAAATCATGTGTACAAACTCCAGAAAGCTTTGTATGGACTCAAACAAGCACCAAGAGCATGGTACGATACATTATCCAAGTTTCTCATTGAAAAAGGCTTCACTCGCGGTAAAATCGATACAACTCTTTTCATTGCCAAACATAATGGTCATAAATTACTTGTTCAAATTTATGTTGATGATATTATATTTGGTTCTACTAATGAATTGTTGTGCAAGCGCTTTGAGAAACTAATGAAGAGCAAGTTTGAAATGAGCATGATGGGAGAACTCACATTCTTCCTCGGGCTTCAAATCAAGAAAATGAATGAAGGCATATTTATAAATCAAGCCAAATACACAAAGGACTTAATCAAGAAATTTGGACTTGAGAATGCCAAAGCATATGATACTCCAATGGCCACCGGCAACAAACTCGACAAAGATTTAAAAGGTAAACGTGTTGATCAAACGCTCTATCGAGGTATGATTGGCTCGCTCCTTTATCTTACTGCTAGTAGGCCCGATATTATGTTTAGTGTTTGTGTTTGCGCTCGTTATCAATCTGACCCTAGAGAAGCACACTTAATTGCTGTGAAACGTATTATAAGATATCTCTCCGGCACTGTTAACCTTGGACTTTGGTACACCAAAGATTCAAATTTTAAACTTGTAGGTTATTCAGATGCGGACTATGTAGCGTGCACAATTGATAGGAAAGGCACGAGTGGCACTTGTCATTTCCTCGGATATCGACTTGTGTCATGGGCGAGTAAGAAACAAGCTTCAGTATCAGTCTCAACAACCGAAGCCGAATATATCGCTGCGGGAAGTTGTTGCTGTCAAATACTATGGATGAAGCAGTAATTGGTGGACTATGATATCATCGAAGGAAATTGTCCCATCTACTGTGACAATACATCAACAATTGCCGTTTCTGAAAATCCTGTCATGCACTCAAAAACCAAGCACATCGACATCAAGTATCACTTCCTCAAAGACCACGTGGAGAAAGGCAATATTCATTTGGAACACGTGGGAACCGACTATCAAATCGCCGATATTTTAATGAAAGCACTCGACGCTAAACGGTTCATATTTTTGAGAGGTGAAATGGGTATGCTTGAACTCAACTAAAATTCAATACAATTTTGTCAATACTAATAATTGTATGTTTTGTTGAGTTATATGAGTATACTAAGTATTAAAAAGGATAGATCAATTTCAAAGTTTCAAGGAAACTTTATGAGCGCCCAACTCACATTCTCATGCGCGCCTGACATTCTATGCGCCCCAAAATCTGTGCGCACCTCACACCCCTACGCGCCCCTCATTCTGCGCGCCCAACATCAATGCGAGCCTCTCTCTCATTGCGCGCCTAGATGAGTACTGCGCCTATCATACTCTGCGCGCCCCCAAGCAATCTAGCGCGCCATAAATGCAAATTCACGTGCACATTTATTGCTAACAGGTATTCAATGCTTCAAATTTATTAGTTCAATGATTGAGCGCATTAAAGTTTCACAAGTACCAGATACGTTTATTCTATTCATTTATTATAGGAATTTCTGTCCTTTGACATTTCATAATTGTTCAAGGGTACTTGTGCAATTAAATTTTTTCCTCGTTTTACGTTTTTCGAAAAATCTTATTTTTTGGGGATATATTTCTTGCACCCCTAACTTACACCAAAACAGATATTTTTGGGGTATGTGCAAAAATTAGTCAAAATTGCTCATACACTTAATGGGAAAATGAAGCAGTTTTTCTTATACCCAAAATGTCACATAATGACATCTTTGTGTCATTCAGCATTTATGAAGCCATCATTTCTTTTTCCCCTCATAAATTTTTGTCCTTTCCAAATTCCCCTCACCATAAATGCGCCGTCCTTTTTTGGTCATAATGAGCCGAAATTTTATTTCCCTTCATTAATGCACATCTTTTCAACTTCCCATCTTTTTAAAATTTTCAACCTTTTATTTTCTTATCTGTGCAATTTTTTTAACCTAACCCTATATATACTCAACCTATCCCTTCCATTTCCTTTCTTTCATCATCATCACTCTCTTTTCCCTCACCAACTCTCTCTCTCCCGTCTCTCTCTCTCTGCTCTCAGTTCTCAGTCTCTCTCTCTCGTTTTCTATCTTTCTCTCTATATATACTTTCTTTTTTTATAATTTCATATATGGGTCCTAAAATATCAACCAAAGCATCACAAGACGAAATGGTATGATCTCTTGAACCTTAAACTCAGTTAATTTATGCATTTTTTTTCGTTTTTTTTCTGGGTTTCTGTTTTTTTTTAACCGAAAATGTAATTTTCTTTGTTTAATCTTGACTCGGTGATCCGTTTTCGAAATCGTTTGTTGGGTTATGTTCATTTCGTGATTTCGAGTCTTTTGAATCCAACATTTTAACGATCTATGCTATCTTTGTTGCGAATCTGAAAATCTTAAGTTTTTGACTTTTCAAATTTTTCGGGTCTTTGAATCCATTTTCTGGATTCGTTGTTGATTTGTTCTAGTTTTGGTTTACATATTTGTGATCCTTGTCTTATTGCGGTCATTTTGATATATTGTGTGCTTGATTTGGTAAAGTTTCACGTTTTATGTGTTCTTGGTGTTCTTCGAGCACTCAAGACATGTTCTTCGTGTTCTTCGTTATTTTCGCATGACTTGGGTTTCAAATTTTCAAAAACGAGTTTTTCAAAATTTTTCATGTTTGATCTTGTTTGCTTGCACGATTATGTACTTTACTTGTTTGTGTGTTTTTGTGTGCTTTTTACTAAGTAAAATTTTTACATATGTTATGCGCCTAAATACAAACTTATACGCCTAATTTCTTTATGCTCCTGAATGTCTTTTGCGCCTCATCACATGTATGCGCCTAAGTCATTCTGCGCCTAAAACTTTTATGCGCCTAACTTTATACTTAGTCAAATTTCTATGTTTAATTTTTCCTTAGTTTCTACATAGAACCATTCTTAATGCGCCTTGTTATCTTATGCGCTAATTTGCTTATGCGCCTCTCATTTTTATGCGCCCTTTGTGTTTATTAATGATCTGCGCCTAATCAACCCATGTGCCTAATATTTCCTTGCACATTATTATGTTTCTATGCACCTAATACACTCCTAACTTCACTCAAATGTTTACTTTTCAGGATCCTGCAAATTTCAGACCCGGTGAAACCATTGATCTTGCTGAGCTCTCATTTGATCCAATGGGGCTTGAAATCCTTTCAACCCTTCACATCGCTGGACTCACTCCTTTATTCACGCTGGATCAACCATTCTATTCTCCGCTCCTCGTTGATGAATTCTTCTCAACCGCTGCTCTAGTTGAGACTCCTGCTGATGGATATGTGCGCTACAGGATATGCGCCACCGTTCAGAATGTGGCTATAACTATCTCTACGGGCACAATCAAGAACATCGTGAGTTTCAGTACTACTGGCCCTCAGGGTGTTTCTGGTCAACCAAACTCTTACTCAGTTGCAGATCAGAATGCTATAGCGCGTACCTATCTCCAAATTCCTACTCTTCTAAACAACATAAAAAACGTTGAGATAAGAGATGGTGGAGATCTGCTCGCTCATATAGTGCATCTTGTTGATACTTCGATCGTGTTCAAGACCGGGAATGTGAATAGATTCACTGTGGAGCAGTGGGAATATACTGCTGCCATCATGGGAAAGACTAGATTAAATTGGCCTCAGATTTTGTTCAAAACCTTGTCTGACCAGATTGATAAATACAACAAAAACAAGGCTGATGGGAGAACCAAATTCAAAACTCACTGCAGAATCCTTACTAAAATTTTCCTAACTTATCCTGAGTTAGTCAAGTTTTTGAGTGAGAACCCTGTGTACAAATCTGATGACGTTCCAATTTTTGGAAAAGCCAACTTGGATCTTAAAAAGCGCAGGAAGAAGCCTGTGAAGCGCACAACGGGAATTCGGATCAAATCTATTGAAGGGTTAGTAGATGAAAATACTGAATCAGATGATGCGCCAGTTCCTAAAGGCGCACCAACAAAGAAGAGCGCAGATTCCGAAGGCGCCAGTCAACGCGCAGAAACCGTGGCAGGCGCAGAAAAGAGCAAGGGCAAAAGGATTGTTGATGACCCTCCTAGAGCTGCTATCAAGCGCACTAGATTTGAATCTGATGAGGATAGAGATCTAAGGATTACGCAGGAAGCTAGCAGACTTGAGGCTCAAAGGAAACGAGATGAATATTTTCAAGCCAAGAAAGCAGCTGAGTTAGAAAAGAAGGAATGCAAGAAAGGCGCTGGTTCAAGCGCAGATGCTGAGAAAGGCACAGTCGATCCCGCGCCTACTCAACTCGCGCCACCTCAACGCGCCCCCGTTCCCCGTGTGTCTCCAGTTCCATCTACAACTTCTACGCCCCCTCTAGTTCCTACAATTCCTATATCTCCCACTCAACAAAAATTCAGGCAAGATCTCAGAAAAGAATTATTTGGAGATGATGATTCAAGTGAGGGGGAGCAAGATATTCCATCAACTCTTTCCCCTTCTCATACGCCCCTATCCTCCCCTGCGCCTCCTCCATCTACTCCTTCAGATTTGAGTGAGGTACTTTCTATTCTTAAATCTTTGCAGCAGGGGCAGGCTAAGTTAGAACAAGGTCAGACTCAGATTGCGTCTCAATTTGAGCTCCTCACTTCCATGCTGACTGATCAATCTGAAGAGATCGCTGCCATTAAGGGGGAGATGACTTTAATCAAGGACAAACTTTCTGCTCCTACTCCTCCGGCGCAGACTCAGGTACAAGCTCAACCTGATCAGGCGCACACCTCATCCGCTGCGCCTACGTTCATACCTCAGTCTGCTGCATCTCAGTCCAACATGAATGTTCTAGTCTCAAAGTTGAATGTTTTGAAAGAAATGATTGTCACTCACTTCACTGCTGCTCACTCCAGTTCTGATAGACGCGCGGATCACATTTCCTCTGACATTATCACTGCTCAAAATGCTATTGAAGCACATGTTCAAATTTTAGAAGAAAATGTTTCTCAGCAGCATCAAATTACTCAGCGCTCCATTGATGAGTATCAAACTATCAATGATGGGCACTTGCACTACATCAGAGACGGTGTCCCTGAAACTCATACTCTTGTCACTGACACTTATGCTAATGTCAACCGCGCCTATCAACTTTCCAAACAAATCCAGCGCTCCGTTTCTGAAATAGAAGAAGGATTGAAGGATGAAGACGCGCCTCCTCCCAACCCTTAGTTTTGGTTTGTTTGTAAGTTGTTAGAATTTTTTTTGTGATTAGAAACTTTTACTAGTGATTTAGTGCTTACATGTTTTAGCACCTTTTGTTTTTGTTCTGTTAAATACTTGTACTTTGTAACTCTTACACCTTGAGTATTAATGAGAACAAAACATCACTTTTGTTTCAAAACTTGTTCACTCAAACTTCTTGTTTGTAGAACATTGAATGTTGTTTAAAATCATATGCATCATATTTGAACTGCTTCATATTTTATGCATTGAGTTTAAACTTTGTTTAAACACATTTCAAAACTAAAACTCATATCATTTTGAATGTGTTATAAACTGTTATTTCTATCTTTCCATTTGTAATGCTTTATCCTTATTGGAATAGATTAGAAATATATATCTTGGACTAGTGTGTCATTAACTTGAGACATGATTTACTAATATCATTTATTTGGACATGTTATTATCAAGTATAATGTTTGTCCTTAATATAGTAGGTAATGGCATCAATCAAATAGGGGGAGATTGTTGGGTATGCCCACATATATCTCAGTTTCAATGTAATAGGATTGATTAGATTTGATTGATCCATCACCTAAGTTTTATTTCATGGACTTTAGACCCACATGTAAGAAGTATTTATACTTCATTTTTTAGGTTGTCCATTGTAATAGAATAGGCTTAGAAATAGGGCAAGAAGATCAAGATTCAAGAAAATCACTGTATGAATTCAAGCGATGCGCAATGCGCCTTCAAGCCATGCGCCATGAGCCTCCAAGCCTCACGCCATGTGCCTCCTTGGTGCGCGCGCATGAGTATGCACCTAGCATTAACTCATGCGCCCCATTGGCTCATGCGCCTCTCTAGCTCACGCGCCTCAACGTAGTGTGTTTAAACACTCAGTGATTTAAAGAAGATTCAAAGACTTGAAGAGAATTCAAACTACGCCAATGATTCAAACGATGGTTAAAAAAAACACGTGTGCGCCCAAATTGAGGACACCTGTCCACAACGGTCATAATTGTGTTATGTGTCTAAACGGCTATAAAAGGACACATGCTCCACTCAATGAGCGACAACACATTTGTCCTTTGCTCAGAATCATCATGAATTTCCAACGGCTAGTTTTTGGGATTTCACTATAAATACCCCATAACTTCAACATTTTGAAGTTGCTGAGTTTTGCTAAGATTTTCAAGAATTTCTCTCTCAAGCATTTGTTGAAGATTTGAAGATTGCCTTTGAAATTTCCAGAATTCTCAAGAACACCTTCATACCTTCATCCTTAGCCCAGATCTTCAAGCCAAAACACTTTAGTCTTCTTGTGCTCTTAATCTCAAAGATCTAAAGAGCCTTGATACTAAATCACACACGCACCTCTTTAAGTTTGATCACTTAGATCTTTCTTTTAGAGATACACTGGTTTTGTCTAGGATTTGTTCGTTCATAGAAATAGATCTTGAGTTAGTGTATAAGCTCAACAAGTTGTAATTTGTAACACTCTCTCATTATAAAAAGATCTCCATTAGAAATCCAAGACTAACCATCTTGGTAGAGGACGTAGATCATTTTACCGATCGAACCTCTCCAAATAGCTCTTGTTCATATCTTGCTATTTCCTTACAAGTTCATATCATATCTAATTACTTGCTTGTTTATTCTTTGTAGATTGATTGATTGAACTGTGTTGTGTTTGTTACATCATTTGCCTTAGTTTCTTATTTCACCCACTTTGAGCCAAAATACTTAGAGTGTGTGTGCGCCCCCTTTATCATACTTTGCGCCTATTTACATTACTAAATTCCGCTGTGCATTTCACTCACTCACATAGGCGCATATCATAACGCTTATTTGATAAAGTGCGCATTTGCAATTGAGTTTATCAAAGGTAGGAAAAGAATTTTAAAACAGCTATTCACCCCCCCCCTCTAGCTATTTTTCATACCCTTGTTGCCCTTTGGGACCAACAGCTACTCTCATCATCTGAATCAGGAACATACTCACAATCCGAAGATGATTCAACAGACTTATCGTGTTTGTTCTTCGCTTTCTTTTCCCTCCGTACGTGCTTGTTTGCCCTGCTGCTATAACCAATCTCATCGATTTTCCTCTTTCCCTTATTCTTACGGGAAAAGTATTCAGCCAACTCTAGATTGCACTTAACAACTTTAGCATTCATATCCGAAATTATTCGCGAGCAATGCGCAATCTCATCAACCCTTTTCTGAATGCAGTTAAATAGAATCGTTACCATATGAAGAAAATTTAATACCCAAAAACAACAATGCAGAATAACAACGCACTAGCCTTAACATATGTGTCCTCCACATCACGAGCTCCGGTCGCGACCGCTCCTCCTTGTAATTCATAGGTGTTACAAGTTTGGGAATCCTTATAACGACCCAACACATGTGAATACACCCCATAGACTACATTACGTTGAAAGATCAAATGCAGCGCAACTGATTAAAAAAACATCACATCAGATTGTTTTTCAGTACCGTTATGCTTACACCAACACCTTTTTTTTCCAGTTTCTTTTCCTTCTTCAACCTTTCATTGATTTTAACATCCGTCCAAGTCTTCACATGCGGTACCTCGCGCTTGATATTTATGCCCGCCACTCGCACTCGATCCCAAAACAAAATCTAATATAACAGTGAGTAGTAACAACATTCAAATTTAAATAAATAAGAAAAAAAACAAAAAACAAAAACAAACCATCTAAACTAACCTGAAGGAAAAACACACATCCTGTATAATATGATTTCCCGACCTCAAAACCACAACTAGCACCCAATAGCCCATCTATCACTAATTGGGCCCAATTATAATCCTTAATCTTATCAACATATACAATGCTATCCCATATTTCCCTGCAGCCCCTTCCATAGGACAGAGGATACAATAAAGTGGCACATGCAAACACTACAAACCAACGCTTGAAGTTATCACCTGCACCATCCATATCACTCAATAACTACAACATTTGCTTGTTCGTACAATCCATAAACCCAGGAACTTCTTCTCTCCAATTATCCTCCCCCAATTTCAACTGAATTGGCCAACTGCGAATGCCAAAGCAATCAACAACATCTGACGCATCAAAACTGATGGACAAAGAATCCGTTACCATGATCTTTAAATCACTTGAATCACATGTGATGAATCTACTTACTACATCCATTGCAAGGTCATGCTTTAACGATCTACAATTTATCTCCAACAAGCCACCAAATCCAATGTCCTTCACCGCAGCCTTTTGGTCAGCGTTGAGCTGTTCGGTCAACTTAACCATCGACCCAGGGGAGCATCTTGTAAGAAATGACTCCTCCTAACATTACGTAAATACTCCATTACCGCATAGTAATTTACACTATATAAGAACAATCTTCATTATCTGCATAACAACAATTATAAACACACGTACCTTTGTTTTCATGGTCTTTGGAGCCTTCTCGCCTCGTGCTTCACCGTATTCCTTCCATACTGCCTTCTGCTTATTGACATGTGCATCCCTCTGATCTTGCGTCATACCATGCCATTTCCCATTCAATAGTTTGTCGATCTAACATTTTCAGATTACCATATTAAAACCATATATTTATTATCACCATATAATCATAAACATAAACATGAAAGGCACAAACTCGATGTTTAGAGAACGTCTTCCCGTCTGCTTTCATTTTCTCTATAGTTTCTTTTCTCCACACTAAATACGCTGAAGCAGGTATCTTCATCTTACAGCATCATTCTTTGAAGATGTTGGGTTTTTCAAAGAAAGTTTACTTGGACCAACACCATTTTTTGTTTTTGTTTTGGACTAGTCTTTTCTTTACGTTTAGCCATGATCACTGCAATAATGTAATGGTTATCACCAGCTAGTTCAAAAACAAATCAAATTCTTACATTAATATAATGGTAATCAACTACTTTAAAAACAAAATAAATTCTTACATTTAATGTAATGGTTATCACTTACCAATTCAAAAGCAAAACAGATTCTTAACCCTAGATAAAAAGTTAATAGTACAATGCTACATCCATAATATCCACAGGAGGGTATCAAATCAAGAGTGGGAGCCACTAGTACCAAGTATCTATGTAAAATTAATACTATGTTTAAAAAAAAGGCCTTACACGTGTAAAGGACACTGATAATGTAAAAGCTGTGCAACATGTTGAGCCAACCTCGCAAACACCACACTCTAGTATATTATCAGCTTTGTTGTACGTACGGACCCGAACACATCACGGACATTTATCTAGGGTTTTCAAATAAACAATCAAATCAATGATATTTCAAATGACAAAGGGAATACACACAAATTCATCATCATCAAAACTCAAGAAACATAGGTTTTCGTCGTTCACATTCAGAAATTTTAAACACCATCACTGAGATTCAATTCAAAACACGAGAACAGAGCAAAGAAAAAAACCACTTACGAGATAGCAACTGATTGACGAAGAAGTGAGGAAGGAACAAATAACTACAATTTCCAATCGAAATCAATCCGTATATGCAGTTCAATTTACGTTCTTGATTTTGATCGCCTCTCTCGTCTTTCGAGCTCTCGTGAGTTCCCGCTCTCTGAAAACGAAAAATGAACTGTAGACAAAAGCGAAGGAGCTAAAGGTACTAAAAGTACACGGAGCGGTTTCATTTACACGGAATACGAAAGAGCTAACGGCGTTAGCCCCGTTTCGTATTTCTAATTACCCGTAAATAAAATCTATTTACTTATTACAATTATTGGGGATCCAAAACGCCGTCGTTTCGTTTTTATTAGCTCCGGCCGTTAGATAGTTCCCAAGCGACGTGGCCACATCTATTATCATCCGGTGGAGTGGTGCAGCTAAATTCGGTGCTGCGGTTCCGGGTCTTTATTATTGATGTCTAGAACCTTTTAAAGTTGGTATCTAGAAAGTTTCTTTGCCATGCCCTTCTTTAAAGAGGCTTGAAAATCATATCAAAAAGCGTTATATTGATAACTAGAACCGTTTGATGTTGATATCCAGAATATTTGTTGGCCATGAGCTTAAGTCACGGCCTTGATATTCAGCGCGCGCGACGTTTCAATTATTTACAAAATTGTCACCTCGCGCGAAGTTCTATTTATTTACAAAAATGTCACCTCGCATTTAAAAACACGTTTTACTAATTAATAGAAAAAAACACGTTTTTTTTCAAATTTTCACGAACATTTTATAAACGTTATCTCGTTTTCGATCCGATGAAGCGTTGGCGCTAACTCCGCTGGAGCAGTTTGAGACGTGACTAATTCAGTCGACGGTCCATGATGCTTGACTGGGGATCATATCTTAAATTAGCAATAATGGATCGTCATGAAAGTCTGGGCCCAATGGTTAATATCACAACCTACCACCGCGACAAAAGAGCAATTCCAGGGCACAAAATAAAATCACAAAATCTGCTCACAAAATGAGGTGGCGATATTTTATTGGTTGCATCGATAATGGACCCGTCACACTCTAATTAAAAACACCAATAAAATCGTTACACTTAAAATTTTGTGATCAAGTTTTTATGACTTTTTTGTGTCTATTATTATTCCACGACAAAAATACAAAGCAGTTGGAGATTTATCCAATGCCAAACCCATTCTTTAAGCCACCGGTTATATTGAGGGTAGAGAGTAGTTCAAAATTAAGTAGGTGTTAGGTAGCAGACGTCGCGCGCAACCCCCCCCCCCCCCCCCCCCCCCCCCTTTCTCTCTTTCTCTCTCTATACATATATAATCCATACCCGGAGTATTATACAGTGGTTTTTCTTGATTGACAATGAAGCCGACCGGATTTCTGGCCGGTGTATTCCTCCTCCTGGCGGTTTACTGTGCAACCGACCCTTTCAACCACAGCGCGATTTCTGAATTCCCTAATTTTAAAGCGCTTAAAGTTGAAATGCCGGCTTGGTCGGAAGTTCCGGCGGATAAAGACTCGGAGAATTTGCTGCAGAAGTCGGAAATTAAGTTTATGAATCAGGTTCAAGGGCCGGAAAGTATGGCGTTTGATCCGCAAGGGCGTGGACCCTACACTGGGGTTGCCGACGGCCGTGTTTTGTTCTGGAACGGCCAGTCTTGGACAGATTTTGCTTATACCTCTTCTAATCGGTGAGTACTTACATTATTGAATCAAGGGTTAATGATAATTTTGGTCCGGGTCTTCGGCGGGGCTGACCTTTTTTATTCTACACATCACCTCAGGGCTTGACATGCCAAGTTCTCGCCAATTAAGTGTTTTTTGACGGAATTTGTTAAAAAAATCAGTTAAATCAATAAAATGGACGAATTTATAACTGATATCAGGTTTTAAGGGCTTTAGTGAATATATAGAAACTTAAAAGGTAAAAAATTAAAAGTAAAATATTTTACGCATAAATATAATTTATATTCACTTTATAATTTTTCAACTATACAATACGTAGTGAAAAAATTGAAAAAGTATATATAGTGACAATTGTTTTCTAAAGCAACATACTTTTATTTTGAGATATTTTTTTTTCTTTCGAAAACAGACATTTGGGAGGGGGGTATTCTTTTCTTCATCCTAACCTTATTATGCCTTCGATTTCGCTTGAATTATTTCCCACTATTTAAGGCCCTATTCTCTCATTTTTCTTGATTTATTGTTGATATAATAATAAAGTAATATTTTTTATTTAATTTAAATTTATCATATAAAAATATGCATAAATTATATATGTATATATATATATATATATATATATATATATATATATATATATATATATATATATATATATATATATATGTGTGTGTGTGTGTGTGTGTGTGTGTGTGTGTGTATATAATATACTGATTAAGATTAAGCTAAAGTCCTTAAATCCATTATGTGAGAAGGTAGGTAGGTAGGTACAATTTTGGAATTTACAAAAGTTGCTATAATAAATACTTCAACTTTTATATGTTTATTTGAATAATTAAATTAACTCAAAATGTCTTGGGTTAAAGCTAAAACAACCAGTGGTAAAGCCAAGCCTCACCCTCGGTGAGCGTTAGGGGTCTCTTTCTGGCGTGGACATCGTAAAAAAAAAAAAAACAAAAAAAAAAAAGAATGCAAATACTTACTACAAATTTTGAATATTTATGCAATGGTCTAAATTTGACTGATTCTATCGTTTGAGCTTTACAATGAAAAAAAAAAATTATATGCATTGTTGGTGCTCTCTCTAGTAACCTGTGCTTTTAGATGAGTTGGCTACTTGGTTATGTAAAATATGAAAGCTTGATTTTATTCTCTGTATACTGCCATCTTATATACAAGATACATATCTTCTTGATGAAGAAGGAAAAGAGAAAAATATGGAAAATATATATGCTATCTCCTAAACCTAACAAAATATCCTATCACCAAAATACAACAAATTTCCTAATCACAGTGACTGACTCATGCAAGATAGAAGCTTCCAGAACTCCGTTAAATGTAGGACGGAAGGTTAACTGGAATATCAACACTCCCCCTCAAGTTGGGCTGTGAAGGTTACGAACACCCAACTTGCCAAGAAGAAAATGAAATCGATCCGCACCAAGGGCTTTAGTGAAAATATCGGCGACTTGATTAGTTGTTGAAACAACAACAGGAACAACATCCCGGAGTTCAACTCATTCCTTAACAAAGTGACAGTCCATTTCGATGTGCTTTGTACGTTCATGAAATACTGGATTGGTTGCTATGTGACGGGCAACCTGATTGTCACAGAATAATGGAGTAGGCATAGTCTGCATAACACGGAAGTCATGAAGAAGCCATCGGAGCCAAACTACCTCACACACGGTGGTTGCCATGGCTCGATACTTGGCTTCGGCAGATGAACGGGCAACAAACTACTGATTGCTTCTTAGTTCGCCACAAGATGGGCGCTCCACCAAGAGTAATAAAATACCCGGAACTGGATCGACGTGTCATGGCACAACCTCCCCAATCCGCATCGCAGTGAGCTTCCAAATCAAAGTTGCCGTGTAAAGGAAGAAAGATTCCTTGTCCAGGTGATGACTTTAAATAGCGCAGGATGCGATAGGCAGCATCCAAGTGAGATTGATGTGGGGAATTGAGGAATTGACTAAGCATGTTAACGGCGAATGTAATATCTGGACGGGTCACTGTGAGGTAAAGCAGCCTACCAATAAGGTGACGATACATACCCGCATCAACCTCTGGTGTGGCGTCGTCACGAATGAACTTCACATTCTGCTCCATGGGAAACTTGCTTGGCCTGCTACCTTGCATTCCACTCTCTCTCAAGATATTGAGAGTGTATTTGCGCTGACTAAGTACAATGCCTTCTGCATATCGTGCAACTTCTATGCCCAAAAAATACTTCAACGGTCCCAAATCTTTAATATTGAACTTGTCATCAAGATAGTGCTTAACACTTTGAATTGTTTCCTCACTATTTCCTGCGAGGATCACGTCATCCACATAAATGAGAGCCACCAAGTATGTTTCTCCCCTTTCAAAAATGAACAAAGAGTGGTCTGTCTTTGACTGTCGAAACCCACATGCCAATAATGCTTGAGTGAACTTTTGATACCAATTTCGCGATGCTTGTCGTAAACCGCAGAGGGACTTGCGAAGCTTGCAGACGCGTGTTTCACCTTGTCGAGCAAAGCCTTGAGGGATCTTCATGTATACATCTTCAGCGAGATCTCCATGAAGGAAGGCGTTGTTGACATCCAACTGGTGAATGGCCCAATTCTTCTTGGCTGCTACGGCTAGGAGCGTGCGAACTGTGACTAATTTTGCAACCGGTGCAAAAGTTTCATGAAAGTCAATGCCTTCTATTTGTGTGAAGCCTTTGGCAACTAGGCGTGCTTTGTAACGCTCAATGTCTCCATTAGGTTTGTACTTTATTTTCCATATCCACTTGGAATCAATCGCCCTCTTTCCCGGGGCTAGGTGCTCCAAAGTCCATGTTCCATTGGTTTCAAGTGCCTGAATCTCCTTTTGCATAGCTTCACACCATTCTTGATGTTTGATTGCCTGATGGAAAAACTTTGGCTCATCACGAGAACTGATGGCCGCCAAGAAACATTTATGATTATTTGAAAATCTTTTGTACGAAACAAAATGAGATAGAGGATGTACCGTCGAGGATCCCGAGTTGGAAGTGGGTAGCTCAGATCAATGGACTGAGGTAACTCGACTTCAAAATCTTGAAAGTGGTTGGGCTTTTTGTGTTGCCGTTCACTTCTGTGAAGGTTGGATTGCACGTTTTCGTTCATTGTGCTGCCTGCTGGTTGTACATCCGGCTGCTCATCTGATTGTACAATGGTGTCTTCTTCAGGCGCGTCTGATTGTAATGTATCTGATGGCTGCACATCACATGCACATCTGCATTCTCATCTGGTTGAACAACAATGTCTTCAAAATCTCCAACCCATTCTTGTGCCCTCTTAGCATGAACTGAGTTATCTCCAGTTTTGAACGGAAACATGGATTCAAAGAACTGGACATCTCTACTTGTGTAAATTTTCCCACTCTCCAACTCATATACTCTATACCCCTTTTGATAAAGGGGGTACCCCAATACACAAAGTCTCCCCTGTTGGTCCCAAAGGGGAAACAAGGGCAGAAAATCGCTAGAGGGGGGGGGGGGGTGAATAGCGTTTTAAAATTCTTTTCAAACCCTTTTGCAAATTAATGGCTAATGCGCACATCTCTAATTTTGGCTAAGTATAGCGCGCAACAAGAGTATGAAATGCACAACGGAAACTTAAAGCAATCACTAATGCGCATGTATATGCGCAGGAGTGTAAAAACGCACGCACTAAGTTTGGCTTAAAGAGAGGCGCAAAATGTACTAAGGCAGAAAGCAAGCAAACACAATTCTAACAGTGCTAGACAATCTACAAAGATCAAACAAAACAATATATCAGAAAAGCGTAAAAGTAAAATGAAAAGCAAAGTAATGAGACAAGCTATTTGGAGAGGTTCGATCGGAAAGATCTAAGTCCTCTACCAAGATGGTTAGTCTTGGATTTCTAACGATGAGATTTATATTAGTTTGAGGAGCTTTTACAAGATTACAAGAATCAAAACTCAAAACTAAATCTATGCTTTAAAGAACAAATCTTAGACTAAAACGGTGTATCTCAAGAAGTAAGATCGATGAGATCGAAACTTCAAGAGATGTGTGTGTGTCAAAAATCTGTGCTCTATAAATCTATGAGATGAAGAGCACAAGATATTCTGGTATTACAAGGCTTTAGGATCTGGGCTTGGTAAGGTATGAAGATATGGAGGCTGTTCTTGAGAATTCTGGAGATAAGCAGGCAATCTTCATAACTTCAAAGTTTCTCTCTGAAAGCAAAAACTCAAGCAGCTTCGAAATGAGGATGAGCAGGCTATTTATAGCTGAGCTTCAAAAACTAGCCGTTGGACCTCTGAGCAAGGACAATGAGCTGGCACAATATGATTGGTGCGCAGGTGTCCTTTGTAGCCGTTGGGGAGCATCAGCAAGGACGATGAGCTGGCACAATCCTATTGGTGCGCAGGTGTCCTTTATAGCCGTTGGAGACAGAGCAAGAAAACAAGTTTCAAAACTTCTTCTACAAGGATGACGGCTGTCTTCATTTTGAAATGTATTCGTTAGGTGCCTCTGTCTGCTTGTGCTGAGTGTGCATAATTTGTCGTTTGTGCACACCTCAGCTCTTTGGCTCTATCCATAAAGCGTATATTGTTTTGACGCTTTCCAAGCTAATAAGATAAGAGAGCTGTTGAAGTGTTTAAGGACCAGGTCTGAAGGACCTGCGCATGGGAGTCATGCGCAAGTGATGGATGCGCAGATGATGATCTGTGCATGGTCTTCATGCTTGCTCCTTGGTCTTCTTCAAATCTTGAAATTAAGTAAAGCGCTTTCCAAGCTTCAAGAATATGAGGTTGTTGAAAGATAAGCATAAGGACCAAGTTAATCTGCTCTGCTCATAGAAGTCATGCGTATAGAGAATGTGCAGACGTTCTGCTCATGGAAACAAAGCAAGTGTTGTTCTCCACATGAAAGGGAGCTGATAATGTTTTGCGCATGGAAATGAGCAGTTAATGCTATGCGCACGGAGAATGAGCAGGTGTTGCTCTGCACATGGAAAATAAGCAGGTGATGTACTGCTCATGAAATGTTATGCGCATTATAGTTGGTCTTCAGCATGAAACCTCAATTCCAAGTATAAGCCCTAACCATTAAGCCTATTCTATAAAATTGGACTTAGCTAAAAATTGAAGTTCTAAAACTTCTTACATAGGATCCTAAAGTCCATAAAATATATTTAGGTGATGGTATCAATCAATTCTAACATAAATTGGGTGGGTTAAGAAATAAGCATACCCAACAATCTCCCCCTAAATGATTGATGCCATTACCTACTATAATAAAGGCAATTCATTGTACTTGATAATAACATGTCCATAGAAACGAAAATGGTAAATCATGCCTCAAGTCAATGCACACACTAGCCAGTATTATAGATTTCTAGTCTATCCAAAAGAAATGAACTTACAATATGGGAAAGACAGAAATATCATTCAGCGCATACAAATAATATGAGTTTAAGTTTAAGTTTAAGTATGCATTTAAACTGAATGCTTAAACATCATGTGTAGAAATATGAGCAGTCAAGTATATGCCCATGAAGTTTGAAATAATGCATTCATTGTTCCACAAACGAAAAGTTTGAATTGAACAAGGTTTTGGGAAAAGCAATGATGCATTATAAGATTAGTGTTCACCTTTGAGAGAGCTTTGCGCACTTCATCTTGTAGCTTCCCAAATTGCTTTGCGCAGAGCTTCAAAACTCGAAGGAAAGTTTGGTTGAGTAGTAGGAATACGAAGATCTTCAATAGGAACTTCATTTGCTTCAGCATCAAGATCATCAAAAGTGATTTGCTGAAGCGGAGAAACATCATGCGCAGGAGGGGGTGTCTGCGCATCAGGAGTTGTAACTTCTGGCGCAGCATCTGGTGTAGGCGCATGAGATGAACTTGCTTGATTCTGATTGTGATCAGCTTGATTATCATTCTGCGCAAGAGCAATTTGTGGCTGCGTACCTGTCTCATCATTCTCAGCAGAATCATCAGAATCATTTGGAGCCAAATGTGGCTCAAGGAGAGAATGCTCATCAAAAGTAACATGTACAGATTCTATAATTACTAGAGTAGTTCTATTAAAAACACGAAAAGCTTTAGAATGTTTGGCATACCCAACGAAAATACCTTCATCTGCTTTGGCGTCGAATTTACCTCTATGGTCTTTGCCGTTGTAGAGGATATAACATTTGCAGCCAAAAATCTTGAAGAAAGCAATGTTGGGCGCTCTTCCTCGCTAAAGCTCATATGGAGTTTTGTTGTAGGCTTTGTTGATGAGGGATCTGTTCTGAGTAAAGCAAGCAGTGTTGACAGCTTCTCCCCAGAAATACTTTGGCAGCTTTGCTTCTGCTATCATGGTTTTTCCAGCCTCAATCAATGTTCTGTTCTTTCTTTCCACAACGCCATTTTGTTGAGGAACTCTAGCAGCAGAGAAATTGTGATCAATCCCATGGTCGTCACAATATTGCGCGACACCATTGTTCTTGAATTCAGTTACATTGTCTGATCTAACGCTCACGATATCGTCTTCCTTTTGAGTTTGGAGCTTTCAAAAGAGAGCAGTCAAGATATCATAGCAGTCATCTTTGGATATCATCATTTCAACCCATGTATATCTTGAGTAGTCATCCACCACAACTAAAGTGTATTTGTATCCTCTAATGCTTGCGGTGGTGACCGGTCCAAACAAGTCCATGTGAAGCAGTTGTAAACATTTGAAAGTTGAGGAAGCAATCTTGCTGGAGAAAGACTGCTTAGGTAGTTTACCAAGCTGGCATGCTGCGCATTTTCTTTCATGATGGTCATCTACTTTGGGAAGTCCTTTGACAAGATTTTCCCTTCCTAGCTTAGCCAAATACTTGAAGTTCAAATGACTTAAGCGCTTATGCCATAGCCAGCTGCTTTCACTTACATTCTTTGCTACAAAACAGAGATTAGTAATAGAATTTACAGCAGTAAGATCAATGATATAAACATTTGCCTTACGAGTCCCTGTGAGCAAAGTGAGTCCGGATATGCCATCTTTGATATAGCAGTGTGTTGAAGTGAAATGGCATTCTAGACCTTTATCGCAGAATTGTGATATGGAGAGCAGGTTGTGCTTGAGGCCTTCTACGAGCGCAACTTTCTCAATGCACACTTTATCTTTTCTGATTCTTCCATATCCAACTATGTGCCCTTTGTTGTTGTCCCCAAAAGTTACTGAGGCACCTCTACCTTCATGCACATCTTCAAGAGCGTTGACATCTCCAGTCATGTGTCTAGAACATCCACTGTCGAGATACCATATATGCGCTTTAGCTTGTGAAGAGTGCGCAGTGAGGCAGGAGACCTGAAAGATAGACATTAAAAACGCAGGTCCCCTTTATTCTTGGGTCCTAAAGTTAGCAACTTTTGACAACCCACTCCTGTCCAACCTTAGGATTTTTACGTCCCTTGGCATTAAGAGCAAATCGCAAAAGGCATTCTGCAGCCTTGTGACCTAAACCATCACACACAACACAATGATGTAAGCCACTTATAGATCGAGTTTTTACAAACTCTTTACACTTCTTTGGCTTAGCATTCTTAACTGGAGCAGTTGAACTAGCTTTAACAAAAATCATTTTGTGAGGTTTTGGTGCGCTCTTCTTAAGAATGCGCATCTGGCGTTGAGGCGCATGGCCCTTGTGCGCAGATTTGACATTCGAAGTTGAAGCGCAGCCATAATCAGAATATGCATTGTCAAGCGCAGGTTCAACTTTAGCCTTACCCTTGGCTTTCCCAGTTTGCTTCCAAGCATTGTCAAGCGCATGTTCAACTTCATGCGCATGGCCCTTGTGCGCAGATTTGACATGTACAAATTCTATAATTACTAGAGTAGTTCTATTAAAAACACGAAATTAAGTAAAGCGCTTTCCAAGCTTCAAGAATATGAGGTTGTTGAAAGATAAGCATAAGGACCAAGTTAATCTGCTCTGCTCATAGAAGTCATGCGTATAGAGAATGTGCAGACGTTCTACTCATGGAAACAAAGCAAGTGCTGTTCTCCACATGAAAGGGAGCAGATAATGTTCTGCGCATGGAAATGAGCAGGTAATGCTATGCGCACGGAGAATGAGCAGGTGTTGCTCTGCGCATGGAAAATAAGCAGGTGATGTACTGCTCATGAAATGTTATGCGCATTACAGTTGGTCTTCAGCATGAAACCTCAATTCCAAGTATAATCCCTAACCACTAAGCCTATTCTATAAAATTGGACTTAGCTAAAAATTGAAGTTATAAAAAACTTCTTACATAGGATCCTAAAGTCCATAAAATACACTTAGGTGATGGTATCAATCAATTATAACATAAATTGGGAGGGTTAAGAAATAAGCATACCCAACATCCCCCTTTCGCTGAATTTATCTTTTCCCTTTCGGTTATCCTTTGCATACACAAGACAACCAAAAACACGAATGTGCTCATATGTGGGTGATTTGTGCAACATAACTTCGTAAGGAGTTTTATTTGATAGAATGGGTGGGCAATCTATTAATAATATATGCTGCTGTGAGAACACATTCTCCCCAAAATCGCACGGGCAATCCCGCCTCAAATCTAAGGGCCCGAGCAATCTCAAGGAGATGTCTATGCTTACGCTCAACAACCCCATTTTGTTGAGGCGTATCAGTGCAAGATGTTTCAAGGACTATACCATTCTTAGCGTAATAATCCAACATGTAATTAGATTGAAATTCATCACCATTGTCTGCCCTAATCCGTTTCACTTGTTTCTCAAACTGAGTGCGAACCATGTTACAAAATACGGCAGATAATATGCAACTTCAGATTTATTCTTCATGAGATAGACCCAAGTGGTTCTACTACTAAAGTCATCAACAATAGACAAGAAATAATGTGCACCAGTGAAAGCGGCAGTATTATATTTTCCCCAAATATCACAATGTAGAAGTTCAAAACATGAATTAGTTTTAATAAAACTCGAAGGAAAGGAATTACGGGATTGTTTTGCCCTTAAACAAGAATCGCAGTAATCAATACTACTATGAATGCTCAAACACTGTATATTCCGGAGCTTAACATCAGAGGCATGTCCTAATCGCTGGTGCCAAACTTGAGTTCCCACTTTGACAGATAGAGCCATACCTCCCTTCTTTGCTGACTCCAGATGATACAGTCCATTTTGTTGGCTACCCACTCCAATCAGGTTCCCGAGCGTAAGTCCTGCATCACACAAAAGTCCGGAAAAAAATGTAAGTGCACAATTTAACCCCTTTGTTATTCGGCTTACTGAAATAAGATTGCACTTAAAATCCGGTATGTTCAGAACATGATCTAGCTCAAGGCCATTTGGTAAGTGAGTACTCCCAACGCCTTTGACTGGAATATGATCTCCATTCGGTAATTGAACGGGTAAGTTGGTGCCATGATTACTCTGTCTCGTGAGAAAATCCGAATTACATGTAATGTGTTCCGTTGCTCCCGAGTTGATTATCCAAGGTTTATTAGAAAATAGCTTACCAGCCATGTTAACGCTTGGTGGATTGGGGTTTTCACTGCTTGTTGTCTTCCCTGCTCCAAAAAACTCCAAGAATCTTGCATGTTGCTCATTGTTTAATCCGACAATGGGACTCTTCTCCGCACCTTTCGGTTCAGTTGGTCCGACTTCTTTCACCTGTGCCACCCTTGGTCCTTGCGTGCTTCGTCTTTCCACGCCTGCCCGTGGTCCTTTCTTCCAGTCAGCAGCCCCTTTTTTCTAGTCTGTCGGATATCCCACCAGTTTGTAACAATTTTCTTTGGTGTGGCCGATCCTGTCACAGTGAGTACACCTTGGCCGCTCACGTTGGCCTTCCCTTCTTTCGTAATTTTCTCTCTCCGGTCGAGGCAGTGTGGTTTGTAAGGCTGCTGCTTCGATGCTGGGCTTTCGTGCAAAGGTGATTTGCCTTTGGGCTTCATCCTCCGACACCAAGTGATAACTGATATGCTGTCCGCCTGTCCCAAGATTCATAGTCGGTTTGGTACTAAGAATTTGTGTTTTCAAAGTGCCAAAAGACTCATCTAATCCCATGAGGAATTCATATAGGCGCTCTTGATCACTCAACGCTTGTAACTTCTTGGATATTTCACATGTGCACTTCCCACACTCACACTTTGGCATGGGCGAAATTGATTGCACCTCGTCCCATATGCCTCTTAATTTTATGTAATAAGAGGATACAGAGAGGTTCTCCTGCCTTATCAATGTCAATGCTCTTTTGAGTTCATAGGTCCGCGGCGCACTTTCTTTCCCAAACCGTTCTTCAAGGTCTGCCCAGATTTCTTCAGCAGTTTGGGCATACTTCACGCTGTTCCGAATCTCCTTGTCCCTGGCGCTGTTCAGCCATCCTTTGACCATCACATTGCACCTCTTCCATAACATCCACTCAGCCTCACTTTCTTTTGGCATCGGGATTGAACCATCAACAAAACCTATTTTGTTTTTTTGGCAAAAAGGGCATTACTCATTTCATTCACCCAGTCACCATAATTTCCGTCTCGCAAGATTTCGCTTACGAAATTTTGGCCGGGGTTGTCAGACGCATGGATGTAGTTTGGTGACATTACATCCACGGTAATTCCTTTGCTAGCGGAAGCTTTTGTATCCTCAGACATCGTGTTTTATTTTGAGGCAGCCGGTTGGATCAAAACCGGGCTCTAGATGCCATGTAAAATATGAATGCTTGATTTTATTCTCTGTATACTGCCCTCTTATATACAAGATACATATCTTCTTGATGAAGAAGGAAAAGAGAAAAATATGGAAAAGATATATGCTATCTCCTAAACCTAACAAAATATCCTATCACCAAAGTACAACAAGTTTCCTAATCACAGTGACTGACTCATGCAAGATAGAAGCTTCCAGAACTCCGTTAAATGTGGGACGGAAGGTTAACTGGAATATCAACAGGTTACTTAACATCCCTTGAAGACATTTGAATTCAAATTAATGGACATTATTTAAATTTGAGCCATGCTGGAATGAAGGTTAGGTTAATCAAATTGGAAACACTTTCTTTGTAAAGGAGTGCAAGCTTATAGTTAGAGATAAACTTTGTATCAAACAAACTACTAAGGAAAATAGTGCTTGTTCTATGAGAGGGAGGTTGCAAAAGAAAACACATAAGTGAATCTGGGATCGTAATTCTCTCCGCTAGTGAAGTCCCTCAATTCTTGGTTGATTTTGGAAGAATCCAACATTTCATTATAGTGTGATGAGATAGGCATCAAAAGATGCATTCCGGAATTATTGTCGGGAGAGGACCAACTGATCAAATGTACGTCTACAAGCATTCCTATTAGGCTATTTGAATGGAAGATCTGAAACATTTTCTTTTTTGTGCAAAGGGAATTTGATAGGCTGGATAATAGCTTGCGTGAAATGGTTTAATATTGCAAAATTTCTCTGTTTCATGTAAAGTAACAATACTAGAAAGTATCCTCTCATGCATTTACTTTTGGAATCAAGCAACAACAACAACAACAACAACAAAACCTTAGTCCCAAAATAATTTGGGGTCGGCTAACATGAATCCTCATATGTCATCGTGATAAAAGGAAGAGAGAGAGAGAAAGAGAAAGAGAGAGAGAGAGAGAGAGAGAGAGAGAGAGAAAAAAGATGGAGAAAATAAAATAAAATAAAATAAAATAAATAAATAAATAATAATAATAAAAAGTACGATCAACCCCCATCATTCACATGAATTTTCGCCCTCCACTCCGGCCTCTTCAACGCCACATCTTCATCCACTCCGAGTAAACTCATATCATTTTCAATCACCTTAATCCAAGTTTGCTTGGGTCTTCCCCTACCCCTCGTCATTTTATCACTTCTCCACTCTTCAGGCCTCCTAACCGGTGCATCACTCGGTCTCCGTCTCACATGACCAAACCACCTTAGACGATGCTCCCTCATTTTATCCTCAATGGGCGCAACTCCTACTTTACCCCTGATCACCTCATTTCTCAATCGATCTTTTCTTGTATGCCCACACATCCATCGTAGCATACGCATCTCCGCTACATTCATCTTATGAATATGACACTGTTTCACGACCCAACATTCAGTGCCATAAAGCAGTGCAGGCCTAATTGCCGTACGATAGAATTTTCCCTTTAATCTATTTGGCATGCCACGATCACAAAGCTGTGGCACTCTTCCACTTCAACCAACCTGCTTTAATCCTATGAGCCACATCTCCATCCAATTCTCCATCTTTTTGGATAATAGATCCAAGATAGCGAAAGAACTCGGAAGCTTGGACAATCTTTCCATCGAATGTGATTACTCCTGCCTCTCTGCTTCCAACTTTGCTAAATTTACACTCCATATATTCAGTTTTGCTTCTGCTTAACCTAAAACCTCGAGATTCCAAAGTGCGTCTCCACAACTCCAATTTACTTTCAACACCTTCTTTTGTCTCATCAATCAGCACAATATCATCTGCGAACAACATACACCCTGGAATATCATCTTGGATTGACCTCGTCACTTCATCCATTATCAGGGCAAAGAGAAAGGGACTAAGTGCAGCGCCTTGATGCACTCCAATCGTGATAGGGAACTCTTCTGTCTTCCCAACGCTTGTCCGTACACTAGTACTAACTCCATTATACATGTCCTTGATAATATCAATATATTTCTTTGAAACGCCTTTCTTTACTAAAGCCCACCAAAGTACCTCTCTTGGCACTTTATCATATGCCTTCTCCAAATCAATGAAAACCATGTGCAAATCTTTCTTTTTATCTCGATATTTCTCCATGATTTGTCTCATAAGATAGATTGCGTCCATAGTCGATTTGCCGGGCATAAATCCAAATTGGTTATCCGAAATATTCACAATTTTTCTTAGCCGTTGTGCAATCACTTTTTCCCAAAGTTTCATAGTATGGCTCATTAGTTTGATCCCTCGATAGTTGGCACAATCTTGGACATCACCTTTGTTCTTATACAAAGGGATTAGGGTACTTTTTCTCCACTCCAATGGCATTGTGTTACTTCTCCATATCCTGTTGAATAGTGTTGTTAACCAATCTATTTCCCTCTCCCCAAAACATCTCCACACCTCAATTGGTATTCCATCCGGCCCTACGGCTTTCTTTAATCCCATCTTTTTCATCGCCATTTCCACTTCACCCTTTTGAATTCGCCGCATAAAATCTCGATTAATCATACTCGAAGGGATAGTTATATCTCCAATATCCTGCTCTTGATTGCCATTAAACAAGGTATTGAAGTACAAACTCCACCTATCTTTTATCTCTTTATCCCCGACCAACACTCTTTGGCCTACATCCTTAACACATTTAACCCTCCCAATGTCTCGTGTCCTCTTATCCCTCATACGAGCAAGTCTATAGATGTCTTTTTCCCCTTCTTTTGTATCCAATCTATCATAAAGTTTCTGATTCACCTTTGCTCTTGCATCTTTTACTGTTTTCTTTGCTTCTCTTCTAGTCTCCTTATACCTCTCATAGTTCTCCTCACTCCTGCATTTTCCCAATAATTTATAGCATTCTCGCTTGCTCTTTATCGCTTGCTTTACTTCCTCGTTCCACCATGATGTGTCCTTACTTTGTGGCACACTTCCTTTAGATTCTCCAAGGATTTCTCTTGCCACCTCCTTTATGGTATGCTCCATCTTAGTCCAGGTTGAATCTATATCCATATCCTCCATATTACCCGACCAAATACCAGTAGTGGCCATCTTAGCTAGAAATCTCGGTTGATTCTCCCCTTGAAGCCTCCACCACTTGATTCTAGGTTCTACTAGTGGTTTTCTCTTCCTTGAAATTCTCCTACTTCGAAAATCAAGTACCACAAGTCTATGTTGAGTTGCAGTACTTTCACCTGGAATAACCTTGCAGTCAGTGTAACTCTTTCTACAAGCATTTCTTACTAAGAAGAAGTCAATCTGACTTGCATTACCTCCACTTCTATAGGTCACCAAGTGTGATTCTCTCTTCTTGAACCAAGTGTTAATTATACTCAAGTCATATGCCATCGCAAACTCCAGGATCCCGTTCCCTGCTTCATTCCTCTCCCCAAAACCAAAACCTCCATGAATGCTCTCAAAGTCGTGTCGACTAGACCCCACATGTCCATTAAGATCGCCACCAACGACTAACTTCTCACCACTAGGTACGCGTTGCACAACCTCTTCTAAATCTTCCCAGAACTCTTGTTTAGTAGATGCGTCTGGTGCATAGGCACTACTTTTGGAATCAAGGAAGGGACTAAATGATGCAAGAGGTAAGTGGATACGGAAATGCGGTTCCCTTGTCATAAAGCTGACTATTTGTATAACTCTTTGTTGACTAGTCTAAAAATTACCAATTCTAATTTGAGTTTTAAACTTTCAGGTCAGAACTATGTGACCCCAAACCATACCCTATGAGCTATTTAAAGAACGAGCACATATGTGGGAGGCCACTGGGGCTTCGATTTGACAAGAAAACAGGTGATTTGTATATTGCAGATGCGTATCTCGGGTTAATGAAAGTTGGGCCTGAAGGCGGGGTGGCGACGTCTCTAGCAACTGAGGCCGAAGGCATTCCTCTGAGGTTCACAAATGATCTAGACATTGATGATGAGGGAAACATTTATTTTACAGACAGCAGTACAAATTATCAGAGGAGGTAGTTTATTGATTCTATCTCTTAAAAATTGAATGGTTCTCTCTCTTTTGAGCTGCCTTGAACGTGATTCTTGCTTCTTGTCGGTCTTAATCTGTAACTGTTCAAAGCTTGATTTTTATGAGCAATCATTTTAAGGGTAAATATAAAGTTACAAAAAAGTGCCACAAAATTTAGTCTACAAAAGAATGTGTTATAATTTTATTGGTGTTTTATAAATAGAGTGTGGTGGATCTACAATCGATCCAACCAATAAAATATCGCCAGGAACTGTAACTTTTGCTTAGAGTAGCATTATAGTACTACCTCTATCACGGAAATATACTCGCGTTTGATTTTTTATGGTCAACACAAGTGAACATTGACTAAACATTACATGTCAACCTAATTATTCTAGTGAATTTTTGAAGATTGTTATTAATAAATCATTAAGTTATTCACCAATAACACTTTTCAGATATTCTTTGGGATGATTAGATTGATATTAATGTTTGGTCAAAGTTTATTTGTGTTGACCATTAAAAGTCAAATGTGACTACTTTTCCGGGACAGAGGGAGTATTAATCTATTTTCTACCCCCACCACTCCTAAGATGTTTATCTTTCAGAATATTTTTCCCTTATTGGTACTGTCTTGATAAAAAAGGATATTTGTTCACTTCTCCTATCAAAAAAAGAGAGTATATGTTCACTTCACTTCACTGGAAAAGGGAAGCTCGTGTGGGTGAAATGGCTGACTGTCCCTATAGTTGCAGTCCAAAATTTTGTGTAGGATGTAACATGTGTAGGATCAGTTATTCGTTTTCTGATATTTTAATTCTGCTCTTTAAGTTTTAATTTTTGGATGACCTTGTTGAGCTGTTGTGCTCCAGTCTCTCTTTTTTTTTTTTTTTTTTTTTGTTCATGTCTCATGAGCTTTTTTATTTCAGGAACTTCATGCAATTGGTTTTTTCTGCTGATGATACTGGTAGGGTTCTAAAATATAATCCAGTAACAAAAAAAGCAACTGTTCTTGTTAAGAATATCCAATTTCCTAATGGTGTGTCCCTAAGCAAGGATGGCTCCTTCTTTGTATTCTGTGAGGGCGCTCCTGGCAGGTTTGCATGTTTCTCCTTTTGATTCCTGTTTTACTCATCATTCGGAATATTTGTTCTTATTCAGAAATCCTAATACTCCGTCCCAAATCGATAGTCCAGTTTGACTTTTCAAAATTTTTAAAGTTACTTTAGTTTTGAGTGAATTTGAAGCCTTAATTTTTGAAATGGGAGTTACTTTAGTTCATGACTTGAACCCGTATATGCTGTAACATGGTTTGAGATTAGAAGTTTATTCCCAATGAAAATGGATGACAAGTAAACATAACCATTTACTTAATTAGACAAAGTAGCTTATACTCCCTCCGTACTAGCACTCAACACAAATGAAGTTTGATTAAACATTAATGTTAGTTTAATCATTCTCGTGAGATTCTAAAAGATCTTTTCGATAATTCACTATGTAATTTATCAATCACAATTTTTGAAAGTCCGTTGGGAGGATTAAATTGAAATTAATATTTGGTAAAAGTTCATTTGTGTTGGCCACTAACGGTTAAATAGGACTCTCTCTTTGGCACTCGGGGGGTGGGGGGTGGATGGGTATTATCTTTTATAGTTGATCTGCAAATAACATCCATATTATGCATTATATCAATCGCCGAGTTTTAACCGAGGAAAATAACATCTGATAAAAAGGGATCACTTTTTAAGAGATGCTGTGAAGATAATCAAGAACTATAGGTTGCCTGTATTTCTACAAACCCTCATGACGATACAAAACTAAGACTTTTGTGCACAGGTCAAAATGACGATCTTTTCGAGTGAATTTATACTTGTAATATTAGGTTGTTATAAGTTTGATGTATGTGGTAGTCTCTTGCCCTAACTGAAAGGAAAGTGAAAGTAATTGATCCACTTGTTAGTGATCAATAGCAGGTCGTAATTGATCATATTAAAACTTTATCAACTAAGCTAATTTTAAATCAGTCGACCTCTGTGCGAAAATGAATCTCCAGTTTTATTTATGAACATGAAAAAAGAAAAATGTACTGTCGGTTGGCCTGTAAATCTGCAATATAACGGTTGGTTAATTTCTAATGTGCTGATTTAGGTTACGGAAGTACTGGCTAAAAGGAGAGAAAGCAGGGACGTCAGAAGTAATGGCCATCCTACCCGGCTTTCCAGATAACGTCAGAACAAACGAAAAGGGTGAATTCTGGGTAGCAATCCACTGCCGTCGCACATTTTACACCTATTTTTGCGCGCTACACCCGAAAATAAGAAAATTCTTGCTCAAGTTTCCGATATCAGCAAAGATTCAGTACTTGATACACATTGGGGGACGGCTACATGCGGTGGTGGTCAAGTATAGTCAAGATGGTGAGCTTTTGCAGATATTAGAAGATTCGCAAGGTAAAGTTGTGAAAGCGGTGAGTGAAGTGGAAGAGAAGGATGGGAAGCTTTGGATGGGAAGTGTGTTGATGCCTTTTGTTGCTGTTTACAATTTGGAATGAAAATCTACCACTTCATTCTAGTATTTTTTTTAAAAAAAATTATATTTTCTTAGTTGGTATAAATTAACATGAGTGTAGCCTCTCTAACAGTTCCATGTTGAACATGGAAAATCTTATCTACTGAAAATTTACCTATCTTATTGCATTTTGGATTGTTTTTATTGTGATTAATGAATTTGCTATAAGGATTTGGGACACTCACTCACTCACTCCCCAAATCCTTATAGCAAATTCATTGCGGTGGCTTTAAATTCGTTCTACTCCCTCTTTCTCGGAAAGATTGCCCTCTATATAGGTGGTGGCAAATTGGGTGTTTTGGGTTTACTCGTTAAAGTTAAAAATCAATTGGATACCCGGGTATTTTAACTTTAGGGTAAACCCAAAACACCCAATTTGTCACCTCTAGTCCTATATTAACTTTTTATGGTTAACAAAAATAAACTTTTATCAAAGATTAGTGTCAATCTAATGGTCACGATGAAATTCTAAAAATTGTTATTGGTAAATCACTTCATGATTTATCAATTATAATTTTTGGAATTTCACTATAATGATTAGATCGACACAAATTTTTGGTTAAAATTCATTTATGTTGAGGATTATCGTTCTGGGAGAGAGTGAGTAGCAAAAATGTAGTCTAATTTTTTTGTCCCTAAAGTAAATATTTTCTGGAATACAAAACCCATTATGTCCCACAAAAGTTTTATATTCCCCGAACTGATTAATTAGGGAAAACTTTATGGAAAAAACATAATTCGCAATAGTAAATTCAAATTTTCCAGAGCAAATATTTATAGATTTAGTTTGAATACATAATTGGCTATTGCTAGTCGCGTTGTTATTAGTCGAAAGTCATTCAATTCGCTAGGCGAATTCAATTTGCAAGGCACCATTGTGTACAAGGCACAGGAATACCTAAAATACCTTTACGCGGATACGCGCGTTTCATGTAAACGTGGACGAAATAATGGGTTTATTTCGCACACTTTTACACGAAATATGGCAAAAGTAGAAGTTGTTAGTTTCGCCTGATTTTACACGAAATAATGCGTTGAGTTTCACCCAAGTTTACACGAAACATAACACATGCATTTCACCAACTTTTACACGAAATAACACGATGCATTTCACCTAATTTGACACGAAATAAACAGTTTTTAACAAGGCTGCATAATTCATACATCCAAACATCCAAACAAACAAATTTCATACAAACTGGATAATTAAAAAACCAATACATGATACACACATACTATGGCCTATTTCTTGCAATTCTTGCTGCGTTCGCCGCATTTGAGAGTCGATTGAATGTGTCTATCTGAGCTCTGTATGGCATGACCAGGTTACTTGCGCTTGGTTCACGTTCATTCTCCCAATATATCACTGGTGATGGTATTGGGTAATCATTATCTGACATGTGCAGCTGCAAAAGTAATAAAATAGTTAAATAAAACGAATTTAAATAAGATAGTTAAATATAACGAATTTAAATAAGATAGTTAAATGTAACGAATTAAAGTATCATACCAATATAAAATGGTTTTCCACATGCCCCAACACAAGTGTGTTTGTGGGTGGTCCTACTCCTTGTGGTACAGTCACTGGAAGGCATGTGAAGCCACTGGTTTGCGTGTACGAGACGAACACCACATTATACCTCGTGGCAATGATGTACCCTAGCTCTGGGAGTCTCATATAATAATATTCAGGAGCCGGGGAGGTATACCAAGCAATGCGATCGTAGAGCTCGTCTACAGGTCTCCAAGATATAACTCTCTGATAAAGCTCGCGGCGACTATGCAGCTCAATGCAACAATCTGAGCGCACATGATGCCACATGTCCTCATTTCCGTATATTTGTGCTGCTACGGCTCTATAGCCACAATTTCCATCACCTCTCACATCTGTGATGCCTTCAATAAATGGGACAATGAAAGGCATAAACGACAAAGTATACCCAGAAGTATGTAGATTAGTGTCTTTGAATTGTCCATTTCCCTTTCCATGACCCCGACCCCGACCCTGACCCTGTCCTCGACCTCTTCCTCTCCCACGACTTGAAGCAGCTAGTGGTGGAAGAGACGTAGGAGTAGTAGGGCTAGATGGTGTACTGTTTGAAGCTGATTTCGGATTGGGCGTGGACTTCAAAGAGTTTGACTCCCACGACATCAAACTCGATTGGGTTGATGCAATGAATGAAGATCTAGACCTGCTGCTAGTGGAGGGTGGTGTAGTGGGGACTCCAAAATATCTGTCAGTACGCTCCCAATCTGACAGTATTCTGGAACAGATGGTCCGGGGTTTATTTTCCTTTGAAATATGATCTGGCTCAGAAGCATCTCTGGTTTGTGGATGTAGCCCTTCATTTATCGTTTGGAATAACTTTCTCTTTATTGGTTCAGGTTCGTTCTGTAGTTCATTCCACATAGCTCCAAAAGAATTTTTATTGATTGAAGGCTCAGTTGGACAGTAGTCTAGTTCAATGTCCAACTTCTTCCAAAAAGCATGAATCGAGAACAACTCAATCCGTCCCCCAGAGTTTTGTATGGATGCAATCTCGTGACTACATGGAAGTCCATGTGTTCGCCTGAAGTAACACCCACAGTCTGAGGGATCCATGACATTATCCCCACTACGAGTCCACTCTTCTTTGATGATGTCCAAGGCTACCTTTGACACTCGCCCCAGTATGTCGCGATACTGATTACAAGTCTTCATATCATTTGGAATTCTGCTCTTTGATTTCTCCATACTAGCTTTGATTTTTGTTATTTGGATTTCCATAATCTCATGAGCCTTTTTGAAGATTGTGTCAAAAGTAGAAAAAGTAATTCCCAAGGCCTTCTTCAACCTGTTATGCTCACTCTCAGACCTGTTCGTGGTGTGGGTTCCGAATTGTAGTAACTTATCCGTGTGCATGGACAGAATATTCAGCGAGTATGGAGTAATCCATGTATCGCAGATGTAGCTCAATAAATCAGGATAAGCGTTGAAACGTTCACAAAACCATTGCCAATGGGTGTTCCATTCTTCGCAAGTAGCGGTTGATATTGCTTCATTGAATTCCTCATGAATGATTTTGCGAATTCCGGGCTACCAGTGAAAGCCAATGCTCTCTTTCTAACATTGACTTCGATATGCCTTCGACACAAATGGTGTTCGGTCTCGGGAAATACTGTTTGGACAACATTAATGAAAGCCAAGTCACGATCAGTGAAGAAAACTATTGGCATATGAGGAGGTTGAAAAAGACTGCGCAAATTCCTGAGTGCCCATGTGTAATTATCAATCTTCTCATTTTGGAGGAACGCATACGAAATTGTGAAATTCTTCCCCGTGGAAGTAAATCCTAAAATCTGAAGGAATGCCAGTCCATAGCAGTTGGTGTTGTAAGTGCAGTCACCTTGTATCATTTAAAGAGAAATAAAGTTAGAAATGAATAAAATTGCAATTAAAAAAATGCAGTAGCCAGTAGCTATTTCGTGTAAGTTCATACGAGTTGGTACCATACCACTCGTGTAAGTTCATACGAGTTGGTACCATACAACTCGTGTAAATTCATATGACTTGGTACCATACAACTCGTGTATTTCTACACGAAATCCAATCAGAACAGACTGTAAAAACAGAGTCAAAAACAGATTCAAAAAAATCAAACAAATTACCTTGTACTACATATGGAAAACAGTTTAGCATATTTGATGCTAGTGGGTGAGAGAAGAATATGTCGCCGATGATGTCACTCTCATTGGATTTCCTCATGAAGACGATATATCGATGATCGTCGAGTAATTTTATAAATTGTTGTAGCGGGGATCTCCCTTGTCGTTCTTGTGCTCTAAATTTTATGAGGGCATTGTGGACGTGTGTCTGAGTACTCACGTTCTTCTTATCCTTCGTCTTTAACATCGTGAGAATGTTATTTGGATGCATTGAAGATTGACTTGTGGTACACACCTCCTCATATTCATCATTTGTCAATTTTCCGAGCGGATGACCTTCTGGATACGTTGGAAAATCATGATTATGAGAACCATGCTTGACAACGTAACCCCATAACCCATCATCCCTTTCTTTGGCCTGAAGTTCAAAATTGCACCCAATCTTCTTGCTGCTACTCAACCTCTGATTCTTAGATTTGCCAGGCCTGTACTTGCCACCAAAATGACACACTATCTTTGCGTAGCCTAGGATATTACCACTTGACTTCCTTGAATCTTGTATAGCAAGGATTATATTTTGACGGGCCGCAATATCCCGTACGTGTTTAAGAAGCTCATCCCTATTTGAAAATAATAGTGATGTTATGAATTGATCACTGACATCCGGATATTGACCCTGCAAATTATATTAGCATCAATTTAGTTTCAAGATTGGATTTTTATTCGTATGTGTATTTCAAGATTGGATTTTTATTCTGATTTTGATTACCATACGAAATAAAACCTTAAAAACTTCCTTCATTGCAGCTTGGTTTTTGATTCTGATGTGGAGAATTTGGTGCCCATCCTTCTTCTTCAAAGATAAATTCTACAACATCAAGGTTAATATGATCATAAGAACTTGGAGAATGTTGTGGAGAATGTTATGGAGGATTTTGTGAGGAATCCATAATATGAACTTAGAGACTTGAATTTGTGGTTAATAATGGGTGTAAATGAATGGGTGTTAAGAATGGTTAGTAAAGGTAGAGACTTGAATTTGTGAAAGTGTAAATGAATGGTGAATGGGGCTGTTAAGAATGGGTGTTAAGTAGTAGGGTTTAAGATAAAATTCAGGGTTTAAGGGTTCTGGGTTTTACGTATCTCGTGTATATATACACGAGCTTCAGTGATACAACTCGTGTATTTCCACACGAAATACTCTGGTTGCTGGTTTAATTGGTCTGGTACACTAGCTTCAGTGCTACAACTTGTGTATTTCCACACGAAATACTCTGGTTGCTGGTTTAATTGGTCTCGTACACGAGCGTCAGTGCTTCAACTCGTGTATTTCCACACGAAATCCTCTGGTTGCTGGTTTAATTGGTCTCGTACACGAGCGTCAGTGCTTCAACTCGTGTATTTCCTCACGAAATTACTCAGCTGACTCGTGTATTTTCATACGAGATACCGGATCAATGTGTTCTTCGATGATTTGCCACACGGTGTTAATGATACGCATATACTATGTTAAATTATTGAATTGTGGTGTTAATTTGAGCAATATATTGTACATTTAGACATGACAACTAACAAACGTCATATTGGATCATAATCAAGTAATTGAACATGTTATATAACGAGATAAGTTGTACATGAGAGGAATACCACTTAATCAAGATTATATATTTCTAATCATCATATTTCTTAATCAAGATTATATATTTCTAATCAAGATTTTATATAACGAGGTAATTAAACATGTTATATAACGAGATAAGTTGTACATGAGAGGAATACCACTTAATCAATATTATATATTTCTAATCATCATATTTTTTAATCAATATTATATATTTCTTGTTATAATAAGTTGGACAAACAAACATGATTACATAATTAAACATGTTATATAACGAGATAAGTTGTACATGAGAGGAATACCACTTAATCAAGATTATATATTTCTAATCATCATATTTCTTAATCAAGATTATATATTTCTTGTTATAATAAGTTGGACAAACAAACATGATTACATTTATAAATGAACCAACATCATACAATATCATATAACCTATCACATTTATTTATAATCAAATTTCTTGTTTTAATAAGTTGTTTCGTACACGAGATTCAGTGCTACAACTCGTCTATTTCCACACGAAATCCTCTGTTTGCTGGTTTAATTGGTCTCGTACACGAGCCGACACGCTTCAACTCGTGTATTTCCTCACGAAATTACTCAGCTGACTCGTGTATTTTCATGCGGATCACACTATGCACCTCGTGTATTGGCATACGAAATCCTCTGTGTACTGGCATAAGTTGTTTCGTACACGAGCATAGAAACCACAGCTCGTGTAAGACCCGAAGTACTCGGTCAAGGTAAAGATGGTGAAACTACTTTTAAAAAAATAATAATAATAACAATAAATAGTAGTGAAATGTTGTTCAAAATCTCCGTTGTATACAAATTAGTAATAGTATATTATTTACGATTATAATTATGTATAAACAGATAAATTAAGACAAAGAAAGTCCGAATTTTGATTGAATGTAAAATGTTGTTGTACTATTTAATCTTTAATATATAATGTCCCAATATGGTGTTTGGGGTCATTGTAACACTATACTACTATTTATAAAAAATAAAGTGGTGATTAATAAGTTCATATTGGATTGGTTTATATACACAGCCCCTATTTCCACAGCCCCGTTAAATTACCAAAGTACCCCTATATATATATATTTTTTTTTATTTTTTTTTTCAATTTCACTCTCCCTCACGTTCGCTCCCTAACCCCTCTCTCTCTCTCGGTTTGAAACGACGAAAGAAACGAACGGTCTCTCTAACGTCTCTCTCACCGTCGTCGCTCACCGTCAGCGTCGTCTTTCTCTCTCGCTCGCTCTGTTCTGTTCTTCTCTCTCACCTCTCTCTCTCACAGTAAAAAAAAAATAAAAAATTCGAAATTGAAATGGTGAAACTTAAAATACCCAACACCGCCGCCGGGACCGCCGCCGCCACAACCGCCGCCCACATCGCCGCCGGACTAGCTCGTCTACAGCGCCTGTGAAAAAGGTAAGCAATTTTTAACCTTATTTTACATTTCTATATTCCCAAAGTACGTTGTATTTTTTGAAATTGAAATTGGTGTGTCTCGTGTAACACCACTCGAGATGCATCTCGGGTGTGTTTACACGAGACAAGACTCGTATAAACCCACTCGAGATGCATCTCGAGTGGTGTTACACGAGATGTCATCTCGTGTAAACCCACTCGAGATGCATCTCGAGTGGTGTTACACGAGATGGATCCTTCTGAATATTGTGAATTATCAGTCAGCATTGTGTTCATTTATTTAATCTACTGTAACTGTCGCTAATGTATTGTCTCTTATTTGTGTTTTTTGTAGGCACGTGATCCTATGACCGTTTCAGCTAGAAAGAGGAAGGCTGAAGAGCGTTTGGAGAGAGGAGAAAACCGGAGCAAGGCTCGGAATGACGAGGATGCCACAGCTGATGATGAGCAGGAGGATAGGGAGGAGGAGGCGGCAGCAGCTGATGATGTTCAGGAGGAGGAGGCGGCGGTCGATGGGGATAGTGAGGAGGAGGAGGAGGATAGTGATGATGGGGAGGAGGATGGGGAGGGGCAGGAGGGGGGGGCAGGATGATGAGGAGGAGGAGGAGGAGGTGGAGGTGGGGGTGCAGGAGGAGGAGGATGATGAGGATGATGATGTAGTAGAGCCGCCTAGACCTCTGAGACACGGGAGGAGGCGGGGTCAGGATGCGCCACCATCATGGCAGCTTCAGAGGGACCCCGGTGGTGGGCCAGAGGATGTTTCACTGATGTACGGGTTCGGTGACCACCGAGCCAGACAGATTTGGGGTGACTCTACTACTGAGGGATTGGTGACTTTCCATACGAGACTCACGCATCTTGCACAGTAAGCTTAGCATTAATGTGAAATGTTTTAAATATTGAAGTTATTTATACCACACACTCTAAATATTCCATTAATTATCATCCTATGCTGCTTTTCTTGAGTACTGATAATATTTTTTGTTTCGAATGAACAGGTTCAAGCGTGATGAGCAGCCAGTTGCTGATAGAGCCTGGCTGGCCCTCGTAGATGCATCTGGCCTCCAGCATCTGCATGATTCCGTCATTCATAGGCCTAACCATGCCCTCCTAACGGCATTTTTGGAACGGTGGTCTCCTGAGACTAACTCGTTCCACATGCCGTGGGGGGAGATGACGATTACTTTACATGACAGTTTTCATATCCTGGGTATGTTTTTATAACATCGCTTCGATACTCCATTCATAATTATATAACTATCTACATATATTATATGAACTGTCTACATTCATCTCTTATACTAAAATGTGTTATTGCATCTTCAATTTACAGGTATCAGGATTGATGGTGGAGTTGTTCGCTATACGGATCCAGCGCCTGACGTATCTGGCATCTCTAGACACCTCCAGTTGAGCGGCACTGGTTATTTATTGAGGGATGTCAGGCGTCTATTTACTCAGCGTAGAGGCGGCATGACAGATGCCCATCGTGCGTCCGCGTATATCCTGCACCTATTGGGTTGCACGATGTTCGTGGACAAGAGCGGGGATAAGGTGCCCGCAGCCTACCTGCCCCTGTGCATGGATCTAGCCAGCCTCCCCACTCTTTCCTGGGGATCAGCCACTTTGGCATATATGTACCGAGAGTTGGGGAAGGCGTCCAGATCCGGATGCAAGCAGATGGGCGGTTGTGCGGCTCTCCTAGAGGTACATCTTACTCTATTCACTATCTTTTTACTGTCTACTCCCCCCCCTGTTATTAAATGTTGCATTTGAGTAGTATTTAATACTTTTTTACATACATCTCAGGCCTGGATATACGAGTACTTTCCGGGTTTTCGGCGAGTTACTGACCCCCATTGGCAGCAGGGCAGCCGAGAGCCCGTAGATGGTCTCGTGATGATTCGGCTGGGAGGACGTTCGATCATCTTGTGCAGTATCGCCGCATTCTTGACAGGATGGGGGCTGACAGTGTGAGTTATTCATATTAAAACTATTATACGTTTTTGTGTCGTTCCTTCCGATATTCTGTTGACTTTGCCTAACAATGTCTACTCACAGGTTATTTGGACTCCTTATGGGACCGGGTCGGACGCGATACTGCCTGTTTCATACTACAGGGGTGTTATACGCTTTTGTGACATCACAGAGGCGTATATGCCTGATCGTGTGACTAGGCAGTTCGGGTACCAGCAGAGGATCCCCAGACTGCCCCCCATGGCGACCGAGTTATGCGTTTTGGCAAAGGGTCAGAAGGGGTACCAGAAGCGTTACGGTGACGGAGATCAGGTTTGGCAGGAGTGGGTGGCTTTTGGCATGGCGGAGTTTAGGGCCGATGTCCGTTGGGGGCCACTATTTACTGGAGATCATCCCGTGGCTGTTCCCTTCGTGACTCCAGATTATATGTCTTGGTTTAGGGCTAGGAGTCATGTTCGGATAGGTAATCCGATACACGATCCACCCGGTGACATTCCACCTCCCCCACCTGATGTTCCACCGCAGCCTTCTGTCGCAGGGATTGCGGAGTTTCGAGCTATCATACTTCCATTTTTGTCGGATCCCAGTGCCCCCGAGCACTGGCTAGTTGGTCTTAGACGGGCCGGTGAGATTTTAGGACTTCCACCGCAGCCTTAGGATTTTATTTTATTTTTGCTTTTCATTGTATTGTAATGGACACATTTTATTCTAGTTTTTATTGACACCTCTACTAGTTTGTTAATATGATGGTATTTTTATTTTAGTTATCGTTTGAAATCCCCCTCCCGATTCAATAGTTTATTCTAGTGTTTCGTAAAAAACCCCTCCCCCCCCCCCGATTCAATAGTTTATTCTAGTGTTTCGTAAAACCCCCTCCCCCCCCCCCCCGAGGACATGATGTTTTGCTGTTGTTGTTGCTGTTGTGTTGTTGTTGGTGTAAGACTACTGATGTATCTCGTGTAAACACACACGAGATGTGTCTCGTGTGGGTTTACACGAGATGCATCTCGTGTGTGTTTACACGAAACAAGTCTCGTATAAACCCACTCGAGATTCATCTCGAGTGGTGTTACACGAGATGTCATCTCGTGTAAACCCTAAAAACCCTAATAATGTCACAAATTTCTAACTCAATTTCCATTTGGATTTTGAGGAGAGTGATCCTAATGAAAAACACTTTAAATGTCATTTAGAGCCTAGAAAAAAAATAAAAAAAAATAAACTAGGTGGTCGTATACCATTTTCACAACATCGGGACATTTTCCTTAAAACCCTAAAAACTCTAATAATGTCACAAATTTCTAACTCGATTTCCGTTTGGATTTTGAGGAAAGTGATACTAATGAAAAACACTTTAAATGTCATTTAGAGCCTAGAAAAAAAACAAAAAAAAAATAAACTACGTGGTCGTATACCATTTTCACAACATCGGAACATTTTCCTTAAAACCCTAAAAACCCTAATAATGTCACAAATTTCTAATTCGATTTCCGTTTGGATTTTGAGGAAAGTGATACTAATGAAAAACACTTTAAATGTCATTTAGAGCCTAGAAAAAAAAAAAAAAAAAAAAACTAGGTGGTCGTATACCATTTTCACAACATCGGGACATTTTCCTTAAAACCCTAAAAACCCTAATAATGTCACAAATTTCTAACTCGATTTCCGTTTGGATTTTGAGGAAAGTGATACTAATGAAAAACACTTTAAATGTCATTTAGAGCCTAGAAAAAAAATAAAAAAAAATAAACTACGTGGTCGTATACCATTTTCACAACATCGGAACATTTTCCTTAAAACCCTAAAAACCCTAATAATGTCACAAATTTCTAACTCGATTTCCGTTTGGATTTTGAGGAAAGTGATACTAATGAAAAACACTTTAAATGTCATTTAGAGCCTAGAAAAAAAATAAAAATAAATAAACTAGGTGGTCGTATACCATTTTCACAACATCGGGACATTTTCCTTAAAACCCTAAAAACCCTAATAATGTCACAAATTTCTAACTCGATTTCCGTTTGGATTTTGAGGAAAGTGATACTAATGAAAAACACTTTAAATGTCATCTAGAGCCTAGAAAAAAAATAAACAACTTGTCATTTGGAGTTTATGACATCTCGTGTAGTTATACACGAGATGGTCAAGTTAATCTCGTGTAGGTATACACGAGATGTTTAAATTCCATAAACCTTTTTCCGCGACCATTGCATGAATTTGACGATTAAACCCTACTAAAACACACCCATTCTCAACAGAAACCACACAATAGCCCTTTATCATTCAAAAATTCAATCTTTAAGTTCATAACATGGATTACTCACATAATAACATGGATTCCTCACATAATTCTCCACAAAATTCTTATGATTGTATTGACCTTGATATGATAGATTTTCTCGTTGATGAAGAAGAAGAAATCTTACAAAATATTCCTCCACATCAACATTCTCCAAGTTTCAATGATCCTAGCTTCGATGAAGTAAGTTTTTGATGTTTTTTTGTGTATTGTGATCAAAATCAAAATAAAAATCCCATCTTGTTTTAAAAATCCCATCTTGTTTTAAAAATCCCATCTTGAATTAAATCACATGATATTTATTTATACAATCTTCAAATACACATGACAATAACAATGAAATATCAGATCAAATTCCAGTTTTCAATATTTTTTTTTCAATCTGTACAGGGAGTATCTCGTGTAAGTCTACACGAGTTTCATCTCGTGTATACATACACGAGATGAAACTCGTGTAGACTTACACGAGACACGAGATGAAACTCGTGTAGACTTACACGAGATATATGTATGCTGGGGCTTTGAAACTGACTTTTCATCTCGTATTTTGCAGGGTCCATTCCCGGATACCAGTGATGAATTCACGACATCAGAAATATTTCAAACTCGGGATGCGCTTCTTGCACATGTACGGGAAATAGCGAGGGGTCGAAATATACACCTAGTTATACACAGCTCGAGGAATAGACGTGGAAATAAACTAGCATATGCTTACATCACATGTCATTTTGGTGGACAACACAAGGCCGGAAGATCAAATAACATTAGGAAGACTAGTACAAAGAAAAGAGATTGCAGTTTTAAACTATACGCCACAGAGAGGGGTGTTGATGGGTCATGGGGTTATGTTGTGAGGAATGGCATACATAATCATGCCTTTCCTTTGTACCCGGAAGGTTTTCCTCTCGGGAAATTGACACCTGGGGAATATGACGCTGTGTGTACCGCAAGTGAATGTTCAGTGCGTCCAAATGACATTGTGGCAATGCTAAAGATGCAGGATGAGAAGAACGTGAGCACTCCGATGCACGTCCGGAATGCCGTGTCAAAATATAGAGAAGGGGAACGACAAGGGAGGAACCCGCTACAACAATTCCTTAAGTTACTCAGTGATAATGAATATACTAGCTACACGAGGGAAGACGCTGAGACTGGCATGATCGAAGACATATTCTTCTCTCACCCATTAGCAATGAAGATTCTGAACTGTTTTCCATATGTTGTACAGGGTGACTGCACTCACAACACCAACTGCTACGGACTGTACTACTTGCAGTTTGTAGGTTTTACTTCCACCGGGCATAATTTCACAATAGCGTCTGCGTTCCTCAGGCATCAGAGTACGGGTGATTACGAATGGGCATTGAACAATTTGCACAGTCTGTTTACACCTCCCCGGTTGCCTACAGTTTTTGTCACTGATCGTGAGTTGGGTTTCATCAGCGCTCTCCGTACAGTTTTTCCCCACACCGCACACTTCTTGTGTCGGAGGCATATCGAAATGAATGTTAGAAGGAAAGGGTTGGAGCATACAGGTAGCGAGGACTTCGCAGAATCATTCATGAGGACGTTCAATTATGCAATCTCAGCCCCTAACCCCGACGAATGGGACTTACGTTGGGCAGAGCTTCGTGACCGTTTCAGATCTTATCCTGCACTATTGGATTACCTCCGCAAGACATGGCTTAATTTGTACTCTCAGAATATTCTGTCCATGCACACGGATGTGTTAACACACTTCGGGACCCATACCACAAACAGGACTGAGGGTGAGCATAACAGGTTGAAGAAGGCATTGGGGAGTGCTTCTTCTACTTTTGACACACTGTTTAAAAAGGCTCATAAAATCATAGATATCCAGCTAAAAACTATCAAACAGGGTATGAATAGATCAAGGACCAGATATCCAATTGATTTGAGGACCCGCAATCTATATCGCAACATATTCACTAGAGTGTCAACGGTAGCCTTTCGCATTATCAGACAAGAGCATGATCGAATTCAGAAAATCAAGCAGCGTCATAATGGGGGTTATGTAATCACTGAGGCTGCCTGCGGGTGTTACTACAGGCGGACACATGGACTTCCATGTAGTCATGAGATTGCACAGATAGAGGAGTGTCAAGGACGGATTGAGCTGTCCACGATTCATGAGTTTTGGAAGAAGTTGGACATTGAAGTAGACAACCCTTCATCTAAGGAGCCTGAACCGGTAAGGAGACAGTTATTCAAAACGATGGAGCCGGATCATATTTCAAAGCCGAATGAACCCCGGGCCGGAAGTTCCAGAGAACTGTCAGATTGGGAGCATACTAACAAATTTTTTGGAGTCCCCGCTCCACCAAACTCAACTGGCAAAGGGTATATATCTTCATTCAATTATGTCTCAAATTTTTTGCTGTTGTATAGTTGCTGTTGTGCTGTTGTGTTCCTGCTACTGTTTAACTGCTGCTGATGTGTCTCGTGTAAGTAAACACGAGACATATCGTGTTGTATTACACGAGACTTGTCACGTGTAATACAACACGAGATATGTCTCGTATGGACTTACACGAGACACATCAGCAGCAGCATCAATTTTTTTTAACACTTTCAAACAACAGTATGAATGCTTCTCACTCTTTTTTCTTTGCCCTATTTCAGGTCTAGATGTGCATTCATTGCATCAACCCAAGCGAGTTCGGAGTCCACCCGCAAACGGAAATCACCTTCAGGATCCACACCATCTACCCCTGCTAGTACTACTACGTCTCATCCACCAGTAGCTCCTTCCGGTCGTGGGAGAGGACGGGGTCGAGGCCGAGGTCGAGGTCGAGGACGAGGACGGGATCAGGGTCAGGGTCGTGGAGAGGGAAATGGACAGCCCAATTATACTAGTTTATACAGCTCCCCGTATGTAGAGTCTTTTCCGCCTTTCATTACCCCGCGTATTGGAGGCATCATAGATGTGGTATCAGATGGACATTGTGGCTATAGAGCCGTAGCAGCACAGGTATACGGAGATGAGGAGAAGTGGGCTGAAGTGCGCACAGAATGTTACAATGAGGTGCTTGCTCGCCAAGACCTTTACGAAAGAGTTCTACCTTGGATATCGGTAAGAGAACTCTTACGTAAGATTGCTTGCTATAGCCGGACGGTGCCCAGTGATTATTGGATGGAGCTCCCAGATCTTGGGCACATCATTGCCACGAGGTATAATGTGGCGTTCATTTCTTACTCGACTAGCGGTGGTATGTTATGCCTTCCAGTGACTGCACCAGTACAACCACCGGTGAACACAGTTGTGGTGGGACAAGTCAATGGAAACCATTTTATAGCGGTATGAAACTTAATTGTCTCATCTATATTAGTTATATTTAGTTGTCTTACTTATATTCATTATATTTCATTGTCTTGTATTTAACTGTTATTACTTTTGCAGCTGCGCATGTTAGGCAATGATTACCCAATACCACCACCACCAAACCTTTATCGGAACCGCTGTGATCCAACCGCAAGCCAACTACTCCTCCCATACCAAGATAGGATAGCAGAGTTCAGTCAACTCTATGTGGAGGATACCGATGCAAGAAGACAAAGAAGATTACATATAGGATAGTATATGTGTAATGGTTTTTGATTTATCCAGTTTGTATGAATGTTTGAATTATATGCTTATCCTTGTTAACACTTTCATTTCGTATACAATTAGGCGATAGTATATGTGTAATGATCTATTGATGTTTTGTGGAGATGTCCTATTTGAGAATCAAATTTCATTCCAAGTTATGTTTATTGTTGCTTTTGCTGTTGCGGTTCTCATCTCGTGTGTACTTACACGAGATGTATCTCGTGTATATGTACACGAGATGTAAGCTCTCATCTCGTGTAAGTATACACGAGACGTGCAAGGGCAGCGATGGAATTAAATGGGCTGTGTATTTACCGGGCTGTGTATATAGTTTTTGCCGTTCATATTGGACGTAATTTAACATATTTGATTTCATTTAAATTAAATGGGTAGAAACGGAATTAGGTTAAATGTGCATGGGTAAGAATGGAAATGGAAGCATAAACCAGTCACATTTTAGTGAGAACACGATCTCACTCTTAGAAAACACTCACCCTTATTTCCCCATTCAAGTTTGCTGCTTAGTTTGGGGAGAAAATCAAATTGATTCCTCCAAGTCCTTTCAAGACGAATGAGAGAAGGAAGGAGATAGAAGCTAGACAAAGTAGAGAGCAAGAAGGAAACTGGAAACTTGTAAGTTCTTCTCCTTTTGATGCGTGTTTATATGCCCGTTCATGGGTTTTCTGTATGTGGTTTAATAGAGAGAAATTGAGGATTAATCTTATACAATTGAGATGTTTTGTTTTTGAATTAAGATCGTAATTAGTCAAATTTCTATAGTTGAAGAGAAATTTGATAGTAGAAACTCTACAAGGGAATTAAATTAGGGCTTTCATGACTACCATCTTTGATTGAGTATGTGTGTGTGTGTTTAATTAAGTGAAACCAAGAAGGGTCAAATTAGATTATTATGATTTGTTTGCTAATCTAGCTTTTCTTAAATTATTAGTGGACATATGAATTTGACAAGTTCAATCAAAAGAATTTCATAAAGAAAAAGTTACAGAGACTTAGACAAAGGTTGAAGATGTATATTTCCGAAAATACCTAATTGGTCCTCGGTTGGTTAATAATTCCAGTTTGGTCCCGGTGTAGATTAAGAATTTCTCCCAATTTATGATGATCAAAAGTTACTGATTTTGAATCGGAATTTGATGATTTTGGAGTCTAAATTAGATAAAAAAAAATTGTGTACTTTATGAATTTAGTGGTTCCATAGTCAAGACAATTATCATATCATCCAGGATTCTTGTTTTAGTTGCAGCAGTAAATATTTTAATACGGAAGTCGATTGAAACTTGAATAATTCGTAAGAAATTCATCCGGACTCGGAATCAAGTGATTCTCGACTCTAAATTGGATAATTTTCTATGAAGTTCTCAAATATCATACTGTCAAATCAAGAAAACATTTGTGTTATTCCCAGAAAATTCGTTTTGTTGGCAGCAGTTTATTATAAATGACGTGAGTAACGATTAATCTTAATAAATTCGTAATTAATTCACCCGAACTCCGAATCGGGTGATTCTTGGGTCTAAACTGGCTATTTTTCAGAGACCTTTCTAATGGACATAGTTTCAGAACCTGCATATTTACTGATTGTTTCCAGATTTCCTGTCTCATGGATGTGGTAGTTGAGTTTGTGTAGTAAAATGTTAATATGATTGACTTTGTGCTGTTGTTGACCTAAACTTCCTTGCGTGTTCTATACGTATGGATAATGTTCTTGGTGGGTGGTTGGCTACTAAAAAGTGATTAAAGAGTTTGAGAGTCTAAGGAATTGGAGTTAAGCATTTGAGGTAAGAGATCTCTTCTCCATTCAATGTAATTTTCATGTATATATGAAATCATCATACAATGATTGCAAATATGTAAAGCTTAGATTGAAATGGTAAAATAATCGTAGTTGTAACCTTTATGTGAAAACCTTTAAGTGTTAGTCGCATCTTTAAAAGTAATTAAGACAGTTTGATATGTAATGAGCAAGGAGAGTTCTTACTCAAGAAAATATATAAAGTGATTAATTTACCTTTTATATTGAATTTTATGAAAGCATCATGCAGAAAGGATGTTAATGGTATTGTGGGTACTATGAGTATCCACTCTAATTGGTATGTTCTTTAGGAAACCTTAATAAGAAATGGGTGAAGTGGTATGTTATTTAGGAAACCTTAATAGGAAATGGGTGAAGTATCAATGTGAATTGTATTATGTTAATGTGTTCCATGAATTCATAGTGATTGATGGTGCATGACTTGAAGTCTTATATGGGTGGGTTCACATACATACTATTTTATGGTTAGGTAATATCATCTAAATGATGATACGTTGTGAATGTTGATTGTTTAGACATATTTATGCTATGGAGAGTATTAAAAGGTTAGTTATGTTGTATATGGTAAAATTGTGATAGGGAAGTATTCCTTATGTATGAGTATGTGATGAGAATACAAGTATGGATTGTTGTTGTCTAAAGTGATAGAATAAAATCCGAACACGAATCCGATGTGGGATTCGCTATATATCGTGGAATAAATACCGAACAAGAATCCGATGTGGGATTCAATATATATTAAATAAAGGGATGGAACCTACACCATCCTACGAGTGATACTCCTAGGAACATCAGGAGATATTATATATATATATATATGAATACTGAACACGAATCCAATGTGGGATTCATTATTAATATTGATGGAACAAATACCATCTACTATTGTACTCAAGCAACATTGGAAGAGATTATATATATGGAAATGAGTATGTACAGGAATCCGATGTGGGATTCACTATATGAATAATAGGGTATATATGTAGTGATTTGAGATGAGATTCTAGAATAAATTATTGTTGGGAATAAATTGTGATTTATGTGTTATTGTTGTTGAGAGTAAGTTTTGTGTATTGGCATTGGAAGTGGTATATGTGTTTGCTTTGTGTTTAACAGGAAATTGGAAATGAGGAAAAGATAAGGTTACAAAATTGGTAACATTTACTTACATGGAACCGAAATTGTGATTGTTTCTTATGTTCACTTTATAAGAGTTAAATACATTTCATTTTATGAATTGTATTTAATAGTATATTGTATGCTTCCGAATTTATTTGGTTTGAGTTTTCTTACTGAGTTATACTCACTCTTATTTGTTTCTACATTGAAACAGGAAAAGTCTAGCTATAGAAGACCAAAAACACCAAGTGAGGATAGACGGAGAAAACAGTTGGGTAGTACTTGAAGGTCTTAGACCATTTTTTTTATATAGAAAAGTAAGTTGATGTATAAGTTGTATAAATCCATATGTAGGTCTTGTAGTGGTGTTGGTTTTGTGTACACCTAGATTAGTCTAAGGAGTTATATTTAGGTGTACAAGAGTTCATTAACTCTTGTTATAATTGTGGTTGTTGTTATTGTTATTAGTAACTCCTAGTTAAGTTGATGAAATTGTATAGGATGGTACAAGAGTTGTGTGACTCGTGGTTGTGATTGTGTTAGATGAGAGGAAAGAATTTTTTTAGTCACCGGTTTTCTGGAGTTATGATGTCATGTAGATATCATTTAAGCCCAAATAAGTTGTAAATTGAGAGCCTATTTTTCGGGGCTTGACAGCTCGTGTATTTCCACACGACTTGGTGCCATACAACTCGTGTATTTCTACACGAAATCCAGTCAGAACATACTGTAAAAACAGAGTCAAAAACAGATTCAAAAAAATCAAAAAAATTACCTTGTACTACATATGGAAAACAGTTTAGCATATTCGATGCTAGTGGGTAAGAGAAGAACAGAATCATTAAGTAATCCATACATCATTCATTCATTAAGTAATCCATAATCACTTACATAAACCTAACCCAGAATTTCTATGTATCCCAAAAGAATGCCAATCAATACATCATTAAGTAGTTAACAAAATTAGAACATTCCTTCATACACAGAATTTCAATGTATCCCATAAAAACCTAACCAAGGTGATCTCCTAACATCTCGTGCACCCGTGTAATAGTAGCTATGACGTCCTCAGGTATCCTGTCATCTATGAGCAAGGGAAGTAGCATATCTCTGATGCCGGGTAGTACCTCTGCAAGCCCGGGCTGAGGTGGAATGTCAACTGCGGGCTCATGTATAGGATTACTAATCCGAACATGACTCCTAGCCCGAAACCATTCCATATAGTCTGGAGTCACAGGAGAAGATGTAGTCACTAATGGCCCCAAACGACGAAGTGGATCGTAAGCATCCATGTTGTAGTCCATCCACTCTACCCAAATATCATCACGATCACCATATGCCTTCTTGTACCCCTTCTGACCAGCCATAAAAGTGCACGTCAAGAAAGGCAAGGGCGTCATTCTGGGGATCCTCTGCTGGATCGCGAACTGCTTGGTAACCCGGTCAGGCATATACGCTTCAGTGATGTCTAAGAAGCGTATAATCCCTCTGAAGTATGATACCGGTAGAAGCGCGTCTACTCTGGTACCATAAGGAGTCCAACAAACCTATAACTCACTTTGTTAGGCAACGTCAACAGAATACTCCCTCCGTCCCAGTGAAAGTGGCACACTGGGACGGAGGGAGTATAACAATTTATAACAATTTAAATATAAATAACTCACCCTCTCAACAGGCATCGTGTCTAGGGTGTGGCGATACATCAGTAGATGCTCCATCTCCCTTCCATCTCTATCACTACGTGACCATTTAAGGGATCTAGGCTGCCCTTCCTGCCATTGCGGGTTCAAAAGTTGCCGGAAGTCCGGGAAGTACTCGTATATCCAGACCTGAAATGTATGTAAATAAATTAGTAAATAATGTTACAAAAATAAAATACTCCCTCCATCTCAAAATATATGTTGTTTTAGAGGTTTGCACACACATATTAACAAATGTAATTATTACTTGTAAAAAAGACTCAATCACCCCTATAAAAGTTCAACTATTAATTAAATTAAATGTTGGGACAGAGGGAGTATTAAAGAAATATTAAATATTACCTCTAGCAGAGTCGAACAACCACCCATCTGAGCGCATCCGGATCTGGACGCCTTCCCCAACTCCCGGTACAAGTACGCCAAAGCAGCTGATCCCCAGGGGAGACGCCCCACTCTCGGAAGATCCATGCACAGTAAAAGATAGGCTGCAGACATCTTATCCTGACTCTTGTCCACGAACAACGTGCAACCCAAGAGGAACAGGATATAAGTAGAAGCACGCTGGTCATCTGTCATGGCTGAACGGGCCTGAAAGGCAAGCCGGAGGTCATGTAATGTGTAGGATGTGCCCCTCAGACAGCCGATGAGGTGTCTCTGGATATCGTCTAGGTCAGGCTCTGGATCCGCCTTCCTAACAGGAATACCTAGACAGCTGATACCTATAAATTGAAAATGAAAAAATTAATAAAATTGATAAAATTTATGAAATTGATAAAAGTATATAACAACAATATACCTAGAATATGAGTGACGTCATGCATTGTGATCGTCATCTCCCCCCCACGGCATGTGGAACGTGTTAGTCTCAGGAGACTACCGTTCCACAAATGCCGTTAGCAGCGCCGAGCTAGTCCGGCGAATGGTGGTATCATGCAGGTGCTGGATACCCGATGCATCAACTGCAGTCAACCAAGCTCTATCATCTTCCGCCAGATTAGCACGCGAGAACCTGTTGATTCCAAACAAAACATTATAATTAATACTCCCTTCGTTCCAGAAAAACAGTCCCATTTTGATTTTTTGTGGTGAACAAAAATGAACTTTGACCAAACATTGGTGTCAATTTAATGATCACAATGAAATTATAGAAATTGTTATTGATAAATCACTTAAAGATTTATCAATTATAGTTTTTAGAATTTCACAATAATGATTAGATTAACACCAATGTTTCGTCAAAGTTTATTTTTGTTCACCACAAAAAGTCAAAATGGGTCAGTTTTTCTGGAACGGAGGGAGTAACACACTAAAACAAATAATAAAACTACTTATAAACAAATAGCTTACCTATCCAGATGCTGCTGTCTGGTATGGAACTTCACCACTGACTGACAAATGGGGTTGCCCCAAATCTCTCGGGCTCGGTGATGACCGAACCCGTATAACAGATCACTGTGAGAGCCCGCGCGCGAACTTACCGGTCGTTCGTGTAAGAGAGACTAGCTTGCCTCGTGCGAATGCGACTTGAATCCGCTCGGTTCTCACACAATGGTTACCCTCCTTTGGTTTTGAAAATCAGAGAGTCGCTGTCACGACCCGAAAACTAGCTCTATTTTATTGGTGATAAATAATTATTATTTATTTATTTGCTTATTTATTTATTTAAATTATTATTTATTTAAAAATTTATGTGTGCATTTTATGTGTTATAATATTTATGCCTAGCATTTTATTTGAGTTATTTGTGCTAGTGTAGAAATATTGGGTCTTAGTTGTTAGCAGGGAGTGTAGTATTGTGTTAGTAGAGGGGGAAGGGGCCTAAGTGTAACTTCGATTTTACTTCACCTCCTCCCTTCTTCTTCTTCTCCCTCACAAAACTCATTCTCAGTATTCTCTCTCTCTCTCTCTCTCCTCAAGAAAAAGGTAAACATTTCTCTCTTCCTTTTCTCTTCATTTTAGCTATCTTCCTCTCATAATCTCTCATTTCTTAAAACTCGAAATGTGTTTAGATCGTCGATAGGATCGCGTAGAATCAAAAATATTTGAAATCCATCAACTTTGAGAAAATCCAAGTAAGTTACTTTTCCCCCATTTTGATGCTAAAATGTTCATATCATGTTTAGATAATGCTTGATGTGTTATATTTGAAGTTTGGTTAGGTTTTGAATTTGTTTGGAATTTATTTGAGTTTTGGTTAAAATGGTGAAATCTTGAATGTGGGATTTTTATTCTTGATTTTGGTTGTTAAATGTTGTTGTATGAGTCTTTTTAGACTTATTAGTTGTGTTGGTACATTAGTAAACTAGTTGGAATGTTGGATTTTGGTGGAAATGTGGTTTGGGTTAAAAATGGAAGAACCCATGTTGTTCTTCCCGATTTCTGGCAATTCCAGAATATTGGGCGACCGCCCAAAAACGTATGGGCGACCGCGCACCTATCTGAAAGGTTTTGTTCTTGTTTGATGGCTTTTTGGGCGACCACACAGTTGGGTTTGGGCGGCCGCACAGTCCTCTGAAAGTTTTCATTTTGTTGGTTTGTGTGATTGAAGAATGCGTTTTGGTCCAAATCTTGGGTGTCCTTCTAGTTGACCTTAGTGAACATTGTAGTACACTCTAGTGATAGAATTGGGTCCTTTGTGATGAAGTTTGTGATGGAAATTAATTAAGGGTTAATTGGGTTTTTGAACATCTTATTGAGGTATTGTTGGTTTGACTTATCTTTGTGATGATCATTTAGTATATGTTTGGGCATCTTATGATGTGTTCGTGATCATGTTCTAATAAGTGTAACCTTTTGGATTCGTTTGGGGTGTTTAGAATGGGTTCGTTATGAACGGAGATGAAGCGTGAATTGGCAATTGGGTACCTACGGTTCGATTAACCCTAAGATGTATTCATTCGGATTTCTTATTTGGAATTCCAGGTGTGATGAGGTGGTTGAGTTCATAGTCCTAGTATATCTTTTGAGTAAATGTTTATGATCACTTTGTTAATAGTCATTGTGCTATTTGTGAGCGACCGCTTGGGTTGTGCTCTTTATGAGTAACTTGTGAGTATCATATTTAGGATGTATTTGGTACGTGCCTTATCTTGGAGTCATTATGTTTTAATGGTCAATGTTGTTGGACTCTTTTATGAGAAACTCCTTGTGCTATTGTTGTTGAACTCTTCTTGAGTAATCGTTTGCATCTTTTGTGGTGATTAATTGGTATGATTCCCTACTTTGGAATCAATGGTTGTTTATTGTGCTAGTATTTTATTACTTAGCCTTTACTTGAAAGTCCAGCTGGTATTTTGTGTGTGTTTGGGCGATGCGAAACATTATGATGGCACAGCCAAGTCCATTGTGATTGTTGACCATTGTTTTGCCCCATTATTACCCTCCTCCAGATTGGCCTTGGATGTGAGAAGAGCTAGCTCCTTTGTGTGCATTTTAGCTTTACTTGGAGCATGACTTTGTGGCATGTCTCCCGTCCTTTGTGACACTTCATTTGGTTATTGGTTCTGGTACCGGGTTTCTCTTCAGCTTTCATGCTACTATGAAGATGGTTTGTTGATCGATGGGTTGATCGGTCGCTTCTGACCGGGGATTTCTCTTCAGCTTTCCTGCTATTATGAAGATGATGATTCGTTGATTATTGAAGCTGCGCAGCGACCTTTATTTGGTTCTTTCAGTTGGGTGAAACCTTGGCTATGTATCCACTTATGAGTGTTTATTTCAGCTTTATGTGTTGCATGTTGAGCTGGTCGTTATTTCCAACCGGTATGGGACGGTTGGCGATAGGGAGCCTCTCATTTGTTGTTATATGTTATTTATATGATGATTATTGGATGTTACCGTTCGTCAGCATGTCACTTATTATTCCGCTGCTATCTGTCTTATGTTAATTGCTATTGGTCATTGCATATTAGCATGTCATGTAGTTGCATTAGTAACTTACTGAGATTTTATCTCACCCCGTTTATTTCCATCTTTGTTTTTCCTTAACCCCCCCCCAGGAGGAAAAAGGATTAGGATTCGCGGTTCAAGGAGGGCGTCGAAAGAATTGAGATTTTGGGGCAGGTTGTTATGGATCGGTTTACATTATTTAAATGTATAACCTTTTGGGGATAGTTTTACCCTTTATTGACGTCATTAAGAATTGTATATTTTATTCTTTTGGGTTTAAGCTGTGGAGCTTATGTTGGATGTACATTGTTGATTTAATCTTGGATTTGTAAAACCTTGTGTTATCATCTTTTGGTTCAAAATGGAATTTTTAAATTCTATATTTTAGAGTTTTGGTTCTAAGTCGACGTCCAGCTCGCGGTCTCGGGCCCGCGGGGTTCGGGGTCGCGACAGTTGGTATCAGAGCTATGGTTTAGCTCTAAGTATCGGTATAGGTGGCTAGAACGACCTAGGAGGGTAGTTGTGTTCGGAGTGAGTAACGGTTGATGTTTTATACAGGTAATTGTTCTCAATGGCTAGAAGAAGAGCTGGTGAAGACATCAGTGGGACTCAGAATCTTAATGGTCTAAGGGATGAAAACCGTGCAGTGTTTCAGGACAGGTTTGAAGCGGCCGTGAAATCAATTCATGACCAAGGGCCGAGAGAGGAACATGTAGCACCTCCGCGATATGGGTTGGAGCAGTTCTTAAAGTTGAAACCAAGTGAGTACGACGGTGAGCCGGATGCGAAAAAAGCCAAGCTATGGATAGAATCGATGGAGAAAATCTACGATGTCTTTGGTTGCACTGATGAGGATAGGGTTCTGTTTGCAGCTTATAAGCTCGTGGGGGCTGCGGAACATTGGTGGAAAGCACTGAAGACCAGTTGGGATGCGACTCTTGTACCATATCCTTGGGAGTGGTTCGTGAGGAAATTCAAGGATAATTTTATCTCTCTAGTGGATCAAAACCGGAAAAAGATTGAGTTCCTCAGCTTGGAGCAAGGCATGATGTCAGTAGCACAGTACTCGGCTAAGTTCGCAGAATTAGCCAGGTGTTGTGACTACCTTGTGCGGACCGAGGAGCAGAAAGCGATGAGATTGATCAGGGGTTTGAAGACAGCTATTAGGACTCAACTTTTGGCCCAAAGAATTCAACCTTTTCAGGATGCGGTGGATCGAGCCTACTTGATTGAGCAGGATATTGGGGAACACAAAAGGAAGACTGAGATGGTTAACGCGGGTAAGCAAGGAGGGCAGAGTAAGTCACACAGCAACATTCGGATAACAGAGGTAATTCCGGAGTGCAAACTCGATTCAGAAGGCAACTTCAAGGGCAACCAACAGTAGGAAATCAAGGTTCTAATAAGGGGACACGAAATGGGAAAGTCTGCAGCTACTTTCAGAGGAAAGGACACTCAGAAGACAAGTGTTGGAAGAAGCAAGGAAAATGTGTGAAGTGTGGACAGTTGGGGCACTTCGTTAAAGATTGTCCGAGGTTTAGAGTTCAGTCATCTGGGACAGGAACTGGAATACCACAGGGTCAGAAGAGGGATGCTTCGTGGAAGCCCAAGGTTTCGGGTAGAGTATTTGCAATCAATCAGCACTCACCAGGTAACGGATAATTTCAGGAGGTATTATTTTGCGTCGTGAGAGCGAGCGCGTGCATTTTAGGATCATCGCATTTATGTGTTTCTGTGCATTTAGTTGCATTTATTTCTTCTGAGTCTTTGACTTATGTGTTGTAGGTGTCTACTCCTATAGAGGAGTTTAGGGTATCTGATGAAGTCTTATGTGCTTATGATGTGCTTAAGTATGGTTATGTCTCACCTGCTAAATTAGCCATGTTGCTATTACAAGATTTTGATGTTACTATTGCTTTAATCTATTGTTGTAGGGGATTGTTATATTCTCCATTCCTAATTTCTTAAAACTGTTTGAGACCGTTCCTTTGGGTAGAGTTATACATATCTTTTCTTAATTGAAATCCGAGTATTTAGTTTCGGTCAATTTGTTGGGTGTATATATCATTCGTAAGATTTTCGTTTTCTTCCGAATAGTACCCAGTGTTTGAGGAGAAGCTTGGGTTAAATTGAGTTGTTATGGTACAAGGTTGTAGTGCTAATATTTAGATCAATGTCCTTATGACCTCGGTTGGGTTATAAGAATTGAGGATTCAAATTGAGGATTTCGGGATAGGAGAATTTTGCTTACTTTTAGTGCATCTCCGTGAATGCATCGGAATGGATTAGTATGGAGAGGTGTACGATTTGTTATGGATGATGAGTTTGTTGCAGGAGTTATGATCATTAATGGTGGTAAGCGTGTTAAGTTAGAAAGGACTAAGTACATTTTGGGAGAGTAATAATTTATCGATTTATGTTAAAGGCATTTTGAAATTTTGGTTAGATAGTGGTTCTATGGTTCTAAATCCCTTCTTGGTGGCGTTTCCCGAATTGGATCAAGAGTATGTGAAGGAAGTGGAGTATCAATACTTGGGCATATTATAGAATACTACGATTTGGTATTGGGTCAGTTGGAACGTTGCTAGCTAATTGGTTTAATATGATGGTAGTACTATTGAGCCTAAGTATCATTAGGATAATAAATGTATGCGTGAAAGACTAACTTGGGTTAACTATTGAGGATTTGAGATTTGTTGATTTCCTTGGGTATATGAGCACGGATTATTAACTAAAAAGGGAGCTAGAGGAAATCCCTTGAAGATAAAACTTAGATCATTTTCGGACTACTGAGTATTCGTAATTATTTTAGACTTTCAAGGATTGGAGTGTTATGACGATGATATTATGGCGTAGATTTAAGTGAACATTTTGTATTAAAATTTTCGGTTTATATTACACCCCTAGTTTAAGGTGCTACCTAGAGCGAGAGCACTATAATGGGAATCCTTTGAGATAGCCTTTAGTGAATATTATGAGGATGGAAAATTTCTTTAGCCTCTCATATTTTAAAAGCTAATTTAGCTCGAGATGGTAATGTTTTGAAATTCTGGGGAATAATACTAAGTATGCGATTTACAATTGGAAGTACCTTTGCGGTGTAGTTAAGGTTATGAATAAGACGAGTTTGAGATACCTCGAGAATTATGTGTGGAAATAATTTGAATTCTTCGATTTTGAGTACGGATTTTGATCTGTAATGAAGTTAATGATGGAATGATTCGGTTCGAGAGGTGGTGTTATCGTAAGCATTAGTTAAGGTTACCTTGTAGTGGGTTAGATTGGACAATTGAGGAAGTTGAGAAATGGCGGAACTATCGTATCCGTAGCTATTTGGTCTTTCGGGTAAGTCTCGTTAAAATTCGGGTCGAATTTTCTTTAAGGGGGAGTGAATGTCACGACCCGAAAACTAGGCTCTATTTTATTGGTGATAAATAATAATTATTTATTTATTTGCTTATTTATTTATTTAAATTATTATTTATTTAAAAATTTATGTGTGCATTTTATGTGTTATAATATTTATGCCTAGCATTTTATTTGAGTTATTTGTGCTAGTGTAGAAATATTGGGTCTTAGTTGTTAGCAGGGAGTGTAGTATTGTGTTAGTAGAGGGGGAAGGGGCCTAAGTGTAACTTCGATTTTACTTCACCTCCTCCCTTCTTCTCCTTCTCCCTCACAAAACTCATTCTCAGTATTCTCTCTCTCTCTCCTCAAGAAAAAGGTAAACATTTCTCTCTTCCTTCTCTCTTCATTTTAGCTATCTTCCTCTCATAATCTCTCATTTCTTAAAACTCGAAATGTGTTTAGATCGTCGATAGGATCGCGTAGAATCAAAAATATTTGAAATCCATCAACTTTGAGAAAATCCAAGTAAGTTACTTTTCCCCCATTTTGATGCTAAAATGTTCATATCATGTTTAGATAATGCTTGATGTGTTATATTTGAAGTTTGGTTAGGTTTTGAATTTGTTTGGAATTTATTTGAGTTTTGGTTAAAAATGGTGAAATCTTGAATGTGGGATTTTGATTCTTGATTTTGGTTGTTAAATGTTGTTGTATGAGTCTTTTTAGACTTATTAGTTGTGTTGGTACATTAGTAAACTAGTTGGAATGTTGGATTTTGGTGGAAATGTGGTTTGGGTTAAAAATGGAAGAACCCATGTTGTTCTTCCCGATTTCTGGCAATTCCAGAATATTGGGCGACCGCCCAAAAACGTATGGGCGACCGCGCACCTATCTGAAAGGTTTTGTTCTTGTTTGATGGCTTTTTGGGCGACCGCACAGTTGGGTTTGGGCGGCCGCACAGTCCTCTGAAAGTTTTCATTTTGTTGGTTTGTGTGATTGAAGAATGCGTTTTGGTCCAAATCTTGGGTGTCCTTCTAGTTGACCTTAGTGAACATTGTAGTACACTCTAGTGATAGAATTGGGTCCTTTGTGATGAAGTTTGTGATGGAAATTAATTAAGGGTTAATTGGGTTTTTGAACATCTTATTGAGGTATTGTTGGTTTGACTTATCTTTGTGATGATCATTTAGTATATGTTTGGGCATCTTATGATGTGTTCGTGATCATGTTCTAATAAGTGTAACCTTTTGGATTCGTTTGGGGTGTTTAGAATGGGTTCGTTATGAACGGAGATGAAGCGTGAATTGGCAATTGGGTACCTACGGTTCGATTAACCCTAAGATGTATTCATTCGGATTTCTTATTTGGAATTCCAGGTGTGATGAGGTGGTTGAGTTCATAGTCCTAGTATATCTTTTGAGTAAATGTTTATGATCACTTTGGTAATAGTCATTGTGCTATTTGTGAGCGACCGTTTGGGTTGTGCTCTTTATGAGTAACTTGTGAGTATCATATTTAGGATATATTTGGTACGTGCCTTATCTTGGAGTCATTATGTTTTAATGGTCAATGTTGTTGGACTCTTTTATGAGAAACTCCTTGTGCTATTGTTGTTGAACTCTTCTTGAGTAATCGTTTGCATCTTTTGTGGTGATTAATTGGTATGATTCCCTACTTTGGAATCAATGGTTGTTTATTGTGCTAGTATTTTATTACTTAGCCTTTACATGAAAGTCCAGCTGGTATTTTGTGTGTGTTTGGGCGATGCGAAACATTATGATGGCACAGCCAAGTCCATTGTGATTGTTGACCATTGTTTTGCCCCATTATTACCCTCCTCCAGATTGGCCTTGGATGTGAGAAGAGCTAGCTCCTTTGTGTGCATTTTAGCTTTACTTGGAGCATGACTTTGTGGCATGTCTCCCGTCCTTTGTGACACTTCATTTGGTTATTGGTTCCGGTACCGGGTTTCTCTTCAGCTTTCATGCTACTATGAAGATGGTTTGTTGATCGATGGGTTGATCGGTCGCTTCTGACCGGGGATTTCTCTTCAGCTTTCCTGCTATTATGAAGATGATGATTCGTTGATTATTGAAGCTGCGCAGCGACCTTTATTTGGTTCTTTCAGTTGGGTGAAACCTTGGCTATGTATCCACTTATGAGTGTTTATTTCAGCTTTATGTGTTGCATGTTGAGCTGGTCGTTATTTCCAACCGGTATGGGACGGTTGGCGATAGGGAGCCTCTCATTTGTTGTTATATGTTTATTTATATGATGATTATTGGATGTTACCGTTCGTCAGCATGTCACTTATTATTCCGCTGCTATCTGTCTTATGTTAATTGCTATTGGTCATTGCATATTAGCATGTCATGTAGTTGCATTAGTAACTTACTGAGATTTTATCTCACCCCGTTTATTTCCATCTTTGTTTTTCCTTAACCCCCCCCCAGGAGGAAAAGGATTAGGATTCGCGGTTCAAGGAGGGCGTCGAAAGAATTGAGATTTTGGGGCAGGTTGTTATGGATCGGTTTACATTATTTAAATGTATAACCTTTTGGGGATAGTTTTACCCTTTATTGACGTCATTAAGAATTGTATATTTTATTCTTTTGGGTTTAAGCTGTGGAGCTTATGTTGGATGTACATTGTTGATTTAATCTTGGATTTGTAAAACCTTGTGTTATCATCTTTTGGTTCAAAATGGAATTTTTAAATTCTATATTTTAGAGTTTTGGTTCTAAGTCGACGTCCAGCTCGCGGTCTCGGGCCCGCGGGGTTCGGGGTCGCGACAGTCGCCACCTCATTTTATTTGGGAAAATAGAGATAAAACCCTTTTTGGCTAAGTTACGAGAGGAGAAGGTGATAAGGAGCACTCCACTCGCCCTTTCGGTCTCTAGCATGCTTCCGCCTACGCTTGATTTTAATGCCTTATTTCGAAAGATTGATTGATGCCTTAACTGTGTTTATGTACAAAGGAGTCTTCCTAGTCTAGGTCGATTCATTTGCTCTCAACCAGGAACCGGTTTGGGTGGATTCCCGATTAGTTTTCGAAAAGGGTTTTGAATCATATATACAAGTAATGACAATTAAGGGGGAAAGGGTAAGATTGTACAAATAATACATGTATGCAAAATATGGGATAAATCCCATGAAAGAATGTCTGAATGCAAAATTGATCTCCGAGTTCATGGTTTGCTGCGGATCGCCGTGGATGTACCTGTGAATAACCTATCCAAAAAGAGATCTAAAAATTGGGATTCACTCCCAAGATGTTAGAGAACACGTATGAATTTTGGTTGGATGTTTAGGTTATTATTTCATGCTCATATCATGTCAAGAACATAAATATGAAATCAGCTCAGAACAGCAAAGCATAGCAGAACAGACTTTGATGAGCAATTTACACTATGATAACTTAAGAATCTCGAAATAACCAAAGCATTGAAGTTGAATATCACATATCAAACATTTTGTGTGTCAAGTTTCAAAGTCAGAAGACAAGTTTTAATGCTTCAAACGTGTTTTGACATTTATATGTCAGAATCTGGAAATTATGAATCTGGGAGCAAACACTTGATTTAAAAAATGGAAAGAAGCCTTTACTTAGGTCATAAAATCATTTAAAAAGCTTGAAAATATTTATTAGTCTTTTAAGAACAATTTTCATGTTTTGACTTTGGCTTGATAATCGAGTTTTGATAGGTTTTTGGACTTGAAAACCCAGGTTAGTAAAAAAAAAATGCAGCAGCAAGGCAACAGGTTTGGACTACGAAAATCCCTATCAAACCATGACCTAAACATGAATTTAGACCACGAAACTTGGCAAGCATCATATTCGATATATAAGGAACAACTTTTATGTTTTAAGCTAGATCTAGAAACGAAGTTATGATTGAGTAAAAAGCTCATTAAAAAGCTTGGTTGAAACAGGATATGCTGGACAGATTAGACATGGCATGAAGATGAAGATCAAAACATGGAATAAACTCAAAGAAAACCCATGGGAAGACTTTTTTTGTTGTTTGATGTTTGAGAGTTGGAAGACTTGAGATTGCTTGAGTTTTGATTGTGTTTTGTGGTGGTTGTTTGGTGGTTTTGTGGTGGTTGTTTGGTGGAGTTGTGGTGGGGCTATGAAGGTGGAGAGAGAGTGTTTTTGGGGCTGAGAGAGATTGAGAGAGGGCTGGTTAGAGAGAAGTGTTAGAGAGAAGAGTTGGAAACAGGGCTGAAAGGATGAAGGTTTGAAAAAACAAAAAAGCTGGAAACAGGGCTGCACGGCCGCGCAGATTAAGGCGCACGGCCGTGCACCCCGACTTGGTGCCCAATTTTGCATTTTAAATATTTTCTCTTGGCCAATCATGGAGTGCCAAGTGGCACCTCGTGGCTCGTCCAGGTAGTCTTGCCAGCGGGCCCAACAAGAAAGTTGCTCGGTTGATTTTTCTAGTCACGCCGGTGTACCTACAAAATGTTAGAAAGAAAGGAAAAACATAGATAATATTTTAAATGCATTAGATGACGGGTAAAAGGCATTTTAGGCAGTGCGGGACCCGGCGAGGGGTCCCGGCACGCGAAATCTCGAGGATAGACCTTTTTACTCGGTTTTGAGCCTTGATCATGAATCCGGACTCAATTTTTGCATCCGATGCACCGATAAGGCGTACGGTAGTCCGTACGGCCAAATATGGGGGTTTAGGTCGATTGTCGCGCTTTAGACCAATTAAGGGTAGGTTTTAGGGGGTGTGAGATCGGGGTGTCTACAGAGCCCCTCGTCGAATTCACTTACGAAAGTAAAGAGGATTCGACGATCACAATATAGACAACTGATCTCGTCTCGGTATAACGGCTGGGCCCAAAGTAGGGCTTCCTACGTATCCCTTGCGGGAATCAAGCCTCCGTAGTTCTACTCAAGCAGGCAAGCAAACCAACTAACAAAGGGGCATGGTCGAAATCGGAGTCCCAAGTTTCCTACGTATCTCTTGCGAGAATCAGACCAATCGTAGTTCGGCTGGGGAGTATGAAGGTTGAGAAGTAAACCTCTCGGCGGGGCAAAAGGCTGGAGGAATGGCTAGGTGAATGAGATCACAGCATCTCTGAGCCAAGGGGAAAGCATTGAGAATTCGAATTCTCTTTGCTGGGGATGAGAAAGAGAGAAAGAAAAGAAAACATGATATTCAAAGTAATCGACGACTGAGCTCCTATTCGAGCTGCCTACGTATCCCTTTCGGGAATCAAGTCGGGGCGTAGTTCTGAGGGAGGTCCGTACGGGAGCCGGCACGGAACAAAAAGAAAAGTAAAAAACCTACGTCGAGGTTCAGATCCGGTAAAGCCGAAAAAGACAAAAGAGTAACCAACTACATCGAGGGTCAGATCCGGTTAAGCCGAAAAAGACCAAAGGGTAACCAGTGCTTGAGCCATCCAACTCTGGCGTCAGAGTGGACCGAAAGAGTAACCAAATTTTAGAGGGTCAATTTCGAATAAATCCAAAAGAGACCGGAGGGTAACCAATTTTTTTGAGAGGGTCAATTTCGAATAAATCCAAAACAGACCGGAGGGTAACCAATTTTTGAGAGGGTCAGATTCAAATAAATCCAAAAACAATCGGAGGGGTAACCGAATTTTTAGAGGGGGGCTAATTCGGGGGATGACCGAACAAGCCGGGGTAACCACAATTTAAGACTCGGGATACTCTAACAATTAAGAGAAGTATCAGGAAAAGAGTCTAGAGGATACTGAAAGAACCTGTTCCTTAATATACACTTAAACAGGTAAAATATTAGTGCACAAGAGGTCGATTGTCTTGGCAGAGTAGGTCGACTGTCTTGAGGTGCAGTGTGTGTATGTAGAGTTATGCAGCGGAATAAGATAAATAAATGGAAGAATTTAATGAGTAAATAATATGTGATAAGTGTGTGAATAAGTGTGAGATAAGAAGACACAAACACAACGATATAACGTGGTTCAGAGCTTTTAGCAACTCTCCTACATCCATGCCTCACTGTCCTCAACAGTGAAGAAGCAATCCACTATAATACTTCGTCAAGAAATTACAATAAATTGCAAGAAAATTCCCTCAGAATTTTTCTAACCTAATTAGCCTCACTAATTAAGCTTTGTACTTGTTGCAAAGTACAAAAAAAGAAAAAGAAAAGGGTTTCACAAATGTGAAGGTTTGGTGATCTCTAAACTGGCTCTTATGTAGCTATGTGAGATCTATGTTTTTGTTATTAGCACAGATTTATAAATATCAAGAGTGCTTTGACAATTTGGATTTGTTTAGAAGCTTTTAACAAATTGTGTAATGGCTAAGACAATGTACTTGAAAGCTCTTTTCTTCAGTTGTGCAGAGGTCTCTATTTATAGGTCTTCATATTATATCCGTTTGAGTTCCAACGGCCTTCAATATCTTAGAAATATATATGTCAGTCATTAAATTCTGTGAACAGTGTTTTTGACTTTTGACTTTAAGTGTCAGTTTGACTGAAATGCTTTGAACAATTTGTTGAAGGTCTACTATCTTGAAGGTTAGCTGTCTCGATATGATTATGAAGATAGTAGACCAAGACTGATGCAGGTTTTGATCATTATCAGTTTGTAATGAGTGTCTTGATGATTTCCAGTTTGGCTTCTTTGTTACTCCAAGATGTGTTCTTAATTTATTTGTCAAAACACTTAGTTAAGAACTAGGGTTCTAACAATTTCCCCCTTTTTGGGAAATAATTAAGAGGCATAGCAACATCTGTAAGAGAAATTAATCTATATTGAAACAAAACACAATTATATCACAAAGAGATGTAAAGGTTTAAGCTTACATCAAAAAAAAAATTGTTCAAAAATAATAGAGAAAGTATTGAGATAAAAAGACTTAGTGAAATAGAGCTTCAATGCTGTCATCACTTTGGTACTCAGGTTCAGGTTGTGCTTCTCCAACGTCTACTGCAGTCAGATGTCTTTGTCTTTCAAGATTGAGTAGTTGAAGTTGCTTTTTGTTGAACCTGAAGTAGTACAGCTTGTTGTTCCAAGTGAGATTTATTCTTTCATCATACTGAATGCCATGGTTGATCAGTTAACTCTTTTTCAGCAAGGGTTCCTTCTTTCCCAGTTTTCTTGAAACTGAAGGAGCAGGACCAAGTAGAAGAATGTCTTGTTGTAGCTTGATCTCTTGATGTTGGTTGATCTCTTGGGTAAAGATTTCTTGAGCCTGAGTGACATCTCTGAAGTTTCTTAGATGGGTTGAAGCTTCAGTCTGGTCAACTGTCTTTCCAGCAAGTGTTTCTTGGACAAGCTTGGTCAAGTCAATTCTGAGTCCTTTCATTTGAGCTCTTCACATATAGTCCCAACTGCATTGATGTCTTCATGAGTGGCAGCAGGAAATGAGGATGGGTAGGCAGGCACAATTGGATCAGGTATTAGAGTGCAGGACTATTGATGAAAGGGGTCTTGAAGAGATGGTTCATTTGGGAAAAATTGAAGGACTAGGAAGGATTCCTCCAAATAATCTCTTGAGAGCATAAAAACCAAACATCTTTTCACAGACCAGTTTCCAATAATGACTTTGATGAGGTCAATGCATTTGGTCAGAACTACTCCAGATTTCATATGCAGGCCTTCATTGAGCTTGAGGGAGATAACCATTGGGAGAAAGAACTTTTCCCATTGAGCGCCATTTTACCTCCAGTTAGGCTTGAGGGGACAAGAGGAGTTTCATGGATGTAGAAGTGGTTCATGGCTAGTCTGAAGGTCTTCCACTCATTGTGCACAAAAAAATATTCTTCCAGCAAGCTCTCTAGCAGTTATTTTCAGCTGGGCTTTTGAGTAGGTCCAGTACTTACTGGAGATAGCAGAGCTGAAGATTTCTTGGGGAAACTCAAGATGGTCAAAGGAAAGACCAAGAGGAATAATGGATGAGATAGATAGATCCACTGGATGAGAAATGAACCAGGGAGGGGGTACATAGTACAGGTGAAGTAGGTTGGTTGAGAAGAATGGATTTGTTGAGGGGTTGTATGGACCAGGAGAAATGATATCAAAGGATGAGTTGGAGAGAATGTGGGGGTCATCTATTCTGGAAGGAGGAATGGAGGAGGAAGATTGACCAGTAGGAGGGGTTTGTCTAGCCCAAGACTTTTCCAGGTGACCTCAAAACCAAACTTTTCTTCCAGTTCATGAAATTTAGAAATCTTTTCCACATCAGATAAGGCAGAGTAGGCTTCTTTGTCAAAAGGGTTGTCTTCAACAAGGATGGCTTTTCCCTTTCCAGATGAGATAGGTAGGGAGGAAGAGGAATGAATAGGTCTCTCAATGGTTAATTGGGTTGAAGGAATTGTTTTTGGGGCACTGGGAAGAGATTGGGCAAGGTCAGTTATCATAGCCACAGTTCTACCCAGGTCAACTGTCTGACCCTGTGTATCTTCAAAATTATCATTCCCCCTTTCTTGTTCAACTGAAGGCACAAAACTATCAAGAATTATATTCCCCCTTTCTGTTTCAATAGCTACTTCCTCAAATTGAGATAACAGACCAGGAGTGGGCATGAATGAGGAAGATAGAGGACCTGAAGATATAGGAGAGAGAGGAGGGGGTGAGGAAGCCTTTTTGGTTTGAGATTGAGTGAGGGTTTTGAGGGCTTCTGCAGCTTCTTGTTTCCTGAACTTAAGGTTTCAGTAGAAGAGCTATGAGGTGCAGGGTCAAAATCAAAGGGTTCAGGGGGAGAGATAGAGGGAGAAGGAGGTGGTGATTCTTCTTCAGGGATAATCAATTTTCTTCTCTTGCTAAGGGGTATGACTGAGACTTTGGAAACTTCATCTATATTAATGGGTTCATTTTCTTTTTGAAGTATCTTGGATTTTCTGGAGGGTTGAGATTTGGATATTTCTGGTATTGGAGTTTGTTTAGGTTTGGCTTTTGTTCTTTTGTAAACAGCAGAGATTTTAGGGGAGGGAGAAGGGGTTTGAGGTGGTGCTGGGACCAGGAGTAGAGGGTGGAGGTGCTTCAATAAGCAAAGGTGGAATGATTTTGGCTAGAGGTTCATGCATAGTGGAGTCATCATCCAGGTCTACTATCTTGGGTCCTTTGTCTTTCCTACCTTTTCCCTTAATGTTATGAATCATTTCAGCTAGGGTCTCTCTTTCAATATCACTTCCAGAGATTGATGAGGTATGGGTAGGTTAGTTTTCATCTCCAATGGGTTCTTGTACCTTACCTTGTTGTTTGTAAGAAAAGGTATGAACACTAAAAACCTTGTATCTGTGATGGTCTACTTGGCTATCATAGGGGGCTGGGACTCTAACTCTCATTGTTCTCCCAATGTGAAGCAAAATCCCACTCATGAATCTATAAAGCCCAGGATTTGTGGAGGATTTGGATTTGATTTTGAGGGGATGATGACCAGATCTAAGCCTAAAGTTAGACAACAGCACAAAACTCCAGTTTGTGGTTTGAACTTTGTGTAACAGACATAATAATTGCTTCCACTCATTGGGGCTCATGACATGATGAGAGGAGGTCTTTCCACACAAACCTTTCATAATTACATCAGCTAAGATGGAGAATTTAGCAGAAAGGAACTTTTTATAGACAGGTTTGTCACTTTGGTAATTAGGCCATCCTTCTATAGTAGCAGTTTGGGAAGAGTAGTTGATGTTGGAATTCCAGATATTTGTAATCATGTGGGGTTCATTTAAGGTGCCATAAGTAGCAGCAACATCACTAGGAGATATGGTGTAGGAGGTACCTTGGAGGGTAAATTGGATATTGTGTTGCTGAGTCCATACTCCATTGTCGTAGATGTGAGAACAGAGCAGAGGGAGAATTGGATGCCTGGCTTCCATGAATGTCTTAAGCTTTGCATTTGAGAGAAGTTCTCCGATCCATCCACCAGCTGGATTAATGTAAAATGACTTTTTGATGCGATAGCCATGAGCGGATGAAGACATTTTTCTAGGGTTTGAGAGAAAGAAACAGAGGATGTAACGGTCAATTTTTTTGAATGAGGAGGAAGGGTTTTATAAAGATGATAGGTTACTGGAAACGGTGGCTTTTAAGAGTTTAGGGGACAACGGTAGAAAGGTGAAAAGACATGCCCTTTAATGGAAAAACATAAGTGATGTGGACAAGCAGGTGACTCATCACAGTCGTAACTGTTAAAGCAGTAACTATCTTCTTTTTATGTTTACGCAGAGGACATAGCGTAAACGAAGCAAACATTCTTTATACCCTCAATAAATATTGACATGGTTAAGTCCAATTTTCTTCTATTAATCGAGTAATTTCAGTCAACTTGATTTTAGCATATCAAATCAGCCTTACTGGAATACATCTTTTGAGGTCTACTGTCATCATTGTATCTATAACATTCATTCTCAAGGTGAATTAAATGATGTGAAATCTTTCTATATAAGAAGCATTTGTTGGTGAATTATACATCACAACAGCAAGTATTCAGATTTATAGAGAGTTCAAAGTAAGATAGTGGACCTTCTTCTTTCAAAATTTCTTCAAAAAATGGGTAGACTAACAAACATTTTTAGCCCAAACAAGATGTCTGATCTTGTAAAGAGGTTGAAATTTAAGGAGAAGGAGGAAGAGGTGGAGGATAACAAGTTTTTGAAGGAGTATAGGGAGTATCAGGCACAAGAAGCCTTGATAAGTGAGCAGGAGGTGGATCAATTGCTTCCAAATGATCCACTTAAAAAGGTGGAATTGATGGAGAGGTCTATTAAGAAAGAAATGTGGCTCCATGCTAGAGAAGAGTTTGTTAAGGAAGGAAGAAAGAAAGAAGCTGAAGAGAGGGGAGGAGGTAGAAAAGAGGTGTGACATTGGCAAGGGCAAAGCCAAAATATCAGAAATTGAAGAAGACATAGGACCTAAAAGATCTTTGCTTGATCTTTTGCAGGAGGAGAGGAAGGTTGATTTAGTGATAGGCAAGAAAGGAGAGAGGGGGGAAGGCCAAGGAGACAATTATGAGGGAAGTTCTTATACTAAGACCAGCTCATTTTCCCTTTTATCAAGTAAGTATTTTGCTTGCTGTAGTCCACTCAGATTTGGGAATAAGGAGGAGGGAAGCTTTAGATCAAATGAGGCATATGTGTTTAGTGAGAGTCATAATTCCTCTGGTACTTTCAGCTTCTCATCACCTTTAGATACTTTCCCTAAGCCACATGAAGCCAGGAATTGGTGGCCTAGATCTGTAAGGCCTTCATCAAATCAGTCTGTCAGAGGAGTTGAGTCGTGGAGATGGGATAGTAGACTCATTCTGGAGAGATCTGATGAGTCAGGTCAGCCATTTGTTGGGACATCATATGGAGGGATGAAGGAGGAGGTAGATACGTCAGCAGAGTGCTCTTTTGTTGAAGGACCATGGAAGTCAGAGGAGTAATTTTGAGAACTGAAGATAGTTGACCTAGTGGAGAGGTCGGCTGTCTTGTCTGAAGATGGAGATGACATGTTTTTGGCTCCTTTTGGTTTATAGTAGGGGCCTTTTATGCCTTTTTGTTGTATTTTACTCCTTTTAGTTATGTACTCCACTAAGTTTTAATGATATCTCCCTTTTATTTGCTTGGCATGTTCAGCATTCCCATGTTTGCCCTTAAGTAGCTGAATAATCTTTGTTCATCAAGTGCCTTTGTGAGAATGTCAGCTAGTTGATTCTCAGTGCACATATGAGAAAGACATATATCACCCTTTTCAACATGATCTCTTATGAAATGGTGTCTAACTTCAATGTGCTTTGTTTTAGAATGTTGGACTGGATTCTCAGTCATTGCTATAGCACTAGTATTGTCACAAAAGATAGGAATATGATCTTGAGAAATTCCAAAGTCTTTGAGTTGATTTCTTAGAGGAATACAAGCAACATATTCTGCTTCTGCAGTTGATGTAGCAACTGATGTTTGTTTTTTGCTGCACCAACTTATAATTCTTGAGCCAAGGAACTGACAACTACCACTGGTGGATTTCCTATCCAAGTTGCATCCAGCATAGTCTGAATCAGTGTATCCAATAAGAGATAAAGGAGATTCATTAGGATACCAAATTCCAAAATCAGGAGTCCCTTTAAGGTATCTTAAAATCCTTTTTACTGCAGCTAAATGAGATTCCTTAGGATCTGCTTGAAATCTTGCACATAAGCAAACACTGAACATAATGTCAGGTCTAGAGGCAGTGACATAGAGAAGAGATCCAATGAAGCTTCTATACAAAGTTTGATTCACACTTTGACCTTCAGGATCTGCATGTAATTTTGCAGTTGTTGATAGAGGAGTTTTGGCTGTAGAGACATTTTGCATATCAAATTTCTTCAGCATATCTCTAGTGTATTTCCCTTGATTTATAAAGATTCCATTGGGCAATTTCTTGACTTGCAGACCCAAAAAGAAAGTGAGCTCTCCTATCATGCTCATTTCAAATTTTTCTTGCATTATTGATCCAAATTCCTTGCAGAGATCATCATTAGTTGAGCCAAATATAATATCATCCACATAAATTTGAATGAGTAGAATATCTTGGTTGGTCTTTTTGATGAACAAGGTTTTATCAATTTGCCCTTTTGAAAAACCTTTTTCAAGTAGGAAATTAGATAATGTTTCATACCAAGCTCTAGGGGCTTGTTTGAGTCCATATAGAGCTTTATCCAGTTTGTAGACATGATCTGGGAATTTTGGGGATTCAAATCCAGGAGGTTATGCCACAAAGACCTTTTCATGAAGAACACCATTTAGAAATGCACTTTTAACATCCATTTGATATACAATCATATTCTTGGATGATGAATAGGCAAGAAACAGCCTAATTGCTTCTAGTCTAGCAACTGGAGCATAGGTTTCATCATAGTCAATACCTTCTTCTTGTCTATAGCCTTGAGCTACCAATCTTGCTTTGTTCCTGATGACTGTACCATCTTCATTCATCTTGTTTCTAAACACCCATCTAGTTCCAATAATGGTTTGATTTTTAGGTTTAGGAACAAGTTTCCAAACTTTGTTTCTTTCAAACTGTTCAAGCTCTTCCTCCATTGCTTCTATCCAATCTGCATCAAGCAAAGCTTCATTGATCTTCTTTGGCTCCATCTGGGATATGAACGCACTGTATAAGGCTTCATCTTCAAGATTTGATCTTGTTTGAACTCCACTGGCAATGTCACAAATTACTAATGACTCAGGGTGATTATTGTTGAAGATTCTTGAAATAGGGAGATCAATGTATATGCTGGAAATAGGAATTGATCTAGTCAGATTAGGAATAGAAGGATCTTGAGTAGATGTGCTAGGCTTACAGTTTATCCCAGTCAAGTTAGTTGGGATAGTACAGGTATCAGTAGTATGTCTATTGCCATTGGTAGGTCCACTATCATTAGTAGGACTACAATCAGGAATGAAAACATGATTATTTAGGGTAGTTCTATCTTTTACAACTGATGGTGAGGGTTGAATGTCATTGATTTTGAGGTTACTGAATGGAGGAAAGGGTTCAGGGGATAATTTGGGTAGATTGTAAGGAAGATAATCGAGTTGGTCATTTTTAGAATTTTGTGAGAGAATGGGTGAAGGTTCAGGCATGGAATCAACATTTCCAAGAGTTTCATCAAACTCATTAATCTTTTCATCCCAGGCACTGGGAGATTCATCAAAATCCACATGGATGGATTCTTCAACAACCATTCTTCTTTTATTGTACACTCTGCATGCTTTGCTGGTAGCAGAGTAGCCAAGGAATATCCCTTCATCACTTTTGGACTCAAATTTGTCCAAATTATTCTTCCCATTATTGTGAATGAAGCACTTACTTCCAAAGGCATGAAAGTAAGAGATAGTTGGAGTCCTTTCATTCCACAATTCATAGGGAGTCTTCAGGTGGAATTTATTAATCAAGGTCTTGTTTTGAACATAGACTGCAGTTGTAATAGCTTCTCCCCAAAAATACTTAGGGAGGTTGCTTTCAGATAACATGGTCCTTGCAGCTTCACATATAGTTCTGTTTTTCTTTCAGCCACTCCATTTTGTTGAGGAGTTCTAAGGGCTGAGAAGTTATGACTAATTCCTTGTTGATTGCAGAAATCTTCAACTCCAGTATTATCAAATTCAGTACCATGATCTGACCTTATTCTGACCACTTTGATGCTTTTTAGGTTTTCCACTTGATTTATCAATTTCATAAGATGACCAAGTGTTTCTGATTTGGATTCTAAAAGAATGATCCAAGAAAATCTTGTAAAGTCATCAACTATTACTAGAGAATATCTTTTTCCTCCAAGACTTCTGGTTCTGATTGGTCCAAATAAGTCCATATGAAGGAGTTCAAGAGGCCTTTTTGTATCCAATCTGTTTTTAGCTTTAAAGGAGGTCCTTTGCTGTTTTCCACACTGACAAGCATTGCACAGTTTGTCCTTTTTGAAGGAAATTTTTGGAAGTCCTTTGACAAGTTTAGATGCAGCAAGTTTGGCTATGCTTTTGAGATTCAAGTGGGCTAATCTCTTATGCCAGAGCCATGCCAAATCAGACTGATTAAAAGACAGTAGACACATAGCATTAGAGGATTTAGTCACTTCAAGAGATATGCAGTACACGTTTCCTTTTCTGAGGCCAGTTAAAATGATTTCATCATTGGAATTCTTTACTTGACACAGGTTTTGAGAACACACAACATGAAATCTTTTGTCACAGATCTGACTGATGCTAATAAAGTTATGCTTGAGGCCTTCCACATAAGACACATTTGATAAGATGATGTTCTTTGTGATTAAATCTCCATATCCTTTTACTCTGGCTTTGAGAGTTATCTCCAAAAACAACATTTGGACCATCTTTTGACATGAAGTTCTGCAGCCAATGTTTGTTGAAGGTCATGTGCCTACTGCATCCACTGTCTAGGTACCAGATTCCCTTGTTAAAGTCCTACAAAACAATAAAATAAATAAACATGGTCCCCTTTGAATTATGGGTCCAGGAGGTTAGACAGCCTTAGGAACCCAAACTTTTACAATTTTCTTAGGAGGGCTGTTGTTCTTTGGGACAAAGGATTTTTGGTTGAATGAATTTAGGTATGATAGGATTTGGTACATATAGGGTGTCATTATGAATTGTTGATGATGGTAGTTATGATGTGGGTAAGAATTGTATGATTTGGGTGAGGTATAAGTGGTAGGGGTCCTTGAAACGCTATAGTTTTGACCTTTTCTTCCTCTGTTTCTGTTTTGATAGGTCTTCTGTCTTCTTGGATATCCTTGATAGGTCTGCTGTCTGTAGTTGTATTGACCAGTTTGATTGTTCTTCCACGTCTGAGATTGCCTTTTAGGGTTAGGATCATCATTTTTGTTGTTGGAATTGGTCTTTTGAATATTACTATTGGAAGCTTGGTCATGATAGTTGACCTCTTTCATTTTTCCTTTAGCCTCGTACACATCCTGTTTTGTTTGGACAGGATAGATGGGTTTCCTTATTGTTTTGTCTCCCATTTTGACCAGTAACATTTTTTCAAATTTCCTTTCCCCTTCAGGTAATTTGTACTCAATCAAGGTTTGGTTATTTGCTCCTAGTCCAGTTTTGTCAAAGGGATGCCTTTGAGAGTACAGGAAATGAGACATGGCTGAACTTGATTTATTCCAAGATTCAATTTTTGCTTTGAATGCTTGGTTTTCATCATTCAGTGTCTCTATTCTAAGGTTGAGCTCCTTTAGTTGACTGCTGATTTGAAGGTGTTTATTTCTGGCATTGAATACATCAGCATGAAGGTCTACTATCTCGTCATCTTGCTGTTTATTCTGGTTTTGGAGGGTGAGATTTTGGGTTTCAAGAAGGGTATTTTGTTTTTGAGGCTTTCTAGATCCTTAGAAAATTGCAAATTTTCAGTTATTAAGACCCTAAGGCTTGATTCTTCTTTCTTTCTCTGAATAAATAAGGTGCAAGCTAAATTTTTAAGACCTTCAGATCAAGAGAATTAAAGTCACTTACCTCTCTCAGTTCTTCTGCAGCTGCAAGGGCTTCAAGTTCTTCGTCACTTTCTGAGTCTTCACCTTCATTTGCCATTAGACATATCATGGCATCCATGTCATTATCTGAGTCTGAGGATTCACTTTCATCATCACTGAATTTTGACAGGTCTGCTATCATGACCTGTTCCTTCTTTTCACTTTGTTTGGCTTTGGCACAGCTGAAGCAATTGCATCTAGAACTGTGTATATATCTTTAGAATAAGATAACTTCTTCTGGATTGAGGAGTTTCTTGATTTCCTTGGTTCAGGGCACTCTTGAGAATAGTGACCTAATTTTTCACAGTTATAGCAAGTGACATCCTTTTTCTCAGTTTGGACTTGGTTAGAAGTGGATGCTGTGTTTCTTTTGTCAAACATTCTTTTCTGGTGTCTCATAGCATTTTTAACAGCTATGGTAATTAGGCTAGGAATGTCTTCTTGAGTCAATGGTTTGACTTCAGGTTTTTGAGACATATTGACTTTCTGAATAGCATTGCAGATTAGGGAGTCACTGTCCTGTTGTGAGTAAGCTTTAGGAGCTTCTTGTGCAGCAAGGGCCATGGTGTGAGCATTGGCTAAGGAGGATGAGGCAATGGTTGGTAATTTGACAGTTCCTTCAAGTTCATATGCTTCCAATTTGCCAAAATATTGTTCAGCAGTCATGGTAGGCCATTCAATACCTTCTTTATTGGTAAGGCTACTTTTTCATATCTTGGGGAAGGCTGGAAAAGATCTTTAGACATAAATCTTGTTGATCCAGTTTCTTGCCATGATCTGACACTAGTCTAAGTAGATCTTCAAATCTATCTTTAGCTGCACTCACTCTTTCACCAGCAGCAAACTTGAAGTTGTCAAGTTGCCTTAATAGGTTATATAGGTTTTGTTCTCTTACACTTGTGTGCTTGGTAAACTTGGTTTTGATTAAATCCCAGGCTTCTTTAGCAGTTTCAACTTTCCCAATTTCTTGGGCCAAAGAGTCATTAACACTTTTTTGTAAGATGTTTTTAACTTTTTGATTAGCTGTTACCAAGTGTTTTTCAGTTTCAGTCCATAAGTCTGGTGTCTTGTATTTGTCCTCTCCTCCATTTGTGTCAGGTTGAGTTGGAATCTTGACTTCTTCATGAAGCACAAACCAGTTCCAAACACTGTTTGAATCAAGGTAAGTTTTGATTTTGGAGGAGAAAATTTCAAATGATCCACAGTCATCAACATGTGGAATTTCTTTCTCATTATTTCTTCTTGGTTGAGGCATGATGTTGGTGCTTCTGGATCTTCACAAGATGTTAAGCTTGAAGACACTTAAGTCTTTTAGAAACCAGCTCTGGTACCAATTGAAAGAACCTGTTCCTTAATATACACTTAAACATGTAAAATATTAGTGCACAAGAGGTCGACTGTCTTGGCAGAGTAGGTCGACTGTCTTGAGGTGCAGTGTATGTATGTAGAGTTATGCAGCGGAATAAAAGATAAATAAATGGAAGAATTTAATGAGTAAATAATATGTGATAAGTGTGTGAATAAGTGTGAGATAAGAAGACACAAACACAACGATATAACGTGGTTCAGAGCTTTTAGCAACTCTCCTACAATCCTCAACAGTGAAGAAGCAATCCACTATAATACTTCGTCAAGAAATTACAATAAATTGCAAGAAATTCCTTCAGAATTTTCTAACCTAATTAGCCTCACTAATTAAGCTTTGTACTTGTTGCAAAGTACAGAAAAAGAAAAAGAAAAGGTTTCACAAATGTGAAGGTTTGGTGATCTCTAAACTGGCTCTTATGTAGCTATGTGAGATCTATGTTTTTGTTATTAGCACAGATTTATAAATATCAAGAGTGCTTTGACAATTTGGATTTGCTTAGAAGCTTTTAACAAATTGTGTAATGGCTAAGACAATGTACTTGAAAGCTCTTTTCTTCAGTTGTGCAGAGGTCTCTATTTATAGGTCTTCATATTATATCCGTTTGAGTTCCAACGGCCTTCAATATCTTAGAAATATATATGTCAGTCATTAAATTCTGTGAACAATGTTTTTGACTTTTGACTTTAAGTGTCAGTTTGACTGAAATGCTTTGAACAATTTGTTGAAGGTCTACTATCTTGAAGGTTAGCTGTCTCGATATGATTATGAAGATAGTAGACCAAGACTGATGCAGGTTTTGATCATTATCAGTTTGTAATGAGTGTCTTGATGATTTCCAGTTTGCTTCTTTGTTACTCCAAGATGTGTTCTTAATTTATTTGTCAAAACACTTAGTTAAGAACTAGGGTTCTAACAGATATGCTGCCCGTCGAGGTTTTTCTCCGCTTCCTTTAGCTTTGAGGTTGCTTCGTCATGAGTTCTGAGCTTCGCCTTATAGTGGAACACCGTTAGGCGGGAATGGAGTTGATAAGATTGGGGGCGCACCTGTTCAATCAAAAAATATTTGCATACCACAGAAATTATTTGTGCAAGTGTCAGTTATGTTTGATTTTGATTTGGATGCACAAGTTTCTTTCGTTTTCGCAAAATCACGTTTTCAATGATTATGATTTATAACCTACGTGATCGTGGATGCAATTGTGATGCTAGCATGATAAGCATAGGGGCGTAAAAAATGGCATGCTAGAGAATGGGGGTTATATCATTGTATGGGGCATGATATGATATGATGGCATGGCATATGTATTGGAATGGCAAGAACAAGATAAGGAAAATCAATCACACATTTATGTTTGAGGGATAGAGGATACGCTGCAAGCTGCTGCTATGGGCGAATCCAGGGGCCTTGTAGCTGTTGTGTGATGAGATTTTTGATTCTTGTTTTGTAAGACACCATTGGTTGTGCGGGGCCATCTCGAGTTCCTCCCAGATGCTGGTCTTTCATAGTGGGGGGGCCGCCGTTTGGGGCATCTTTAGGTATATGTAGTCGCGCCTATGAGGGGATCTCCTTTGCATCATTTCGATGAGTGTGGGGGCCTGAGGTGACATGCTTTCCCTTTTCAGCATTTTGATGAGTGTATGGTCACACCTGAGGTGACAGGCTCTCCTTTGAATCATTTTGATGAGTGTGTGGTCGCACCTGAGGTGACAGGCTGCTTATGTATCCCTTTCGGGAATCAGACCTTCGTAGTTCGAGTTTTTGTGAAAAACTCAAAAAAAAACTCAGTCTGATTCGAGAAAGATATTTGTTGGAGAGAATCTGATTTGATTGTAACGTGACTTCGCATTTGGGTACCTGCATAAGCATACAGATATAGCGTGATATGTGCTTGAGAGTGTCATACACGTGCAACAGGAGAATTCAAGATTTGAAAGATAAAGAACGCGTTCTCTTTTTCGGATAGCTTTTGATGATGATGATCTTTAAATGATGATTTCCTTTTATTCTTTCTTTCTCTTTTTTTTAGACACGATGTGCAATGCTCGCGTTTCAATCTTCATTTTGAAAAAAATAGAAAAGATGAAAGAAAAGTATGTATGCAAAGAGGGAGAATCAGGAAGGAAATTATGTATTTATTTTTTTGAGAGATTTGTACAAGAAAAATGAGAGTTATGGCAAGTGTATGGGGAAACGAGGTTGGAGGCCTAGCGCGAGTACTCGAAAAGTCAATTCCCGACACCATTTTGGTCAAGTCGACTCAACGAGGTCTCTCGGGATATAGCATTTAGATCAGCCCCAGTTTTTTATTGCGGAAGCCCCAGTATGTTTTCGTGACAAGGATTCAGATGTCGGCAGCGGAAGCCCCTGTACACTTTGATGGTAAGTCTTTGGATGTTGGCCGTCGAAGCCCCAGTTTCAATGTGTCACTGTCGAGTACTCGACTGTTTAGAAGAGCGGTCCTATCCATTCAATGCTCATTCACGTGATTCAGGAGCAAGAGCCTTGACCATGGGAGATCGAGGAGACCAATGTGTAACCCGAAGGTTGCATTCAAGATTGATGTTGCTTTGTTGGGGACCAAACTACTTTGAGGAGTTTTTCCCTATCACTTGATGCATGCCCATGTGGTCAGATGCAGGACCCTTTAATGTGACCTTGGAGCGGATCTCGAGTTTTTGACTGGTAAATTGTTCTGATGTCCTACTGGTGGAGGACTTAACTGTTCTCGAGGATTTTCACAGAGTTTGACTTTTCATTGCCGGGGTTTCAAAGAAGCCCCAGTGTAACCGGGATGTAAGCCTCGTAATTAATGTTCTTTTTGATGGGGACCGAACTGCTTTGAGGAGTTGTCCCAAACTTGGAATTCTTTTGGATAGACACATTTGTTAACCCGAACAAACCAGGCTTGATTGTTATGAGTTTGACCCTTTCCTTCGAAATAAACCCCCAGACTGATGGTATAAAGCCTCAGGTTAGGTCCTTTTTTTGAGAGTATCTGGTTATTTGAGGTTGTGCACTTTAGGGACTTTCATTTGTTTGTCTCTCTTGCTGTGACAGTTTCAGGAATTGACAGGGGAAGGCACGAAGCCAGTATTTTGGGAAGCCAAAAGGAAAATCTCGTAAGATTCTCGACATTGTGTTTGCGCATAATGAATTGACGGAAGGACGAGAGTAGAGGAAAGCCCCTAGACTCGAGGAAATTGCTCACAATTTGAAGTCAATGACTCAAGATTAGAATTCGCGTTAATGGTCAAATACTTCAAAATCAAATGCAATCTAATTAGTTCATCTTTAGAAAAGCAGGTAATTCATTTGGACTCAAATTAGACCGCAACAGCTCGAGATGAGAACACCATTGAACAATTGTAATTAGCGCCGCCTGTTGACCTCGTGAGTGGGAGGTCCTCGCCGTCGTCGATGTCATTGTAGTTGTAGTCTCTGGAGGCTGTCTGACTTTTGGTCTCTAACCTCTAAAATCTAGAGGTTGGTTTGTTAAGGGAAAATGTATAACTCTCGAAATTTTAGGGGCAAGGGTTTTTAACCTCTCAGTGTAAGTGGCCGGTTAGGAGAATGAGCCACCAATTGTCGTCGTTGATGGTGCTCGCTCAAAAGGGGGTTGAAAATAATTGTAAGATGTAAAAGGTATGTACAAGGAATAAAGTAAAATAGAGATTTTTTTTTATTTTTTTATTTTTTTGTGCGCCCATTCTTTTAGTTAAAGCCTCCCTTTCGGGTTTTCAACTTCAGCGGGCCACTCTTTTGCGCTTTTTTTTTTGCGCGCCTCCCTTTTTTGCCTGAAGCCACCCTCTCGGGTTTTCAACTTAAGCGGGGATGATTATTATTATTATTATTTAGAGAAAGAGGAGAAAGGGAAAATAAATTTTGCAATGTACACATTTATTTAGAGAAAAGTGTGCAATTGCAGAAACAAAAATTTTTCGGTCTTCGGCTTTTGACTAGCCGCCTCAAGTCTGCGTCGAATTGTCTTTGGAGTCTCGGCTGATTGATCGCCTTTGTTGACTCCGTCGATCGCCTTTGTTGACTTCTTTGATCACCTTTGCGGAATTAGTTCTCAACTCGATTAGTCGCAGTCTAAGATTAGTCCGTTTTCATATTTAGCTCTTAATATAGTGATTTTAAAAAGATGCGCGATTAAGAAGCGCTTGATTATAAGGCGAATTCATTGACTGAAAACTTTTATTAATAAGACAAACAAGAAATTAAAAAGTAATACAAAAGATTGACACGCAAATTTGACTTGGAAGACAAAGGAAGTGTGAGCACATTTTAGAACGGGCACGAAAACAAAAGGGATTAGAGTTGGGCGGTGTGCCCTATTCACAGCAAAAGAGATTTATCCCATCGGGTCGCTGAACTCTCATTAGCGCAAAGTGTCACAGATCCTCATGTCAACAGGCTGCGGTCATCATAGCAAAAGGGAACACTTTCCTCAGGGGTCGAGGAGCCCCTAGGATACCATCGTCGGACTTGAAGCCTTTGGAGAGGGCTTCGGATAACTCTGCTGTCGATCGATGAGATTCTGAAGGGCATGCCTGAGAGACCAACATGCATCCGTATTGTGACCCCAAGCTTGATGGTAAGTACAGAGCTTAGAGGGTCCCAAGTCCTAGGCAGCGGGTTAGGTAACCTATACCCTTCCATGGGTTTCATGATTCCCTGAGAGACCAAGTTGTTGAAGACATCGGATATCGGGATCTCAAATTTATCGAACTGCCTATCTTCTTTCGGGCCAAATTCTTTTGTTTACCCTTGACAGATGGTGCGGGATTGTAAGCCTTTGGGGTCTCACAGTATAGGATCTCAGGCCTTGAGGCATTACGATCGTCACATGGCGGGTCGATTTCTGGCATGGGCTTCTCGATGACCCCTTCATCAATACGGTCCTGGATTACATGCCGGAGTGAAAAGCAGTTGTCTGTGTTGTGCCCTTTTGACTGATGAAACTCACAATACATAGAATCATCCCAACGCTTTGGCAACGGATTGGGGGCACATAACCTTTCATGGGTTTCAATAAGCCTCGAGCAATTAAGTCATGGAGTATTACACTCATGGGAGCATACAACTCATCAAAGTGCCTATCATGGCGAATGGACCTCCTGTTTGAGTTGCTTAATCGACGGCTCTCTACATCTCGGCTAGCCCCGGTGTGAACATCATTACTGGTAACAACCTTCTCACTACAGGTGGAGCGAGAGTCAGGACTTGTTTTCTAGGACTGGGGTGCTCGGAGATTGGAAATCTCTGGCTCGCTTACGTTTCTCAAAAGGGTCGAGACATGGTCCAACATTTCTTCTTGGTATCCCTGGAAAAGGCTAACCAGATGATTGGTGTGGTCATTTAGGAACCTTTCTAACCATTGTTCCATCGCATACCCCGGCTCAAAGTTGGGCGAGCCCCTAGTCACATTTTCTGATGTCTGTCCTCTGTTTGCCATTACTGATTGGAAGACTCGGAGTAGATCTTGATCAAAGGGATGCTCGGAACGGACCTTGAATACTACGCTAGAGAATGAACGGGATTCTCCCTCTACAAGATTGATTGAAAGGAAAAGAATGTTTTAGTTTTTATGGGGCGGAATTTTTTTATGTGCAAAAGAATGATTGTTTAAAGAATAAAAGAATGCAAAATGATTTTATTTTGAAAGATTGAAAAGCAAGCACAGCACAAAAATCATAGAAAGCCGGACAAGCACATTGCTTAGTTTTGACACCTTGTCTTGATTAATTCCTGGAATAGTGGATTCCTTCTCGCGAGTATAGGACCGATGTTTTGCACCTGTACCTATGGCCGTTATAAGCCTTTAGCAAAGGGCCTATACCCTTTCGGGGATCCACCATTCTCGTTACGGTCTATGTGTGAGTCTTCGACAATTTCGAGTCAATCCTCGACATCCCATTTTGAATATCATTTTTTTTTTGAAATTGTTTTTTTTATTTGGGAATGAAATAGGATTGACCGGAAATTGACTCGGACAAGAACCGGCTAAAAGTCAAGGACGTGTATTTTTTCGAAAACAGTCTCAGACGCGGCTTTTGATACGGCTAGTTGGATGGGAGCCTAACCTCTCAACCACGGCAGTGAGACGCGGCATCGAGTAGGGAAAGGCAACCGCGGATATCAATTCAGGGGAACAAGAGGTCCCATCATCCTCGGGCTCCAAGTCCCCAAGGGTTTGTACTGTAACAGGAGACGGTATAAGTTTGCAAATGTGATTGTGTGTGAGGTATCTATTTTTGAGGAAAAAAGGATTTTTGAAGGAAAGAAAAAGCGCATTTTTTATGTTTTATTTTTTGATTTTATTCACGCAAAGAATAAAGAGAATGTACCTACAAAACAAACAAACGGTAAGGCATATATATATACATAAGGTAAAAGGTAAATAATGGCGGAAGCATGTAAATTGAGTTAAGCCCACTTAGAAAATGTCCCCAGCGGAGTCGCCACTGTGAAAGCCCGCGCGCGAACCTAACCGGTCGTTCGTGTAAGAGCGACTAGCTTGCCTCGTGCGAATGCGACTTGAATCCGCTCGGTTGTCACAAAATGGTTACCCTCCTTTGGTTTTGAAAATCAGAGAGTCGCCACCTCATTTTATTTGGGAAAATAGAGATAAAACCCTTTTTGTTTAGAGAAGTGGGTTCGGGGGCTAAGTTACGAGAGGAGAAGGTGATCCACTCGCCCTTTCGGTATCTAGCATGCTTCCGCCTACGCTTGATTTTAATGCCTTATTTCGAAAGATTGATTTATGCCTTAAGTTGAAAAAGAATGTGTGTTTATGAACAAAGGAGTCTTCCTAGTCTAGGTCGATTCATTTGCTCTCAACCGGGAACCGGTTTGGGTGGATTCCCGATTGGTTTTCGAAAAGGGGTTTGAATCATATATACAAGTAATGACAATTAAGGGGGAAAGGGTAATATTGTACAAATAATACATGTATGCAAAATATGGGATAAATCCCATGAAAGAATGTCTGAATGCAAAATTGATCTCCGAGTTCATGGTTTGCTGCAGATCGCCGTGGATGTACCTGTGAATAACCTATCCAAAAAGAGATCTAAAACTTGGGATTCACTCCAAGATGTTAGAGAACACGTATGAATTTGGTTGGATTTTTAGGTTATTATTTCATGCTCATATCATGTCAAGAACATAAATATGAAATCAGCCCAGAACAGCAAAGCATAGCAGAACAGACTTTGATGAGCAATTTACACTATGATAACTTAAGAATCTCGAAAGAACCAAAGCATGGAAGTTGAATATCACATATCAAAAAAAAATTGTGATAAGATTCAAAGTCAGAAGACAAGTTTTAATGCTTCAAAAGTGTTTTGACATTTATATGTCAGAATCTGGAAATTATGAATCTGGGAGCAAACACTTGATTTAAAAAATGGAAACAAGCCTTTCCTTAGGTCATAAAATCGTTTCAAAAGCATGAAAATCTTTATTAGTCTTTTAAGAACAATTTCATGTTTTGAATTTGGCTTGATAATCGAGTTTTGATAGGTTTTTGGACTTGAAAACCCAGGTTAGTCAAAAAATGCAGCAGCAGGAAGGAAACAGGTTTGGACTACGAAAATCCCTATCAACCATGACCTAGAGATGGATTTAGACCACGAAACTTGGCAAGCATCATATTAGATATATAAGGAACAACTTTTATGTTTTAAGCTAGATCAAGAAACGAAGTTATGATTGAGTAAAAAGCTCATCAAAAAGATTGGTTGAAACAGGATATGCAGCAGCAAACCCATGGGACTTAGGGAACTTATTTATTAACATGTTACTAACATTATCATGTATATATTTATGGACAAACATTAACAAAAGTGAGAATACACATGAAAGAAGGGGAAGAGGACAGATTCATCACATACTGAGTAAAGGAGCCATTCTTGCTGGGATTTAAGATTTAAAGCATGAGATTGACACCAAAATGAACCCAAAACATATATACACATGCTAGAACAGAGATTCAAACATTTGGAATACATTAAACATGTTTATTTACAAAGCTAAAACATAGATTACATAGATAAAAATGGAAATCTAGTCACTAGTTGACTAGATTCCCAAAAACTCATACTAACTTACATATTTAAATCTAATGAGTTACATGAAGGAAACTTACCTAGGTTAGGGGAGGGTGGTGTGCTTCCTTTGTCTCCAAGGGAAGACTTTTTTTGATGTTTGAGAGTTGGAAGACTTGAGATTGCTTGAGTTTTGATTGTGTTTTGGGTTGTTTTGTGGTGGTTGTTTGGTGGAGTTGTGGTGGGGCTATGAAGGTGGAGAGAGAGTGTTTTTGGGGCTGAGAGAGATTGAGAGAGGGCTGGTTAGAGAGAAGAGTTGTGGTAGGATTGGTAGGAAATGGTTGGCTAGAAGTGGTAAGAATGAGGGAGCAAATTGGGTAGTCATTTAGGAGGAGGGGGAGAGAATTGGGGAGCAAGTCATAGGGTAGTAGGGGTTGGTTTAGGGGGGAGAAAAGTTGTGGTTGATGGGGGAGGAGTGAAGAGGAAGATGAAGAAAAAGATGGCATGAAATGATGAAGGTTTGAAAAACAAAAAAGCTGGAAACAGGGCTGCACGGCCGCGCAGATTAAGGCGCACGGCCGTGCACCCCGACTTGGTGACCAATTTTGCATTTTAAATATTTTCTCTTGGCCAATCATGGAGTGCCAAGTGGCACCTCGTGGCTGGTCCAGGTTGTCTTGGTGCACTTTTGTTCCAGCTCCGGCTTTCCGCTCCGTAACTGCTCCGTTGTGCGCGCTTCGGTGTCCCGGTTGCCCGCGGGCCCAACAAGAAAGTTGCTCGGTTGATTTTTCTGGTCACGTGGAGGTACCTACAAAATGTTAGAAAGAAAGGAAAAACATAGATAATATTTTAAATGCATTAGATGACGGATAAAAGGCATTTTATGCAGTGCGGGACCCGGCGAGGGGTCCCGGCACGCAAAATCTCGAGGATAGATCTTTTTACTCGGTTTTGAGTCCTGATCATGAATCCGGACTCGGTTTTGCATCTGATGCACCGATAAGGTGTACGGTAGTCCGTACGGCCAAATCTAGAGGTTTAGGTCGATTGTTGCGCTTTAGACCAATTAAGGGTAGGTTTTAGGGGGTGCGAGATCGGGGTGTCTACAATCACACACCTCTGGGCCGCTCTCAATATCCCATGGTGTAACAGGCTTCTTCCCCCCTGCGGCCCGTGCCTCCCCTCTTGCCACCTGCGGACCCTGCCTCCTGCGAGGCCTCAAAGCTGCATCATCCTCTTCCTCCTCACCGTCATCAGATGCTCGTGCCTTCGCATCTGCCTCGGCCTCACCGTCATCAGATGCCGTCTCATCAGAATCAGAAGATGACGACGCACTGCATCCGCCTCGGGAACATAAGAGGCCGTCTCATCATCTGTACGCTCCTCATGTCCTACATCCTCAGGCTGTACATCCTCAGTCTGATGAAGCAAGACATTCTTGTCATGCTTCTTTTTGGTGCGCAAAGCTGCCTCCTCGGCCTTCCTCTTTCTATTAGACGCATTCGAACGTTCACGTCCCTACAAAAAATTTAAATAAGAGACAATAAATAAGCGACAATTCTAGTTGAAATATTTAACAACAATAAATTTGGACAATTCAACAAACAAACAGTCCTACAAACAATCTACAACAATAAATCATCAATCTACAATTTTGTTTTTTCAGTAACAGTTTATATTTCGTGTGCTTACACACGAAATGTTGAGAACCATTTCGTATGACTATACAAGAAATGTTGTGAACCATCTCGTGTAAAGTTCATACGAGTTATATGGAACCATCTCGTGTAAAGGCATACGAAACCCACAAGAACAACTCGTGTAAAACCACACGAAATCAACGCCGACGACAGTTTCAGATTTTTTTTAGGCGAATTCGTACACAATTCGAACAATAAACCCCAAATAAAGCAATCAAACACAATTAAAACAATGTATGATCAAATTTAAACTACAATTAAGCATTATAGGATCGAATTTTAGCATAAAAGTCAAGTTAGGAATTGAAATTGAAAGTTAGGGTTATAAATTGGGGGTTACCTGTGTAGCGGCAATAGAGGAGGCGGCGCCGGACTTGCCACCGACGGTGGTGAGCTTCTTTTTCATTGTTTGTGGTGGTGTGTTGTGGTGTGGTGGTGTGTTGTGGTGGGGTGTTGTGGTCGCCTTTGCTGATGGAGTGAGAGAGGGATGTTTTTTTTTTTTAAATGAATGGATTTGGGTATTTTGGAGGTATATATATGAGGGTATTATAGTAATTTCGTGATGCCTTGCACAAACCCATGCCTTGCAAATAACCCAACCCAATTCGCTAGTAGTAACATTGAATTACATAAGAGCACAAAATCGGGAATTAGTATTATGAGTGAGAAAGTGGTTGCGAGTATGCATAGAGATTGAGAGTTACAAGTGAGACCTACAATTTAGGATTTGGAACTGCTCCAGCATTCATTTTGGTGCAGCCTTCTGCGTATAAAAACCAGACAATGAAATATAAAACCTGTGCTACACATTATAAAATATTTTGTTATATTATATATATGTATAAGAAAAAAAGGAATACCTTTTCACATTCGTTTTTATATGCACTTCTAAATGAAATGTGTTTTTATATTCAATCAAAATATTTTACATTTGATAGTAGAATTTTTACATGTCTTTGTGTGGTTTACATATGCAAGAGTGCTGCAGCAAAATGAGTGCTGAAACACTTCCAAATTTCACATTTTAAGTGTAGGACAAGTGGGTTCATAAAAATGATCAAAATTCAACGGGTAGACCATCTATTTTTTTTTTTTTTTTTAAAAAAACAAAAAAGAAAGAAAAAAAAAACACTGGGTAGACCATAAAAGTTTAGTAGTAGTCGAGAGTATAAAAGAAAATCTCTCACTGTCCCTCTTTTTTTTTTTTTTTTCTTTGTTATTACAAATGAACTTTTGAACAATAATTAGGCTAATTTTAATTATCTTAATGAAAATTTATAACTTGCTATTGATATACCATTATGAATACTATCAATACCAATTTTCAAATTCTCATTAAGATAATTAAAAGTAGCCTAAATTATTGCTCAAAATTCATTCGTAATATCAACGAAAATGGGAGTAACTTTCCGGACAGAGGGAGTATCATAACTAATCTTGAATGGTAACTAGGGAAAAGGGAAGACTGTCTTCAAATAAACACGAAAAATATCCACATTTAAATTCCAAATCCACCCTTATAAACTTTTATTGAAAAGCTGAAAAAGCCCCGGAAATTCCTTCATGTATGAGCAAACCCTATCTAACAACGCCCGTTTTTTCCTCTGCCACCACTCGAGAAATTTGTACTGTGGTGTGAGGGTATCTAATCTATATGTTTGGTACCAGTGACTCCCAGCCTCCAGCCCAAATGTTCCTCCAAAAACAGCTCCAGCTCCCAACGCAAGCACAGCACCTGTTGCATAAACAACTACACTTTATCTCTAATTCCATTTATAGCATATGCACGATTTGATATACAAAGATTCATGTTAGCCGACCTCAAATCATTTTATGACCAAGGGTTTGTTGTTGTTGTATGCACGTGCGAATTTGTTTCTATATTTCAACTCGTTGCAAGTAAAAGGAACCCCTTCTATACTT
>JAOWBW010002278.1:0-54272 GCA_026119855.1 Campanula takesimana
TAAAAGAAAATGTGCAATTTTGTGAATGAGGATGTAATTTCTCTAATTTTAGAGATACTCCATAATGAGACCTTTAACTTTGGAATAATTAACCTCTAATTGTTATTCCATCAAGAAATTAAGAGGTTACTAAGATGGGTTGTTACAAAAAATAAATTGTGAATTTATTCTTGGTAAATTCTCTAAGAGAAGTATATTTGTAACAACAAAGTTATGATTTGGTGTTTAATTGATGAAATTAAAGCCAGTTTTGGAAAAGGCTCCTTGTGTGGAGATAATTTCCAACGAAATGTGGGTGTTCCAAGTATGTTGATCACCATCGTGAGAAGTTAGAAAATTTTGTTAGCCTCGCTTTAAGTGATGGCAACAAAAGATGTTCTACTTAACCACCTTGAACTTAGTGAGGTTTCTAAGGAAGATCCTACAAAGTTGGTGGAAATGAGACGGATGTTTAAGCCGTGAGTGTGGTTAAAGCATGTGAATTTCTTTTGTCGAAACTATATACTTAACGGATGGTCGAATTCGTTATATACATATATAGTACTAAGAAAAAGGAAAAAGAATAGTTGAAGTTTTGGACTATAAAAATAAAGTCGAGAAGGTTGGTGCAATGAAATTCATTGTAGGCCGTTTCTTGATTTTAAAATAGTAAACTCCATAAAGCGTAAAAAGTCAAATGAATGAATTGAAATAGTCTTTCATAAAATCCATGTCGAATGGATGAAGAGAAGTGAAATTTTCAAGTTATGGAAATAATTGAAAAATTACTTTTCACTTAGAAAGATTTCAAGAAGCAACCCAAACATTAATGAATTGAAATGAATGTGAGATGCTTGCTATTCATCTTTGTGTTGGAAAAGAGAATAGAGCTTCATATAAGAAGTTGTGTAACACTTCTTGTGATGAAAGCAAATGTGGTGGACCATATTGAAATGCTTAAGACAAAGACAAAGTTTGTCAACCTTGGTCAAAAGTCAACTTGTTTGAAAGGTCAAACTTGTATGAAAAGCTAAACTTGTTTGAAAAAGTTAAACATTCCTTGTGTCTTGAGAGACAAAGGTAGATGTCATCAAGGATGATATCATGATTTTGAATGAAGGAATGGAAATTGTATCAACCGATGGGTTGAGTTGGTGATCAATAATGAAAATATGTTTCTTTAGTTGGATCACATTTTTCATTCAAAAAGGAATTCAAACAAGATGTGAAATGTGTGTTCAACTACATCATCATCTGGTAAGCATAGAGACGTTTTGTGATATGTATGGATTGTTCAAACACATGGTAATAATAACAATATTATTATTAATAAGTATTGTCTCATTGAATGGAAAAGTTGAAAAACAACATCAAAATGAGATAATAAGGATAAAACAATAATGAGTGTAGTGTGTGTATAACATGGGTTTGTACACAAAATGTCCACCTTTTAAACCACTATCAAATGGTGATGATGAAAATAATGAAAGAATTATTGCTTTATTTTAGGACTAACCCAAAGATGTGGGGTGAGTCTACTTTGGAAAATAAATACCTATTGAAAAGGTTACCCCAAGAAACAATGTAAATTCCATATGAAGTATGGAAATTTAAACCACTATCAAATGGTGATGATGAAAATAATGAAAGCATTATTGCTTTATTTTAGGACTAACCCAAAGACGTGGGGTGAGTCTACTTTAGAAAATAAATACCTATTGAATAGGTTACCCCAAGAAACAATGTAAATTCCATATGAAGTATGGAAACGTAGGCCTACGTACACTTGTGAATGTGGGGGGGGGGGTTCGCAAAGTAGAAAGTCCAACATCAACAAAATGGATATTTGGGTACAAGATGATGAGTATGTAAACAATGAGTTTACATAATGGTTGTTATATATGATTCAATGACTTTGAATATATATATAAAACCAAAGAAAACGAAAAAAAAAATAATCAAAAATCAAGTATTGATGCCAAGTTCATGAAAATGAACAAATGATACTTTGAGTGAAATAGATCAAAGTGATGCTTTGAATGAAATAGATCAAAGTAAAACCTAGAATAAAGTGTGCAAGTTAGTAAAGTCACTAGATGACTTAAAACAAGCACAAAGATAATGACATCAAAAGGTTGATTTTGTCAGAAAGTGGATTAATCAAATATGACATGAGTGATTATGTCATAATGTTGATTAAATCTATCAAAAATATGTTGAACTTGAGAGAAGTTTAGCATATGAGACATTTGGATTTAAAATTTCAAGAAGAACTAATGAATTTGCATTAATCAAATTAAGATATAATTCTTGAAAATTTTGAAAAGGCCACGAAATATGGGTTTAGCGGATACAATCCTTGAAGTGAAATTTTTTAAGAAATCTAATGGATAATTCTTGAGAAATTGAAAAGGATTATTTAGCAATGACTAAACCCCAATTGGCATGAGTCAACATCTATTGAAGAATAGAAGTGACATTATTTCTCAAGTTGAACACTTGAGAATTATTGAAAGTCTAGTGAGTTGGAACACAAGTAATCCAAAATGTATAGTGAAAGTACTAAGTTACTTGAGATACAATCGAGATTATGGATTACATTACACTAGACATCTATCGATAATTGAAGGATATAGCGATGCTATATGGATATATGAAATCAAAGACTTAAGGTCTACGAGTGGTTTCATATTCTTATTAGCGGAAGCGACTATATCATGGAAGAAGTCTTCTAAATAAATAAGTTATAAATAGATTCATAGCGGAATCTAAGTTTATAGCTTAAGATAAATGTGGTGAGAAAGCCGAGAGGCTATGCCAATTTATAGAAGATATTTCAATGGATAAAGCTTGTGCTAGCAATTGATTGTATTGCTAGAAGTCAATCGGTGATTGATTGAATACAAAGCACTATGTATAATGGTAGGTCTTGACTTATATGTCAAAAACGTAACACCATTAAGAAAACTACTCTCAACTAATTTGGCTATGTGAAGTCAAATGAAAAACGGATCCGTTAACCAAATGGTTAGAACCAAGAGTTAGTTATAAATTATGGAGGGGAATGAGACATAAAGCCTCTTAGAGTTGATCACAGCGGAAAATGTTGGTAGTGGTGCCCTAGGCACGTTTTATAAACGTTGTAATTGTTATCATTTATTTCATATCAATAAAGAGATGTTTTGATTATTATTGTTGTTCATGTTTACTTATAATAATCTCCATCCCTAGTACTTGTTAAGCACTAGTATAAAGGCTAAATGATCATGGGATGATCATGTTAGATTTATGGGTACTTGTTTGGAACAAGGTACTGGACATGACCCGCTGTATGAGATTTATGTCATGGTCTGTGTCGTAAATATATCTCATATTAGTTATGTCATTTGAATCCTTAGACATGAAGTTATTATAGTCTTCCACATGATGAACATTATGTTTGACATATTCAAACGCTACCTTTAACCGGGTAGTTATAAAGGGTATGATTGGCATAATCGGATTCACGTAGGGAAGAGTAATAAGCTAAATGGATTTGTCCCTCTTCGGAGAGATGTCAAGCTTAGGCCTCTCGTAGGAATGATGTTGATAAAAATGTTTGGCCGGACTCAAATGGATTGATTAGATCAGTGTCATTTGGATTATCAACATATTCAGAATCGAGAAAGTATTGAACAAAAACAAGTTGACTTGATGACCATGACTTGTGTTCAATGACATCGTGGACAAAGGGATTGTGACATGTTCTAAAGGAATGCGAGCTTGTATCTAGTTATCCTATTTGGGTAGGTATGACGGTTTGCTAGAACCTAATCATATCTTATGGTTTCATGTTTGAACCCATTGCCAACTTAGTATAATCCTAGAGGGTCACACACAATAGAACGAATCTTAAATAAGGATTATATTGGAAATTGTGGAAACTATGGAAATCTGGACAAGTGTGCGACCGCACAATATGGGTTGGGCGGCCGCACAACTTGGGTCAAATAGTACCAGAAACCTTCCAGATAGATGTGCGGCCGCACAGGCGTTTTGGACGGCCGCACACCATGTCGGGACTGGTTTCCTAATTTGATTTGGAAAAGAATTTTGGACGGGTTTAGACACAAGTTTCCTATTTGGAATATGTCTAACTTGTATATAAACAGCCAAAATCGGGCCAGAACATATCATAGCTTTTGTGCAAGTCTCCAAAGAGTTTGAGAGAGTTTTATTTTGTTTTAAGACATCCTAGATTGAGGAACAAAATAATACACAAACAAAATTCCATATAGTTCATATTGATTGTGAAAACGTGTTTCACAATTTTGGTCTAGCAACCAAGATCAAATGTTCTTGATATTCGTTCGTGGTGTGGATACCGCTAGAGGGTGAAGCTTATCATCTTCGAAGTTCGTGTTCTTACTTTTGTGATTAAAGCTTCAAGTTCTCCACCAAGCTCAAAGACCAAATTCAAAGTCATCAAGGGTTAGTTTTTCTAGTATTCATATTGTTGTATTTGATTTAATCATATGAATGGATCTATGGGCTTTGGGTTTCATAAAATTTTAAATGCTATTTTCTGCTGCGCATGTTACTACGAAACCCAACAGTGGTATCAGAGCCCTGTTCATGTTGATTATTTCAATACTTAGATCATGTTGTGTGTATATAAATTGGTTATGTGCCTAACATGATATGAATATTGGATATATATGTTTATGTGTTATATGATTTTATGTGGTTTATTGTTTTACAATCGCACTATTGAATCACACTAAAATTATGTTGGATTCTGAATTGTTTGATTGTTAATTTTGATTGGATCAAAGTTTTAATAATCGGGGAAAACAATTTTGAGACAAATTTTTGAACTTTAAAAATTCTGTCTGATGCTACTGTGCGACCGCACAGAAAATATTGGGCGACCGCACATGTTTGGGAGACCGCACAGATTTTCGTGGGCGGACGCACAGTTGATCAGAATCAGATTCTGGAATTTTGATGGGGTCCAACCGAATCAGTGACAATACCGGCCAGACCTGCTGATCCGGAGCGGGTTTTGGGTAGTTGGTTTTGGTGTGGATCTTGGGGTTTGATTTTCCTATTTGTTTTAGTCTTGTGATTCTAAGATTGGATCAAGGTTTGGATGGCTAATCTACGTTCATCGAGATTGTGTTTCCCAAACTTGATCGCAATCAAAGTTTCAAAGACAAAACGAAGTTAGAATTATGAAGAGTTCATAATTGCTAAAATTGAGAAACAAAGTTCTTGATTCAAAGATTGGAGATCCATGTGGAATTGTGGATGCAATTGGCCTACGTTTATCGAGACCATCTATTGCTTAGTTTCGGCCACATGGACTACTTTCTTGGTTTTTTGAATTAGTGCGGAATTGTGGATGCCTTATGGCTTAGTTTCGGCCGCACTTCTTGTTGTCTTGATTTGGAAGAAGATAACCAAAGTTCAAAGAGTCTCATCCTCATAATCATAGAAAAACTAATGACACATAAATATTATGCTTAAATTAATGGAGATTAATTTAGTGGCTAAACTTGATGCGTAACATGTTTATATTATGTGCTCATAAATGTGTTATATGCTATATGTGATGAACCTTCAAAGAAAGTTTTAAGTCCTTTATTGCCATGCCATGATTAAAACACTTGTTATTGCATGAGTAAATTTAATGTAGACTTGCCCTGGCGAGATGCATTGACTTTATTTATGTAAGAGCAAGATAGATAATATGGGCACGCCCTAGCGAGGCACATTAACTATACGTTTAAAATGGTTGGACTTAATTGGGCGTCAAAACAGTTTTGAGCCTAGGCAAAGATGAGATTTAACATGCTTTTTGAAATAGGATTTCTTAAAGAATCTCATAGAAAGGAACTAAGAGTCATATGAGATATGATTGACAAGAGTTGTCTACCTAATTAATTTGATTTTGTGTAATCCGCCTTAGCGGACTTAAAATTAAATTAAAGCGGGATCTTAACCCATTTAAATTATATTATACATTGGATGTATAAGAAGGTTATATAATTTAGTGGGAGTATTTTCGTTTGAAAAATACATTGTTTATTTCTTTAATGAAAATTGGTACTTATTAAATTTTGGAAATTTTGCATAATTGTAGATAATGACTAACAACACTCAATCAGTTTCGTTGCGATCGATCCTTGAGAAGGATAAGCTCCAAGAGAATGGTACTAACTTTATGGATTGGATCCGTAGCCTAAGAATTGTTCTAAGGCAAGAAGATAAGTTGTACATTCTCGATGGGCCACTTCCTGTTGAACCAGAACCTACTGCCCATAGGGCAGAAAGAGACAGTTACAAGAAACATCGTAATGATTCTAGAGATGTAAGTTGTCTCATGCTTGCTACTATGTGCTCAAAACTCCAACAAAGTTTGGAACATTTGGAAGCCTATGAGATAGGCGTGGAGTTAAGAGCCATGTTTCAATAGCAAGCTAGGGAAGAGAGGTACAAGACCATTGTTGCATTCACTTCTTGCAAGATGAATGAAGGGCAACAAGTGAGTCCTCACATGCTAAAAATGAAAGGTTATGTAGAGCACCTTGAGAAACTTGGCTATCCAATCCCATTGGAGTTAGCCACGGATCTCATTCTTAATTCATTGCCTAAAAGTTATAATCAGTTTGTGATGAATTATAACATGCATGGAGTGGATAAGAATCTCTCCGAGTTGCATGGGATGCTTAAAACTACGGAGATGAAGATTGTGGAGAAAGGTTCTCCTGTGCTTTTGGTTCATGATGGGAAGAAGGCTAGTGCCAAAGGAAATGGTAAGAAAGTTGTCAAACTCAAGATAAGCAAGGCAAAGGTTGCCAAGGCTTATGAGTTCCATTGTCAAGAAATTGGTCATTGGAAACGTAATTGCAATGCTTTCTTGGAAGAGCAAAAGAAGAAGAAGGGCAGCAAGGATGCGTCGACTTCAGGTATCTATATGATAGATATTCTCCTTTCTACCACTGATTCTTGGGTATTGGATATCGGATGTGGTTCTCACATTTGTTTAAATGTGCAGGGAATAAAGAATAGGAGACTACTTAAAGAGGGTGAAGTAGACCTACGCGTGGGGAATGGAGCAAGAGTTGCTGCATTAGCCGTAGGGACTTATGAAGTCACTTTACCTTCCGGATTAATTCTTGTTTTGAACAATTGTTATTATGTTCCAGATTTAAGTAGAAATATTATTTCAATTTCTTGTTTGGATAATGAAGGTTTTAAGTTTCGTATTGAGAATAAGAAATTTTCTATTTATTTAAATGATGTGCTTTATGGTATTGCTAATTCATTTAATGGCCTTTATATCTTGGATGTCAAGAATGAAAATAATGAAAATGTCTATCATATAAATAATAAATCTAAACCTAATGATATAAATCATTCTTATTTGTGGCATTGCCGTCTTGGTCATATTAATGAGAAGCGTATCTCAAAACTCCATGGGGACGGTCTCTTAGGTTTATGTGACCTTGGGTCATATGACACTTGTGAGTCATGTCTTCTTGGAAAAATGACTAAGACACCTTTTACCAAGCTAGGTGAAAGGGCAAGCGACTTATTGGGGTTGATACATTCCGATGTATGCGGACCATTAAGTATCAATGCTAGGGGAGGATTTCAATACTTCATAACATTCACTGATGATTATAGTAGATTTGGGTATGTTTACCTAATGAAACATAAAAGTGAAGCATTTGAGATATTTAGAATATTTCAAAATGAAGTAGAAAAACAACTTGGCAAAAGTATTAAGACACTTCGATCAGATCGAGGTAGAGAATACTTGAGTCATGAATTTGATGATCATCTAAAGAATTGTGGAATAGTTTCACAATTGACTCCACCCGGAACACCACAATGGAATGGTGTGTCCGAGAGGAGAAATCGGACTTTGTTAGACATGGTTCGATCAACGATGAGTCAAGTTGATCTTCCAATATCCTTTTGGAGTTACGCCCTAGAAACCGCTGCTTTCACACTAAATCAAGTTCCAACTAAATCGGTTCCAAAGACTCCATATGAGATGTGGAGCGGAAAGAAACCTAGTTTGTCTTTCATGAGGATTTGGGGTTGCAAAGCTTTTGTCAAAAGACTTGTCTCCGACAAACTAGCACACAAATCTGATAAATGTATTTTTGTGGGATATCCTAAGGAAACTAAAGGATATTACTTTTACAACCGAGAGGACAACAAAGTGTTTGTTGCCCGAACTGGCGTCTTTCTAGAGAAACAGTTTCTCTCCAAAGAAATCAGTGGGAGTAAAATAAATCTTGAAGAAATTCGAGACCCAGAAAATAACATTGAACCAATAGTGGAACAAGAACAAGAACCACAAGGAGTTGTGGAACCTGTTTAAAATACACAAGCAGCTCGCAGATCTAGTAGGTTACGATCCGAGCCCGAGAGATATGGATTTATCGTAACGGATAGTAATGAGGTGGAAATCATTGAGAATGATGAACCGACAACCTACCAAGAGGCGATGTCTTCTCCTGATTCGGACAAGTGGCTTGGAGCCATGGAATCCGAATTGCAATCCATGCAAGACAATCAAGTTTGGAATTTGATTGATGCACCCGAAGGTATAAAAACCATAGGATGCAAATAGGTCTTCAAGAAGAAGACTGACATGGATGGGAAGGTGCATACTTACAAAGCTAGACTTGTAGCGAAGGGTTATAGGCAAGTTCATGGTATTGACTATGATGAAACCTTTTCACCCATAGCAATGATCAAGTCTATAAGAATTTTGCTTGCCATTGCCGCATATCATGACTATGAAATATGGCAAATGGACGTTAAAACCTCTTTCCTAAATGGAAAACTAACAGAGGATGTGTATATGACACAACCAGAAGGTTTTGAACAGAATTCTAAGGTATGCAAATTGCAGAGATCCATCTATGGATTGAAGCAAGCTTCAAGGAGTTGGAATCTCCGTTTTGATGAATCGGTCAAAGAGTTTGGTTTCATCAAAAACGAAGATGAACCTTGTGTATACAAGAAGATTAGTGGGAGCATAGTGCTATTCCTTATTTTATACGTGGATGACATATTACTCATTGGAAACGATATTCCTACACTTCAGTCCGTGAAGACTTGGTTAGGAAAATGCTTCGCAATGAAAGATATGAGTGAAGCCGCATATATACATGGCATTAAGATCTATAGAGATAGATCAAGGAGGCTACTCGGTTTAAGCCAAAGTACATACATTGACAAGGTCATTAGGAGATTCCGTATGGAAAATTCTAAAAGAGGTACCTTGCCGGTGTTACATGGAGTTTTTCTAAGCAAGACTCAATGTCCTAAGATAAAAGATGAGCGTGAGAAAATGAATGATGTTCCATATGCTTCGGCAATTGGGTCCATCATGTATGCCATGATTTGTACTAAGACGGATGTATCTTATGCTTTAAGCATGACAAGTAGATACCAATCCGACCCCGGTGAAAATCACTGAATGGCTGTGAAAGCGATTCTAAAGTACTTGAGAAGAACTAAAGATTCGTTTTTGGTCTATGGAGGAATGGAAGATGATCTCGTGGTAAATGCTTACACGGATGCAAGCTTCCAGACCTACAAAGATGATAGTCGATCGCAATCAGGTTTTGTGTTTATGTTAAATGGTGGAGCTGTAAGCTGGAAGAGTTCCAAGCAAAGTACAACCGCTGATTCTACAACGGAAGCTGAGTATATTGCTGCATCAGATGCTGGAAAGGAAGCTGTTTGGATTAAGAAGTTCATTACTGAACTTGAAGTGGTTCCTAGTATTGCTAATCCAATAGACCTTTATTGCGATAATAATGGTGCTATTGCTCAAGCAAAGGAACCAAGAGCACATCAGAAATCCAAACACATACTTAGGCGTTTTCATATCATTTGAGAAATCGTTGATAGGGGAGACGTAAATATATGCAGAGTACCTACTGATGACAATGTCGCGGACCCGCTAACAAAGGGACTTCCACAAGCTAAACATGAAGGTCATGTTAGGTCCATGGGTATTAGATACATGGAAGATTGGGCCTAGGACAAGTGGGAGATTGTTGGTAGTGGTGCCCTAGGCACGTTTTGTAAACGTTGTAATTGTTATCATTTATTTCATATCAATAAAGAGATGTTTTGATTATTATTGTTGTTCATGTTTTCTTATAATAATCTCCGTCCCTAGTACTTGTTAAGCACTAGTATAAAGGCTAAATGATCATGGGATGATCATGTTAGATTTATGGGTACTTGTTTGGAACAAGGTACTGGACATGACCCGCTGTATGAGATTTATGTCATGGTCTATGTCGTACATATATCTCATATTAGTTATGTCATTTGAATCCTTAGACATAAAGTTATTATATAGTCTTCCACTTGATGAACATTATGTTTGACATATTCAAATGCTACCTTTAACCGGGTAGTTATAAAGGGTATGATTGGCATAATCAGATTCACGTAGGGAAGAGTAATAAGCTAAATGGATTTGTCCCTCTTCGGAGAGATGTCAAGCTTAGGCCTCTCGTAGGAATGATGTTGATAAAAATGTTCGGCCAGACTCAAATGGATTGATTAGATCAGTATCATTTGGATTATCAACATATTCGGAATCGAGAAAGTATTGAACAAAAACAAGTTGACTTGTTGACCATGACTTGTGTTCAATGACATCGTGGACAAAGGGATTGTGACATGTTCTAAAGGAATGCGAACTTGTATCTAGTTATACTATTTGGGTAGGTATGACGGTTTGCTAGAACCTAATCATATCTTATGGTTTCATGTTTGAACCCATTGCCAACTTAGTATAATCCTAGAGGGTCACACACAATAGAACGAATCTTAAATAAGGATTATATTGGAAATTGTGGAAACTATGGGAATCTGGACAAGTGTGCGACCGTACAATATGGGTTGGGCAGCCGTACAACTTGGGTCAAATAGTACCAGAAACCTTCCAGATAGATGTGCGGCCGCACAGGCGTTTTGGGCGGCCGCACACCATGTCGGGACTGATTTCCTAATTTGATTTGGAAAAGAATTTTGAACGAGTTTAGACACAAGTTTCCTATTTGGAATAGGTCTAACTTGTATATAAACAGCCAAATTCGGGCCAGAACATATCATAGCTTTTGTGCAAGTCTCCAAAGAGTTTGAGAGAGTTTTATTTTGTTTTAAGACATCCTAGATTGAGGAACAAAATAATACACAAACAAAATTCCATATAGTTCATATTGATTGTGAAAATGTGTTTCACAATTTTGGTTTAGCAACCAAGATCAAATGTTCTTGATATTCGTTCGTGGTGTGGATACCGCTAGAGGGTGAAGCTTATCATCTTCGAAGTTCGTGTTCTTACTTTTGTGATTAAAGCTTCAAGTTCTCCACCAAGCTCAAAGACCAAATTCAAAGTCATCATGGGTTAGTTTTTTCTAGTATTCATATTATTGTATTTGATTTAATCATATGAATGGATCTATGGGCTTTGGGTTTCATAAAATTTTAAATGCTATTTTCCGCTGCGCATGTTACTACGAAACCCAACAGAAAACCCAATCTAGATGACTGGAGATCCCAAGAACTAGATTCAAAAGGGACCACCTAACTGTTAAAAGACTCGCGCGTCACTGTTGGGGGTCAAACCCCCCAAGTCCATTCCTATTAGTGACATTCCGAAGGGACAAGGATAAGCCTATGGCTATTAATGACTCTTACGCGTCGAGAAAGTTGAGCGGGGTAATACGGGTTACCTTCAATAAGTCACCTATGTGAGAGAGAAGTGGGGCCACTTCGAGGAGAATTGTGTGAGGCTCAATTCTTAGACCATCTCGCAGAACCAGGCATTATGTTCAGGGCCATGAATGAACATAGCTATGAGAAATGAAATATGTTAGGACATTAGTTGTGTCTAGTATATGATCGGCTACACAAAAAATCATATCGATTCAAGGACATCGCGTCTATCGACTTGCGAGTAGAGTAAATATGCTAGTTCGAGCGGAGGTTCAATGGGCAATATCCCCACACCTTCGTGTGGGGGATTGTTGGAAAAGTGTGTTGTGTGTGAAGGAAATTGTGCACATTTCCTTGCAAGAATCATTTGTCATTGGACAAAGATTATCGTGGGTTTATGTTCACTTCGTGAGAACATGAAAATGATATATTTATTTGTTCAATTTGAAGATTGAATGATAAAAATATATAGCTCAAATAAATAAATGGATGGAAGTTGGAAATGTGAGTTTGTCTCACATGTGAAAAGTAGAAAAAAAAAAAAAAAACAAGTTGATTGTTTTTGCCACTTATTGTTGAATTATAATTCAAGGAATTACAAAAAGTTAATAACAAATTGTAATTTCTAGAATTAAAATTTAAGATGAATTTTCAAGAGTAACTTCCAATGTTTAATATCCATTAGTGATTTGAAAAAGTAACTCCAAATCAATTGATTTCTAATTTAATTGTTGGATTAAATTGGTCATCAAAATGTGGATTAATTGAAGAATTAATCCTTTGGGGAGTTTGAGTTATAAAGAGAAACCCACAAGTCATTTCTTTAGAGAAGAGAAAAAAAGAAAAAGAGAATACACACAAAATGAAACACTTGTTCTAGCAATTCTTCCTTTCTTCTTCTTGGCTTTGTGCTTCTTCCATTGGCCTCCTTAAACATTTTGTTGGTGATCTCGTCCAAGCATATTAGTTCATTTCGCCGGAAGGTTTAAGTGCGAAGCGGTTCCGGTTAATCCGTTTTATCCTGGGAGACTGACGCCCGTGAAAACCTCAAGCACTCGTAGAGAGGAGGACGAATTAGTCTTAAGGAGAGTGTGTTCTCACACGACTCGGATACAAGAGATCAAAGATGGACAAACCCAATCAAGAGATCAAATACGGTTTTATCGTTTCTTTTCATGTTTTCATTCTTTCAATTTGTAATTGTAATTTCAATTATATTGTAATCGTATTCCTTTCAATATTTACAAGATTTTATCAAACACAAAATTGTCTTAACCCCCTTTAGAAACTTACTTTATGGATTTTTTTTGGAGCAAACGAGAAAGCAATTTCATTCACAAGTTAAAAAGAGATGGCACACCACATAGACTGGAGGCAGTGGCGGATCCAGAAAATTTAGTGAGGGGGGTCAAAATTCAAAGTGACGAAAAAAATAAAAATACAATATTAAAAACATAAATGTTATTACCTCTGTCCCGCTTTAAGGTTCTTACTTTCCTTTTTAGTCTGTCCCAATTTAAGGTTCTTACTTTCCTTTATTACTTAAAATGGACCATGGGACCCACCTGTCATTCTCACAATAAAAACTTCCTACCCACATTCTCTTTCCCACTTTACTTTTCACACTGACAACATTAATTTATCTTAACTCCCTGTACAAAGTCAAATTAAGAACACTAATTCGGGACGGAGGGAGTAATATTGTTGAGGAAAAGAAAATACCCATCCCATTATGTCGAAGCCTTGTTTACGTTTTAAAAACATGTGTTGTTGTCAATGATAGAACACGAAAACTTATACTTTATTATTTAGAAACACAACATTTATTTTGGGACAGACCTAAATGAAAGAGGTGATTTTTACTTTTTTTTTTTTTTTATTGAAAACACTGTGTTAAAAGTTTCAAACATTTGGTCATGCGACTTTTATGTTAAACATAATTTTAAGTGTCAAGCAACGAAACATGTTATAAAATCTATAGTTTATAAATTGATTTTATGTTTTGGTTTTGTTTTTCAAATTAAGTAGTAATATAAGTATGTTTTGAGTTTTTTGGGATAAAATGTTTACACTATTCTCTCGTCTCAAAATTATTGTCTATTTTTTAATTGTAGAACTATTTTGAAAATGCGTGCTTTTTTATAAATTTAATGATAAAAATGCATAAATATTGTTGATATTGACTTTTTATTCTTTAAGTTTTGCAATATATAAAGGAAAAAATTGGTAAAAATATATTACGGACAAAGATTTTAGAAATAGAAATTTATCAATATTTTTCTAAATAGACATTCATTTTGGAATGGACGGTGAAGGGAGTATAAAGTATAAATACCTAATGTTGAGGGGGGTCATACTATATAATTTGAGGGGGTCAATTGAGAGACATACATCATTTTACAAATAAGTTAAAGGGTTGAAGTGGAATAAACACAAAGTTCAGGGGGGGTTCAATTGACCCTTCTGAAACATATGTGCATCCGCCACTGACTGGAGGCTCACCCCAAATAACAATAGCAATTGCATTGTTTAACCTGCAACAACAATATTCTCGATCCAAATCTTGAGACGATCGAATTCCACTTTAAGTAAAACTTGGACACTGCCTAAATCCGGTGTTTAAGAAATCTCCCATCTGGTAATATTTTGCGCTTAGCACTTGATATACAGAATTCGGATTGACGAGTAAACGCCCACCATATATCTCAAAATCCGCGATCCATCGTTGTGCAGTAAGATCAATGGCAAGGAAGAAGAGGGAGAATCTTAATTCTTATAATATCGAGAAATTTAATATATTTATTGTTGGGTGGAGTAGACTTTAAGCCGAACCATCAAAAATTATGCGCGATGTCTTCGATTGTGTGCATGTGTATTTTGGCATTGTAACTTTTCTTGTTGATGAGCGATCTGAACACAAAAGAAGGTGTCATGGTAAGTATATAAGGAAAAAAAGTCACTTGACCTGTCCAGCGACCACCAATTCTGGGTACCAAACAACTGAGAACTTATCAGTAAGTTTTTCAGTTGTCAACTACTAAAATCACAATCAACAATTGTGAACTGCCCAGAAGTTCTCAGTTTTTCACTTGTCAGAAGGCGGCCAATTTCGACTTGCAACTCAGCAACCAACAACTGAGAACTTCTCACTTGTCAACAACAAAGGCGATCAAACTTTCATGCAAGCAACGACCAACAACAAAGAATTTCATAGGTTCTCAGTCGTTCACTGTCTATTGAGAACTTTTCAATAATTCTCAATTGTTAACATGAAACAACCAAAATTTGAGAACAACTTTTGTTATTATCTTACAAGCACTTTACTACGTTCAAATCAAGAACTTGTGAGATACACGAGCAACACCAACAAAAAATGAAAATAGTATCTTGAATCGGAGGAAGCTAAGTACATATTCTATTTGTCTGACTTTAATCTATAAAGTCAAGAAAAATTGTCAACTTCATCAACCTTGATCATCAATATGCAAAAAAAAAAATTGATTATCCATTTGCAAAACTAAAAATGAAATTATTAATGGTGTATCAATAACAATTTTTTATTCCCTCTGTTCCAGTTTAAACTTCTTAGTTTTGACTTTGTATGCTTATTAAAAATTCAATTTAAAATGGGTCAACAATTTTAGTTGGTTGAGGACATAATTATCCAAAATACTATTCATAAAGCAAGTGATGTAAAGTAAGTTAGAAAACTAATCGTTTTTTTGTAGTTCAATGAACTTTTGAGGATAAAGTTGTCCAAAACACTGTTCATTGTTTACCATTTATAGAAAATAACAAACTTAAACCTTAAATTGAGACGTACTAAAAGGGAAAGTAATGAGATTAAAAAATAAAAGCAGTCATTTCTTCAAATAATCGTTTAAATTTAAGTGTGGCGTTTACAAACTTACTAATATACACCATCCAAGTTTCTTTTCATCAAAATTCATTCTCTCTTAAGTTTTACAAAGGTATATATAATTAAAAACACTAACAATCTATACGTACCTAGTTAAATTACTAAAGTTATTTAGTTATCTTATGATATAGGGAAGCGGAAGAATAAAAGAAACAAAAAGGGATAAACACTATTAATCCGTTGATTGTTCTCAACATTGCCGGAATAATAGCCTTCAATAACTCATTGATTCAACGAATACTAGGAAATTGACATCTTCAATAACCCATTGATTCAATGAATACTAGGAAATTGGCATCAAAAGGGAAGAAATCCACTTTCGGGAATAAAGAACAACGTTCAATACTCAAATTTTATTAATCAACAACTGATTTTCGGAATTACAAAAAGACCTATTTTTATAAGGGTCCTAAGACTTGAAAATCAAGTCAAACACTTCTAAAAACAACCCTAACCTATATAGTAATCTAATAGAACTTTAATTCATCAAAATAAAGTCCTAAAATACTTCAAATCATCAAAATATTACCTATCTAATAATAAATCCGAAAATAGCAGTAATAATTAAAATAAATCCTTAAATATATCTCTATATTGATCTCCATCATTATGTTACATGTTGGGTTAATGCCTTTGAATTTGGGACACCGAGTTAAAGGATTAAACAACAGAGAGATTTCGTAATTCCGGGACAGAGCGCAGAAGGAAGGTTTCCAAGTCAGTTTTGAACTACTTTTCCAAGTTCCTAAGAGATTTTGAGATAAACTTTACTAGTATAAATAGAGGCCAGTAGTTTAGATTAAAATCACACCTCAGATTGTCATAGACAAATTATTAGAGTGCTCAGAGCGAGGTCTGTAATTCTACAGTTACACAGTCATGAATTTTGTGATCAAAATTCGTGTAGCAGTAATAGTGAGATCTTGTAATCGTTTCTCCAGATTGATAATAATATTCTCTCCCCTCCCCGTAGACGTAACCAAGTTGGTGAACCACGTAAATCTGTGTTCTTGTGATCGCTCGCTTTTCTTATCAAGTCTTGTTATTACTCTAACAAGTGGTATCAGAGCTTGGTTGAAAAGGAGAATTAGCATCGACGGAAGAGATCCAAGATCGAAGAAAAACAAGGTAGCAGTTTCTGGTCCGTTTTTATCCAGCGCAGCGGTGAAGAAAAAGATGTAGCGCATTCGTTCACCGTTGGATCGTGCTGATTTTCGGTGAGTAGCTTCGGGACTCATAGATCTTCGATCTGAACGGTGGAGATTGGATTTTGATGTCCGTAGCATCCGAAATTGTATCCGGACAGAAGCTGCTGGTGTTTTGTCTTCGATTGTATGCGTTTGGAGTTTCGTGTTGCGATTTCTCTTAGTGGTACCAGAGCTTTGGTTCGTGGTTAGAGATTCAGGGATTCCACTGCAGAGAATGAGAAGATGGGTCAAGGAGCAGATTCGATCGACAAGTTCAATGGGAAGAATAGTTTTTCTCTCTGGCAGATCAAGATGAAGGCTTTGTTGGTAGACAAAGATTTATGGGAACCGTTGGAGATTGCAATCAGGGATCGTAAGGATCCCAAGGGTAAGGCAGTCACCACAGAAGATACAGCAGAACAGTCAGAGAAGGACAAGATAGCAGCAGCGAAGGAGGTGGCAGCATTGAAGAAGTTAGATCAGAAGGCTCACGCCAAGATCATCAGACAGTTGGATGATGAGATCCTAACCAATGTTGCAGGAACAGACTCCGGAAGCGATCTTTGGTTAAAGTTGGAAGATATGTACATGACACGTTCATTGACCAACAAGTTATACCTGAACAAGAAGCTATATGATTGTCGTATGACTGAAGGTACGCCCATAAATGATCATCTTGACAGATTTACTTCTGCATTACTTGAACTGCGTAATATATGAGTAGTTGTTGATGACGAGGATGCAGCCTTGCAGCTTTTAGTGTCTTTACCTATGTCTTATGAACATTATGTCGATTCGTGCATAAACCGTAAAGATGGGATCTCTCTAGAGGAAGTGAAAACTTCTCTCAAGACGAGGGAATTGCGCCGAAAGGCGAGTGGGAATGAGGCAGGTACCCAGTCATCAGGTTTGGTTGCTAGTAGTAGCAACAGCAGGGGTTCTAGTGGGAGGAAGATATCAAGGTAATTCTTCACACAAGAAGGGTCCAAAACTTGGGGATATCTGTAATTTCTGCAAAGAGAAGGGGCATTGGAAGTTCGACTGTCCCAGAAGGAAGCAAGGCAAGGCACCAGTCACAGCAGAGGCCATGACGGCCATAGATTGCAGTTCAGATGAGGATTATGCTCTAGTAACATCAGAATCAGCATGCGCATCTAATGCGTGGATTCTTGATTCAGGAGCGTCTTACCATATCAGTCCTAGGAGAGAACGGTTTACCGGTTATAGGCAGATAGTTGGCGGTGATATAAGCATGGCCAACAGTACAGTCTGCAGGGTTGTCGGTATTGGTTCGATCAAGGTCAGGACTCATGATGGTAGGGTTGTCACTTTGAACGAGGTTCGACACGTTCTGCTTATGACGAAGAATCTGATTTCTCTTAGTCAGTTAGACAGCAAAGGGTTCAGTTTCAAAGGTAAAGGTGGAGCAGTTAGTGTCTGTAACGGTTCAGAAGTGATGCTGAAAGGCCTTAAGCGGGGCTCCTTGTATTTCCTCCAAGGAAAGACGCTTGCAGAGTCGACTATGGCTGCATCAGAAGAGGTGAACGAGGGAGATATGTCTAAGCTGTGGCAAATCAGGCTCGGTCACATGAGCACTCGAGAGATGCATGAGTTGACTAACAGAGATCTTCTTTATCGCCATAAGATCAAGGATCTTAAAGGCGTTCTGGATTACATACACTCAGAGAGTTAGGGACCTTCACGTCAGGAATTTCTAAGGGGGCACAGATATGTCTTGTTTATGGTTGATGATTACTTGAGGAGGCCTTGGGTGGTTATCATGGAGCACAAGAATGGGGTCCTAAGGAATTTCAAGGACTGGAAGACAGTAGTGGAGAACCAGACAGAGAAGGAGATCAAGAAGCTCCAGACGATAATGGTTTGGAGTTCTGCATTACTAAGTTCGATTCGATTTGCATAGAGGTGGAGGTTTTAGACATCTCACAGCAGAGGCACGCCACAGCAGAATGGTGTAGCAGAACGAATGAATCAGACATGGCTTGTGGGAGCGTTGTGCATGCTCTCCAATGCAGAGTTGTCTAAACGTTTCTGGGCAGAAGCGCTTAGTACAACATGTTACTTGATTAATCATGGACTTCATAACGGTATTGGCCTCAAAGTTCCCTATGTGGTATGGACTGGTAAATCCATGATTGTTTCAAGTGTTGGCGGTGTTGATAAACAGGTGGAGCAACAAGATACTGAAGAGTTAGTTGTACCACAGTCAGATGTTGAAAAACAGGTGGAGCAACAAGATACTGAAGAGTTAGTTGTCCCACAGTCAGATGCTAATCAGGATCCACCAACAGAGACAAAGACTGAAGCACCAGAAAGTTCAAGTTCAGTTCCTAAAGAACATGGGTTAGCACAAGGAGGGTCTAGAAGAGCTAATTTCAGGAATGGATTTGAAGACTTGGTGTCTTATGCACTGCAGGTTTGCTGAGGAAGTAGAGCCCGTTCTTGTGGAACCTTCTATTTTCAATAAAGCAGATACATGTTCAGAGTCATCTCAGTGGTATGCGGCTATGGGTGATGAGATGGAGTCTCTTCACAGGAATCAGACTTGGAAGTTGACTACAAGGCCAGAAGGCAGGAAGATTGTGACTTGCAAGTGGATCTTCAATAAAAGGGAAAGGATGTCCCCGGCAAAAGAGGTCAAGTATAAAGCTCGAGATGTTGCAAGGGGTTTCACACAGAGAGAGGGGTGGACTACAATGGGATCTTCTCAACAGTGGTCAGACACACTTCGATCAGAGTGTTGCTAGCAATAGAAGGAGAGATATACATGACAGAGTCGGAAGGATTCCAAGTTCCTGGTAAGGAAGATCAAGTTTGTAGATTGAAGCAATTGCCTAGGCAGTGGTACAAGAGATTTGATAGCTATTTGATAGCAGCAGTCAAGAAGTCAGAGATTCAGAAGTCGAAAGTCTTATTGGTCGCAGAGATGAAGGGTTTGGGTAACACGAAGAAAAATCTGGGTATGGAGATCTATAGAGACAGATCCAAACGGAAACTGTTCTTATCCCAGAAAAGATCCATCAAGAAAGTTTCAGAAAGGTTTGGTGGGTCGACAGCTAAGACTATAGATACTCCGGGTGCAGTGAATGCACATACAATCGCGTTTGGGCCCAAATCGGTTGAGGAGAAAGAGTATATGGCTCCAGTATCCTATGCTAGTGCAGTTGGTAGTTTGATGTATACTACAGTGCGCACTAGCGACGTTAGACTCGTCTGTGGAGATGGGACAGAATCTGCAGTCAAGGGTTTCTCAGATTTGGGTGATGTTGACTCAAGAAGATCGAAGACCGGATATGTGTTCACGCTTGGTGGGTCAGTTGTCAGTTGGAAGGCTAGATTACAGATGACAGTGACGTTGTCTACAACAGAGGCAGAATACGTGGCATTGACAGAGTCCGCTAAGGAAGGAATATGGTTGAAGGGATTGATCAGCAATCTTGGGGTTCATCATGAGAGGACCAAGCACATTGATGTCAGATATCATTTCCTAAGGGATGAGAAACGGTAAAGGTGAAGGTAGGGACGGCGAACAACCCTGCAGACATGTTCACAAAACTCGTGACGGGAAGCAAGTTCCAACATTGTTTGGACTTGCAGATTGTTCACAGCTATTAGATAGCAGAAGAGGCGAGGGGGGAGAAAAGGTTTGTTGTCATGGAGATTCAAAGTCAAGGTGGATATTGTTGGGTTAATGCCTTTGAATTTGGGACGCCGAGTTAAAGGATTAAACAACAGAGAGATTTTGTAATTCCGGGACAGAGCGCAGAAGGAAGGTTTCCAAGTCAGTTTTGGACTAGGTTTCCAAGTTCCTAAGAGATTTGAGATAAACTTTACTAGTATAAATATAGGCCAGTAGTTTAGATTAAAATCACACCTCAGATTGTCATAGACAAATTATTAGAGTGCTCAGAGCGAGGTCTGTAATTCTACAGTTACACAGTCAGGAATTTTGTGATAAAAATTCGTGTAGCAGTAATAGTGAGATCTTGTAATCGTTTCTCCAGATTTATAATAATATTCCCTCCCCTCCCCGTAGACGTAACCAAGTTGGTGAACCACGTAAATCTGTGTTCTTGTGATTGCTCGCTTTTCTTATCAAGTCTTGTTATTGCTCTAACATTACAAATTTTACTTGTGCTGTTACAAATTCAACTGCAAACTGTTTCAAATTCGAGGACGAATTTTCCGAAGCCGAGGAGAATGATGGAGATCAATATAGAGATATATTTAGGGATTTATTTTAATTATTACTGCTATTTTCGGATTTATTATTAGATAGGTAATATTTTGATGATTTGAAGTATTTTAGGACTTTATTTTGATGAATTAAAGTTCTATTAGGTTACTATATAGGTTAGGGTTGTTTTTAGAAGTGTTTGACTTGATTTCCAAGTCTTAGGAGCCTTATAAAAATAGGTCTTTTTGTAATTCCGAAATCAGTTGTTGATTAATAAAATTTGAGTATTGAACGTTGTTCTTTATTCCCGAAAGTGGATTTCTTCCCTTTTGATGCCAATTTCCTAGTATTCGTTGAATCAATGGGTTATTGAAGGCTATTCTTCCGGCATTGTTGAGAACAATCAACGGATTAATAGTGTTTTTCCCTTTTTATTTCTTTTATGCTTCCGCTTCCCTACATCATCTTATAAATCATAGCATGATTTAAGTTATACTTGAACATGGAGTTTCACTTGGATATACTCCAACCCCAATTGAGTAATTTTGCTACGTTTGTTTTTGACAACGCCTGACTTTCGTAATTTCTTAAGAGAAACAAAGATTAATATATAAATATTTTGGCTACTTCTCTCATTGTCAATATTTTGAGATGAAATGTCAAATATTATTATATTCTTTTTTAGCGAAAAGAGGATGACTCCCTATTTTTTACTAGATCATGCAATGAAATGATGGGGGATTAAGCCAAACCATCGGACCCGGAACCGCTCCACCCATTTTAGCTCCACCCCTCCACCCAACGGCTCCGATCAAGGCCACATGGGGGAGCTCATCATCTGTGCGGCTAAGATGATTTCAATTTTTTGTGGGTCCTACCGAGCTCAGACACATCTCATCCGTCGAACACAAAATCCAATGAGGTGGATCTAATCAGAGCCATTGGGTGGAGCGGGTAGAGCTAACCGCTCGGTGTAGCGGTTCGAAATCCCCAAACCATCACATTACAACGAGATGAAAATGACAAACAACTCAAACAGTCTCTTTACTTTATGTGTTTGTGTTTTGTGGGATTAGTCCCTATACCCAAAAATATTTTATCCTAGTATCTCTCCAAATTCAATCTCTCAAGATTCAATGCAAATGGTCACTCCACTCAATTTCGCTAGTTTTAAGTCATTAAATCATGCTACATGAAATCTATACTATATTATATTAAAGTAGGCGAAAATGATTTTGGTAATGACACCTCATCCAACTTTGGGTTAATCTTGCTCCTAAGCTTGCCACGTCAGATTCATGGCATTAAGAGTCAGACCTTTCGGTTCTTGCTAACTAGACACAAATAATAGGTTATATTCTTAGTTATGGGTATTGGTACAAATAATAGATATGAAACTAGATATGTCTAAGAATTATGGTTAATAAGATACTAATGCAAAGAACTCAATGATTCTTGAAGAATATGTTATAGTACCTAATAGCATATACTCTTATATACTAGAAGTATAGACTTGGTAGGCCTAGCATTTAAACCGTCAATAAAGTGATGCATAATTATCCAATTTTCGGCTCCTTATACATTGATGATCATAATTTAACTTTTCATATAATAAAATTAATGAATTGTTTTATGATAGGATATAAAGAGTTTTGCTTGGGAATTCATTGTTTTATTATGGAAAGTTAAGAAAAGAGAATGGAGGAAAACTTATTTGTTATTTTCCTTGATTTGATCAGTCGAGTACAACTGTTGGGTATGCTTATTATAAACCACTCCTATTACCTAGATTTGATTGATCTCATAACCTAATTTTATCTTTTTGTGGACTTTAGGATATATTGTAAGAAGTGTTAAACTTCATTTTTAGAATAGTCCACTTTGATAGTATAGGCTTTAGATTGATAGGCTGAAAATTTTCTAAGTCTGGAATTTTAGTGGTCAAGACCTTGACCGTGAATTCACTTGACCGTGGTAGACCACCTGACCGTGGAAGACCACTTGACCGTGAATCACTTGACTGGAAGTCAGTGACCGTGAACTTTATGGCTTATCTTGACCGCAGATGCCCTTAGGCATATTGACCGCAAGAGTTTCGACCGCAAGTCTTGACCGCAGATGAGCAGAAGTTCAAGAACCCAAGTATGTTCAAACTTAACCATGGTCACTTGTATCAAACTATGGTTAGTTTAGAACGTTGCAGAACTTGGATCCCAAGTAATTCAAATTTGAAATTCATCTAAGTGGTACCACCTCTTATCTGCAAAAAGGACAAACTCAGATTGAGCTCCAATCAGAATTCAAAAGCTCATTGTCCTTCAACTTGGAGCCTAAGTAAATCCAACAGCTATTTTCTCATTCAAGGCTATAAATAGCCCTTAAGTTCTTCATTGAAAAGAGCTGAGATTCTAAGAGAGAAATTGCTGTTGAAATACTTGGTGATTGAAGATCATACTCAAGATTTCCAGAATCCTTTGAATCTTCAAAGAACTCACCTTCAAACCTTCAAAGATCTCCAGCAACAAACAAGTCATCTCAAGCCTTGTAACACATAAGATTCTTTAGGCTCTAAATCATATAGATTTCAAAGAGCTTCATATTCTTACACACACACTCACCCCAATTGATCAATCACTTAGATTGAATCAAAAGGGATACACTGGTCTAAGTCTAGGATTTGTTCTTCATAGAAAGTAGGTGTTGATTCAATACTTCACCTCTGTAATCTGTACACTCAAGAATCAATATATACCTCCATTCAAAATCCAAGACTGACCATCTTGGTAAAGGACGTAGATCTTTTAACAGATCGAACCTTTCCAAATACTTGTGTCATTTTACTTTCTGCAAATTTATCTTCAAGCATTGTTCATCTTGTTCTTCACTTGTTCATATTAATTTTGTTTGTCGTTTAGTATTTGATCTTACAGATATTCAAACGTATTGTGAATTGTGTTTGTTTGTTCTCCACATTGCCTAAGTTAAAAATCTGACTAACTTATATTTTGCCAAAACTTCTAAGACAACAACTTTCAATCTCTCAACCATCTGACCACAAATCTCTTGACCGCACTTACCTTGACCGGACTCACTTGACCGCAACTTGGTTGACCGTGAGTTCTGGTGTTCCTTAGAGATTTTGTCAAAAACAACTCTACCTTATTTCCATCGAAAACTTCCGCTGTGCATATTACACCTTGACCGCACGGTTTATTACTTGACCGCAAAACTCAAGATTGTAAGCACTTGGTTGAATTTTGAAAAAGAGTTGTAATTTTAAGTAGGCTATTCACCCCCCTCTAGCCTCCTTTCATACCCTTGTTGTGTCTTTGGGACCAACAAGTGGTATCAGAGCAAACACTTTTATAAAACTTCTGTTTTTCAAGCTTAACAGCTTGGGTGCTGATTCAAAATGGCAAGTCAGAAAACTATGGCAACGGTTAACTTCACTCACGTTCCAGCGTTCGACGAAGATAATTTTGACGTATGGAAGCACATCATTCTAACTCAGTTCTACTCCATGGACGAGCAACTTGGTGATTGTCTTACCATTGGACCATACTTCCCAATGAAAGCTAATCCGGATCCAGAAACCAATGGTGCAAATCCGACTATCAAGAAACCAAAGGCTGAATGGACCGATGAAGAGAAAAGACTGGTTGGAATGGATGTGAAAGCAAAAAGCATACTTCTAAGTACCTTGAGTACGTCACAGCGTCGACAGATCATGGAATGCTCTACTGCAAAAGAACTTTGGGATGCAATTGAAGATTACATCGAAGGAGATCAAGCTTGCAAGGAAAGCAAAAAGTTTGCAATTCAAAGAAGATTCAACAACTTTGCTAAGATCCCCGGTGAATCACTAAGAGCCACTTATGATCGTTATTGTGAGATCGTGAGTACTTATACAGCACTCGGAAAGAAGCTTACCAAGAAAGAAATCAATGTTAATTTTCTTGCCGCTCTTGGTTCGCAATATCTACACAAAGGAAACACTCTTGAAGATACCAAGTTACTAGATGATATGTCTCTCAGAAGCCTCTATGCCAACCTCAAGGTCTTTGATATCAAGCTTAACAATATTGCTAAAATGGAAGGAAAAACAAAGAACTTATCGTTGGTTGCACAAAAGGAAGAAGTGATCGAGGAAGAAGATCAAAAAATCTCCACATCTGATTTATTAGATATGGATGATGTTGACTTTGCTATGTTCGTGAAAAGATTCCAAAAGTTCAGAAAGACAGCAAGACCCGGATCATCAAGCAAAACTCCAACAACGTTCTCAAGGAGCAACTCAACAAGTAAGAAAGAATACTCCAACTTCTCAAAGAAGAAAGAGGATCTCGTTTGTTTTAATTGCAGGAAACCCGGTCATTTCGCATCAGAATGCCCAATTCCCAAGTATGAGTATATGAAAAAGAAAAGAAACTTCAATCCAAGATACTCAAAGCAAAAGGGGATGGTTGCTGAAGAGGACTCTACCACAAAAGAGTTAGCTACCTGGATAGAGTCAGATTCTGATGAAAGCGATGAGGATTCTGAAGAAGGTCACATCTGTTTGGTCGTTCAGTCCGATGATGAGGATGATAATAAAAGTCGTCGCTCACCAAATGAAAAACCTAAACGGATAAGTTATACGGCCGATGAACTTGCAGAAAAAGGATTCCTAACTCCGGTTCAAAGAATGGTGATCTTCTATTTTCAAGATGTGATGTGAGTGCAGCAAAGAAGGCTCTACTAAACCCCAAAGTGAAGGAAGTTCTGTCTACCACACCACAAGTCAAATTTGACATTTCCCCCGATGAACAAGAAAAGATGTTTGCAAAAGCTGAACAGGTAATTAGTAAATTCTCTGGCATGAAGGAAGCTTTAGCACTTTCAACTGAAGAAATTTCCCAGCTTAAGACGGAGAAATCTCTATTAAGATCTGAACTCACCCTCCTTAAGGAGCAGATCAAGAGTATGACTCCTCTTACTGATCGAAACCGTTTCTTAGAAGAACAAAATGCTATATTTAAGGTTAAAAACGAAGAATTGGTTGCTGAGATAAATGACCTGAAAAGGATCACAAATGAGTGGACCAATTCTCGTGTCACTATGGAACAAATCTTAGAATCCCAAAAGTCTAGTGGTGATAAGGAAGGCTTGGGATTCCAAACTAGTGACAACTTTAAATGTGCATCTTGTTGTGAAAGAGATCAGAAACTTACCCAGCAAACTTGGGAAGAGTCGAAGGCTAAACATCATGTTTCAAAGGGTGTAGGACAAGAACCAAAGAAGAAACTAGTGTTTAATTATGTCTACCCTAAGAAACAAACTGGCAAGGCAAAGTTGAAAGGTATTGCCATGGATGAACCTGCTGCTGCGGCAAGCACCAGCAAGGTTGATAAGTCTCCCGACCGCATGTACTTACCGCGAGGTCAGTCGACCGCACCTAGGAAGCTGGCGACCGCATCCTGGAAGCCGGCGACCGCAAATGGCGGCAAGGCAGCAAAGTTCAAGAGGATGAACTTTGTTAAGGAGACCTCATCCATACCAGTAAACAATGTTGTGCTCAAGACTTCAACGAAGTTTGTTAACCCTCAGTTGGGTGGCTTCCACCATTGTTCTGTGTGTGATGGTTATGGTCACAAGGCTGCTGAATGTCTTTTGAGATTCACACCCAATCCCAGAAAGAGTAACCCTCCTTCTGTGAGGCAAGTGTGGGTTGTCAAAAGTTGCTAAACCTTTGGACCCAAAAGAATAAAAAGGGGACCTTGTTCTTAAATGTTTATTTTATAGGTCCTCTGCTTAATGGCTGGACACTTCAAGGATAAATCAAGTTTATGGTATCTCGATAGTGGCTGCTCAAGGCACATGACCGGAGATATCAATTTATTGGAAGATGTCCGTGAAGAAAAAGGGCCATCAGTAACCTTCGGAGATAATAACAAAGGAAAGACTGTAGGATATGGAGTCATTCGTAAAGGAAAAATCACCATCCAAGAAGTCTCTCTAGTTATTGGACTACAACACAATCTGCTCTCAATATCTCAGTTCTGCGACAAAGGATTGCAATGCCACTTCACTTCAAATTTTTGTCTCATCAAAGATGGCATATCCGGCGTCACTTTGCTCAAAGGGATTCGTAAGAAAAATGTTTATGTTGTTGATTTTAATTCATCTTGCATTTCTTCTAATCTCTGTTTTGTAGCAAAGAATGTTAGTGAGAATAGTTGGCTGTGGCATAAAAGACTAAGTCACTTAAACTTCAAGTATCTCTCCAAGATTGGTAGAGAAAAACTAGTTCGTGGTCTACCCAAAGTAGCTGATCACCACGATGAGAAGTGCACAGCATGTCAACTAGACAAACAACCAAAAGCGTCTTTCTCCATCAAGACGACACCTTCAACTTCTAGATGTTTGCAACTACTACATATGGACCTGTTTGGACCTGTTTCTACCGCAAGTATTGGAGGAAATAGATATTCCTTAGTTGTGGTAGATGACTACTCAAGATATACGTGGGTCGAGATGATGAGCTCCAAAGATGATTGTTATAACATTCTGACCGCACTCTTTAGACAGCTCCAAACACAAAAGGAAGATGACATCGTTAGTGTTCGATCTGACAATGGTACAAAATTCAAGAACAACGGTGTTTCTCAATACGGTGATGATCATGGTATTGACCACAACTTCTCTGCTGCTGGAGTTCCACAACAAAACGGTGTTGTGGAAAGAAAGAATAGAACGTTGATAGAGGCCGGAAAAACAATGATTGCTGAAGCAAAGCTTCCTCAATACTTTTGGGCTGAAGCCGTCAACACAGCATGCTTCACTCAAAATAGATCCCTCATCAACAAGACCTACAACAAAACTCCTTATGAATTTTGGAGAGGAAGAACCCCCAATATAGCATACTTCAAGATATTTGGATGCAAATGCTTCATACTCTACAACGGTAAAGAACATCGAGGTAAATTTGCTCCTAAGGCCGATGAAGGTATATTTATTGGGTATGCTAAACACTCAAAAGCTTTTCGTGTATTTAATAAAACCACTCTTAAGATAGTTGAATCTGTCCATGTTACATTTGATGAACATTCTCTCCTTGAGCCACATATGGCTCCAAATGTTGCTGATGATTTTGTTGAGCTTAATGAGACAGGTACAAATCAACCACAAAATCAATCAACTCAAGGAAACCCATCTACCTCAACTGCACCTCTATCTACCTCATATAAAGCACCAGAATCTACCACATCTGCTGCTACCTCAAATGGAGTTGAAGTTGAAACACCCATCAATGTGGAAGAACCTATCCCTCAAATTACTTATGATTGGGATGGCACAAATGATGTACCACTAGAATACTTACAACCACCATCAACTCAACCAGATATACCTCAAGAAGTTCGTGAGGTTAGAGATCACCCAATTCAGAATATCATTGGTGACTTGCATTCTGGCGTTCGAACAAGAAGATCAAACTACGATGCACTTACAGCATTTATATCTCAAGTTGAACCCAAGAAAGTTGATGAAGCACTCCAAGACTCAAGTTGGGTTGTTGCTATGCAAGAAGAGCTCAACCAATTTGAAAGATGCAAAGTTTGGACCTTAGTTCCAAGGCCACAAGATCAAGGAGTGATTGGTACAAAGTGGGTGTTCCGAAACAAGATGGATGAGAATGGAAGCATCACAAGGAACAAAGCTAGGTTGGTTGCTCAAGGATATAGACAAGAAGAAGGCATTGATTATGATGAAACATTTTCCCCCGTTCCAAGACTCGAAGCTATAAGGATATTTTTAGCTTATGCCTCTTACAAAAGATTCAAGCTATACCAAATGGATGTGAAGAGTGCATTCCTCAACGGAGAACTTCAAGAAACAGTCTTTGTTGCTCAACCGCCCAGATTTGAAGACCCCAAATTTCCAAATCATGTCTACAAACTCCGTAAAGCTTTATATGGACTCAAACAAGCTCCACGTGCATGGTATGATACTCTATCTAAATTTCTCCTAGAGAAAGGCTTCAAGCGTGGTAAGATCGACACAACTTTATTCATTGCTAAATATCATGATCATACTTTATTAGTTCAAATATATGTAGATGATATTATTTTTGGTTCTACTAATGAATTGTTGTGTAAGCGATTTGAGAAGCTAATGAAAAGCAAATTTGAGATGAGCATGATGGGAGAATTAACATTCTTCCTTGGGTTTCAAATTAAACAATGTGCTGAAGGCATCTTCCTCAATCAAGCAAAGTACACAAGAGATCTCATCAAGAAATTTGGACTTGAAAATGCAAAGGCATACGACACTCCTATGGCTACTGGTAACAAGCTAGATAAAGACTTGAAAGGTAAGAAGGTTGATCAAACCTTATATCGAGGTATGATTGGCTCTCTCCTATAGTTAACTGCTAGTAGGCCAGATATCATGTTTAGTGTTTGCGTTTGTGCTCGTTATCAAGCTGATCCTAGAGAAGCACATCTCATTGCTGTTAAACGTATTATTCGATATCTATCTGGGACTATTAACTTTGGACTTTGGTACTCCAAAGATTCAAATTTTGATCTTATAGGTTACTCAGATGCAGATTATGCAGCATGTATTATCGACAGGAAAAGCACAAGTGGAACTTGTCATTTCCTTGGAAATCGACTCGTTTCATGGGCAAGCAAGAAACAAGCCTCAGTCTCTGTATCTACCACAGAAGCTGAATATATAGCTGCTGGAAGTTGCTGCTGCCAAGTGCTGTGGATGAAGCAACAATTGGTTGACTACGGAATCAACGAAGAAAATTGTCCAATCTTTTGTGACAATACATCTACCATTGCTGTCTCCAACAACCCTGTCATGCATTCAAAAACCAAACACATTGATATCAAATACCACTTTCTCAAGGATCATGTGGAAAAAGGTAATATCCATCTAGAGTATGTGAGTACTGACAATCAAATTGTAGATATTCTCACCAAGGCTCTGGATTCCAAGAGATTTAGGTATCTTAGAGGAGAGATGGTAATGCTAGAACTTTAATTACTTGTCCATATACTTTGATTGTGCTAATGTCTTATGTTTTCTCTAAGTCCAAAACCAAGTAGGTCTCAACGGTCGATTACCATCTCACCGGTCAAGTAATTCCGGTCGAAGCATCAAAATCTATCAAAGCTTACTGACCTCATCAATACTGACCGCATAAATGTCGACCGCTCATATGCTAACCGCCCCATTAACCGCATACAAGGATGTAATTTGTTCAGGCTTTAAAGAAGCCGACCGTATGAGTATTCTTGACCGCAAATACTCACGGTCAAGCACCTGACCGCAAAAGTTTGGTGACCAGGTAAGTGTTTCTAACTTAGAAATTTTTAGGACCCTCCTAGTCATCCCAAGGGGTAATTTTGTAATTTCCTCTTTTCTCTCGTTTTCATTTAATTCAAATCATTTGCAATTAATTTTATTCCCTTATTTATGTCTGCCGTCACTATCCATGCATTTATGGTGAAAGGACATTACTGGTCAAATCCCTGAGTTTTTGCAGAGTTAACCTCCCACTTCTCTTACACAAACCGTTCCACTTCCTTTCAACTCCACCTCTCTGCAACAACTTTTCTGAAACCCCTCTCCACTCTCCACTTTCTCTCTCTACACTCTGTCTCTCTCTACTTCTCTCTACAAAACCCAGTTCCTTTCTCTCTCGTTTCTTTCTCTTTTCTTCTCTAAATGGCACCAAAATCAACACAACCAACAAAATCATCCAAGAAATCACAAGAACTACCCTCTGAAGACACAATGGTATGATTTCTTGACCCAAAACTCATCACTTTTCAATTTTCGTTTCTCAGTTTTGGCGGGTTTAAAACCCTTGGTATTCATGTTCGATTCTCTCTGTTTCTGGGTTAAATTCTCATTGTTTTACTAGTTATTCTTGTTATTTTCGAGATTTCGAGCTCAACATAATGTTTAGATTCATATTCTAGTTGTTAAATCTCTCTATACCATGAATTTTTCAAAGCTTTGAGTTCATTTTTTTTCTTTGCCCTTTCAAATTCTGAGATTGATATGTTCCTAACAGTGAAATTGATGCTATAATGTTGCTTAATCGGTTTTTATGCTCATGTGTATGTAATTTTTATGGATTTTCATGCTCTGAATCGTTTTCTGGGTTTTCGCTATGAATAGTGTTCTTGGTGTTCTTATGATGTTCCTCATGTTCTTGATATAGTCACTTTTTGATTCTCATTCTTGGCTACACATAGTGATATGGTGTTTGTGCGTATTTTTGGAAACTTCTTTTAAAATATTTCCAAGTGTTTTTGTCGACCGCTCTCTGTCTACCGTGTGCCTGTCGACCGCATCATCATTAATCCTTCGACCGCACATTGGTCGACCGCATCACTGTTGCTAACTTTCTCAATCTTGTAGGAAGAACAATCATTCATTCCTGGGTGCGTTATTGACTATGAAGACCTCCAAAAGGATGCCATTGGGATGCATTTGATCAAAAGGATGAAGAAATCTGGCATACTTCACTACTTCACCATGAATCAACCTGATCACTACCTTACCGCTGTCGGGGAATTCTACTCCACAGCAAAAGAAAAAGGGAGAGATGATCAAAACAGACCGCTCAATTGGATTGAAGCTGAAGTTTACGGTCACAAAGTTGAGGTTGATTACACCGACATTGCTGCCACACTTGGCCTTGACATCGACACTGAGGCCCCTATCTCCCTAACTGATGAGGAGTATGATGGTCTAGCAATGAGATTGATTGGATCCACTGATGTCTGCAAGCCCTACCGCAAGACATTTCCTGAAGTGATGTACTATATTGGTCATCTGGTTGGCCATGGTCTTCTTTGCAAAAGTGGCAATCATGGAAACTTCAACTCTACCCAATGGAAGTTATCAACCGCAATCTATCTCGGTCGAACATTGAACTGGCCCAAGATCTTGTATGGACTATTGTTGGACCACATTTATGATTACAAAAAGCAACTATCTGATCAGGCCATCACCAAGTACAAGAAAAACACCAGGTTCCTTTCACTCCTATTCAAATTCATCCCTGAAGTTCGAAGGGAAATCAACCAGGACAAAGATGCTAGTGTGACTATCTCATTATCCAAGGTCTTTGACATCAAGACTATGAGATCCACCTACCGCAACAGGTTTGGTGATGTTCAGTATCAAGAGTACAGAAACCGTGAACCTGAGCATAAAAGGGAAAAATACATCCCTCCTAACTTCACCAAGGCTGCTAGATTAGAATTAGGACTTGATGCTCCTGGAAAGTCCTCATCTGTTCATGATGATGAAGAGGATGATGAAGAAGCTGAGGAACAAGTGTCTAGAAGGGTCAAAGGCAAAGGAATTGCTAGTGCCTCGACCGCTCCTTCCAAACCCAGACCGCTGACCGGAGTGATTATTAAAGAACCTTCAACTGTCAAGCCCCCTTCCAGTATTCCATCTACCGTTCCTATCAAAGTAAAGTCAACCGTACCTCCCTCCAAATCAACCGTCTCCAAGCCTACCGTGCCCTCTCTAACCGCACCATCCAAATCCTTCAAAACCAAGTCTTCTGCACTCCCCGTTCCATCTCAGGGGGAGAAATCCAAGAAAAGGGACCTCTCACTTAGTCCCATCCAAACCTCAAAGAAAACCAAGGTATCTCAACCGCCTCCGTCGACCGCATCTCCTGTCTTCACTCCATCCGGTTCACCTATGTAAGGCGACCGTGATGAGGATATTGATGTTCCTCCTACTCAACCGCAACGACAAAGAGCAAAGCACACTCTTAACTTAGTTGATGAACCAGATGATGTGGAGTTGGTAGAATCAAGTGGTGAATCTGGTAATCAAGATATTGTAAGTGGTGATGTTGAACATGTTGAGAAAATTGTGAATATAGACAGTCCTGATTTTAGTGATGATCAAGTGCAACCTGTTGAAGCGACCGCTGAACAAGGCAAGTCCACTGATGTTGAGCTTCAGGGTCACGGTCAAGATGGCGACCGTGTACCCAATGACCATAATGATGTATTAACCAAGTCTCCTGCTCCCTCGCCCCCTTAGTCTACTCAAGCTCCTCCGACCGCTTCTGGTACGGTCGATCAAATGGCTCACATTTTAACTGCTATTGAGTTCTTGACTCAGATCAACCTTGATACTCAAGGTGAGGTTGCAAAGCTTGCTGCAAACCAGATTAGGATGCAGAATGAGGTTGATCAGCTCAAGACTTCTGTTGTTGAGACCATTAAGGGGGAGAGTCAGAACATAACAAAGGCTATTCTTGAAAGCCTAGCTACCGTGAATCCCAACATTGCCGTGACCGCATCTACTTCTACCGCTTCTCTCACCCGTGCTGATCTTAAAGAGGAACTCAAGGCACAATCTAATTCCATTGACCGTTCACTGGTCAAGATAATTGATGAAGCTGGAAAAGAAATGTCAAAGGTGATGACAGGCAACAAGAATTTTCTATTTGAGAAGATGGATAAGGTCAAGACCTCTCTTAAAGCGGAAATCAACGCAAGTGTTTCTGTTGGTTTGTTATCGGTCGCAGAAAAGTTCTCGCCCAAGATAGAAGCTATGAGGCAAGCTATGCAGGTCCACACCCAACGGCTTGAAGGTCAAACTTCCAAGATTAATAGGGTTTATGAAATTGCTAACTCAAATATGCAGGAAGTCATTAACAAAATCTCAACTCTTCAATTGACCGTGGATAGCATTGCTGGATCTCAAGGCTCCTCATCTCAAAATCAAGCGACCGGACATGGGAACAGACTTGCTGCTGATGAAGATGAAGGTGAAGACAGTTTTGAATTTCCAACCGTGAACATGGACTTCCTCGAAATCAATGATCTCAAGGACCCCATCATCATTCCTGGAGTTGGCCTCTCAACTAATCCTTGCTACTTTAAAGATCCATATCTGGGTTGACCGCATCATTTGAATATGACCGTGTGTGGTCATTTGAAACTCTGTTATTGATTTGTGATGTCCCAAAACAATTTTACATTTATGTTTGTCCCAAAACAATTTACTTTCATGTCTGTTTTTATTTGGATCTGTAAAACTTAATCCCTCTTTTGGTTCTGCACTCCCTATACGTGAATGGATATTTATGAGTGCCTTTTGAATGTTTGTTTGATGCCTTTGCATACTTATTGTTATTTTCTCTAAAAATGCATTCAAACCTTATATGTCTATCTTGCTAGGATTAGTATTTTTTTTTATCTTTTTAGGCTGATAGAAATCTACGACATTGGCTTAGAGTGTGCATTGACTTGGGGCATGAAATTAATAAAATATTATTTTCTTGAAAACATGTTATTACCAAGTACAATAAATTAGCCTTTGTTATAGTAGGTAATGGTCTCAATCAAATAGGGGGAGATTGTTGGGTATGCTTATTATAAACCACTCCTATTACCTAGATTTGATTGATCCCATAACCTAATTTTATCTTTTTGTGGACTTTAGGATATATTGTAAGAAGTGTTAAACTTCATTTTTAGAATAGTCCACTTTGATCGTATAGGCTTTAGATTGATAGGCTGAAAATTTTCTAAGTCTGGAATTTTAGTGGTCAAGACCTTGACCGTGAATTCACTTGACCGTGGTAGACCACCTGACCGTGGAAGACCACTTGACCGTGAATCACTTGACTGGAAGTCAGTGACCGTGAACTTTATGGCTTATCTTGACCGCAGATGCCCTTAGGCATATTGACCGCAAGAGTTTCGACCGCAAGTCTTGACCGCAGATGAGCAGAAGTTCAAGAACCCAAGTATGTTCAAACTTAACCATGGTCACTTGTATCAAACTATGGTTAGTTTAGAACGTTGCAGAACTTAGATCCCAAGTAATTCAAATTTGAAATTCATCTAAGTGGGACCACCTCTTATCTGCAAAAAGGACAAACTCAGATTGAGCTCCAATCAGAATTCAACAGCTCATTGTCCTTCAACTTGGAGCCCAAGTAAATCCAACAGCTATTTTCTCATTCAAGGCTATAAATATCCCTTAAGTTCTTCATTGAAAAGAGCTGAGATTCTAAGAGAGAATTTGCTGTTGAAATACTTGGTGATTGAAGATCATACTCAAGATTTCCAGAATCCTTTGAATCTTCAAAGAACTCACCTTCAAACCTTCAAAGATCTCCAGCAACAAACAAGTCATCTCAAGCCTTGTAACACATAATATTCTTTAGGCTCTAAATCATATAGATTTCAAAGAGCTTCAGATTCTTACACACACACTCACCCCAATTGATCAATCACTTAGATTGAATCAAAAGGGATACACTGGTCTAAGTCTAGGATTTGTTCTTCATAGAAAGTAGGTGTTGATTCAATACTTCATCTCTGTAATCTGTACACTCAAGAATCAATATATACCTCCATTCAAAATCCAAGACTGACCATCTTGGTAAAGGACGTAGATCTTTTAACAGATCGAACCTTTCCAAATACTTGTGTCATTTTACTTTCTGCAAATTTATCTTCAAGCATTGTTCATCTTGTTCTTCACTTGTTCATATTAATTTTGTTTGTCGTTTAGTATTTGATCTTACAGATATTCAAACGTATTGTGAATTGTGTTTGTTTGTTCTCCACATTGCCTAAGTTAAAAATCTGACTAACTTATATTTTGCCAAAACTTCTAAGACAACAACTTTCAATCTCTCAACCATCTGACCACAAATCTCTTGACCGCATTTCTATTGACCGCACTTACCTTGACCGGACTCACTTGACCGCAACTTGGTTGACCGTGAGTTCTGGTGTTCCTTAGAGATTTTGTCAAAAACAACTCTACCTTATTTCCATCGAAAACTTCCGCTGTGCATATTACACCCTTGACCGCACGGTTTATTACTTGACCGCAAAACTCAAGATTGTAAGCACTTGGTTGAATTTTGAAAAAGGGTTGAAATTTTAAGTAGGCTATTCACCCCCCCTCTAGCCTCCTTTCATACCCTTGTTGTGTCTTTGGGACCAACAACAACACTTTAAATACAAGGGATCCTTCTTGGAGAAGGAGTTAATCAATCCCTAAAAACTAGCTAACAAATTGATATCCTACTCTATTTACATTTATCAAGAAAGGGAAGGATAATAACTTATGATTTGGCCGAGATATATGAGATACCCGTCCATATCTCAACACCCCCCTCAAGTTGGAGCGTGTTGGTCACAAACGCCCAACTTGCCCATCAAATGGAAGTACTGGCGACTGCCCAAAGCCTTAGTCAAAATATCAGCCAATTGTGAGGACGTATGTACATAGCGAGTTGTGATGACACCTGATTGTACAGCATCCCTAACAAGATGGCAGTCAGCTTCTATATGCTTCGTTCGTTCATGATGGACAGGATTTTGAGCCATATGCAACGCGGATTGACTGTCACAACACAAAACCATAGGAGTGGTGTGCGGAACGCCGAATGAAAGAAGAATCCCACGAAGCCATTTGAGCTCACAAGTAGCACTAGCCATGGAACGATATTCAGCCTCGGCCGAGGATCGAGAAATAGTAGTCTGTTTCTTTGTTTTCCAAGAGATAGGAGTGTCCCCAAGAAAAACAAAATAGGAGGTAAGAGAGCGACGAGTAAGAGGGCAACTCGCCCAATCAAAATCACAGTAAGCCCGAAGTCGGAGATCCAAATGTGCCTTCAATAAAATCCCTTGACCCGGATGAGTTTTGAGATAACAAACAACCCGTAAAGCAGCCTTCCAATGTTCCACTTTAGGGTTGGTCATAAATTATGCAAGAGTATGCACACTATATGAGAGTTCGGGATGTGTGATTGTAAGATATATGAGACGATCAACCAGACGCCTGTAAGGCTCCGGATCATGTAAGGGAGCACTATCGGTCAGTGCCAAATGATGATTTTGCTCAATGGGAGTCAAAGCCGGGTGAGCACCACCCAGCCCAACTTCAGAAAGTATATCGAGAGTGTATTTTCTTTGGGAGAGAAAAATACCAATTGGGTGTCGGGCAACCTCGAGACCCAAAAAATACTTAAGTCGACCAAGATCCTTCATGTGGAAACATCGGCACAGATAATCTTTGAAACGAGAGATAGCATCCGAATTATTAGCCCCAATAACCAAATCATCAACGTACACAAGTACATAAAGATCAGTAGTGGAAGTCTTGAGAGAGAAAAGGGAGTAATCGGAGGAAGACTAAATAAACCATAGTTCTTTAATGCCGTGGAAAGTTTAGCAAACCAACATCGAGGCACCTGTCGCAGACCATACAAGGATTTTTTGAGTTTGCAAACTTTAATGGAAGCGGCATCCGGATGTCCCAATGGAATTTTCATATACACATCTTCTCTTAAATCACCGTGTAAAAAGGCATTATCAACATCCATCTGGTGAAGCTCCCAACCGCGATCTGCAGCAATAGATAGAAAAACCCGTACAGTAACCATTTTAATGGTGGGTGCAAAAGTCTCCTTAAATTCGACCCCTTCAACTTGTCTGTTTCCCAGAATAACCAGCCGTGCCTTGTGCCGTTCGACAGTCCCATCGGCATGGTACTTAATTTTATACACCCATTTGTTGCTAATGACCTTCTTCCCGATAGGAGAATCTACCAGCTCCCACGTACCATTCTTATCAAGAGCACTAAGTTCTTTGTTCATTTCCTCACGCCATAAAGGAGAAGAGGCAGCATCTCTAAAATTCTTAGGCTCCATTCCTGAATCCACAGCAGCAAAAAAACAACGGTGTGCCATAGAAAATTTAGTGCAATTGACAAAATGTGATAAAGGATAACGAGTACCTGAAGAGTTGAGTTGGGAAGGTGAACGTGATGGGGGGCTGACTTTAGTAGAGCGAATCTGAGAAGAAGGAAGCTCATAATCTGTCGAGGGGTACCTTGTAGAGGGAACCCTAGTTCTCTGTCCTCGGACCAAAGGTTCAACTGCAATAGACGAAGGTTCGGAAATTTCATCAACAATTGGGGAATCAGCAGCCTGAGTAACCTGTTGTTCAGTAATCTGCGCAGGTACATGTTCAGTTACTTGGTCAAACATAGGATAGGTTTGTTTAGAATCTGTCATCGAATCAGCCTGTTGTTCAACCACTTGTTCAGGCAACTGAGTGGGCAACTGTTCAGTCAACTGGTTAGTCAACTGAGTAGGTACAGGAGCAGTGACACAAATATTATCCTCCTCAGCCACATCAGAAGGGGAACACAGAAAGATATCTGAATCTGTATAAACCTGTGTTGCATCAGTTCGAAAAGTGGCAAAAGGAAATTATTTTTCAACAAAAATAACATCCCAGGAGACAAGGGTCTTGTGTTCATCAAGGTCATACACCAACCAACCTTTCTTCCCATACGGATAACCAAGAAATACGCACTTTCTGCTACGACTGGAAAACTTATCATTGTCCTGTCTAAAATGATGAACATAGCACAAAGACCCAAAAATTTCTAATATTCTCATACGATGGAGGAATCCCAAAAAGAATCTCAAAGGGAGTCTTTCCATGCAATTATTTTGAAGGCGTACGATTTATTAAATACCCAGCAGCCAAGACACACTCACCCCAAAATTTTATAGGTAATTTAGCTTGAAACATCAAAGCATGAGACACATTTAAGAGATGTCAGTGTTTGCGTTCAACCCTGCCATTTTGTTGAGAAGTGCGAACAAAAGTAGTTTGATGCTCAATGCCAATCTCCCGAACATATTTTGTCAAGCACAAAAATTCTAGGCCATTGTCACTGCGTACCTTCTTGTCACGTTTAGTAAATTATCTTTCATCCATGACCAATTTTTGTTTTCAAGATTTGAGAAAACTCACTTTTGGAACGAAGGAGATAAACCCAAACTGCTCGAGAACAATCATCCACAATTGTTAAAAAATAAAAAGCCCCACACAAAGATGGCTTACGATAGTCACCCCAAATGTCACAGTGAATTAAATCAAAAATACCAACTGTATTATTGTCACTAGATAAAAACTTATCTCTACTTTGTTTTGCTTGACAGCAAATACCACAAACATCTTTATTAATACTCCTACGATGAATAAAAGGCAACAAACTAACGACTTTACTTGAAGGATGTCCCAGCCGTTGATGCCACAACTGATAATCCCCAGAATTCTTAACACTTCAAACACGTGGTCCGTCTGATCTTCTCAGATAGTACAACCCCTCGTTTTGTTCACCCGCTCCAATCAACATCTTCGAGTCCCGTTCCTGTATAGAAAAACATTTGTCAGAAAATTGCACTAGAGCATTGAAATCTCGAAGCAACTGAGAGACAGATAATAAATTGCAGTTGAAACCTGGGGCATATAACACATTTTTTAAAATTAGATTTGGTCCAATATCAACATCGCCTTCCTTGTTGGCGACCGTATAGTGACCATTTGGCAAGCCTAAACGATTGGCCTTAATAACACGAATATTTAGCACCAGAGAGAGATTTCCTTTCACATGTCGATTAGCGCCGCTATCAACAATCCAAGGTTCATTATTTATCTTACCAGTCGTGTGTTCAGTTGTACGACCAGTTGTGTAGTCAGATGGCTGCACATGTGTCTGAACATAGGACTTGAACTGATTCCATTGTTCTGTTGTAAAACCCAACATTTCTGCCTGCTGTGCATCTGTTATCCCAGTCCGTCCTTCTGCACCAGTCTGGTTTTGGTGTTGAATCTGACCTGTTCTTTCCCTGCGCCGGATGATTGGCCCCCTGCTTGCCCTTTCGCATTCTTCACCCGCTGCTCAGACCACCATTCTGGGTATCCGACCAACCTATAATAGGTGGTCTCATTATGACCCTTCTTCTTACAGTGAGAGCAAACAACACTGCCCCCTTCCCTTCTTGCTGAGGAACTACCTGCTGGGCCACCTGACTGACCACCTGATAAGGCACCTGTGCTGGCAACTGTCTTGACAGTAAAGCTGAAAGGTTCCACATATTCACTATGCATGCTGCCACGGACACTTTCTTCCCTCACAACCATAGAATATGCCTTATTAACACTAGGTAAAGGCTCTATTTTTAGTATAGAAGACTTCACGTTGTCAAACTTTGGGATTTCTAACCCCATAACGAACTGATGAACCTTCTCTTCTTCACGTCGTTGAACCAACTTCGTACCAATATTACACTTACATCCTGCACATGAACATGCCAGAAGTGCATCAAAATTGTTCAGTTCATCCCAGAGTTTCTTCATCCTCCCATAATAGGCCGCCACGCTCTCACCCTTCTGCTGTTTACAAGTAACGAGATCGGCCTTCAATTGTTGAACCCTAGGTCCATTACCAACTGAAAATCTCTCCTTCAAATCATCCCACACCACCTTCGTATCTTCCACATAATAGATAGTGGAACGAAGGCGAGGTTCAATGGTGTTAAAAATCCAAGAGACCACCATTGAATTCACGGTTTGCCAAAGATCAAGATCGGATGCTTTGGTAGGCCGGACAATTGTCCCATCAATAAAACCGGTTTTTGTTTTAGCCCTCAATGAGCCCTTGAAAACCCTAGCCCACTCTTCATAATTCGCCCCTTGTAATTGAACATGGGTGAGAATCATGCCCGGATGATCACTTGCCTCCAGAAAATAGGGAGATCGGCGCTCTTCCATGGCCGGAACCTTCTCTCCACTGACCTCTTCGCCTGGCATCTTTTGCAAGCTCTGTATACCAAGTTAAGAAAAGAGAATGGAGGAAAACGTATTTGTTATTTTTCTTGATTTGATCAGCCGAGTACAACACTTTAAATACAAGGGATCCTTCTTGGAGAAGGAGTTAATCAATCCCTAAAAACTAGCTAACAAATTGATATCCTACTCTATTTACATTTATCAAGAAAGGAAAGGATAATAACTTATGATTTGGCCGAGATATGTGAGATACCCGTCCATATCTCAACATGGAATATATAGAGTTTTGCAAGTCAAATTAAATCTCTTTTGAAAATACATTTAGTTTTGATAATAGATAAAGAACTTTAGCTAAAATGCATGAAACATAATAGTTTAGTACTTCAAAAGGCAAGAAGATGTTTAATAAGCATTAGAGACTTAGTAGTTGGAAAGTCACAAAAAAAATCTTTAGTAAACTAATCACCATCATAAAATTTTATACTCTCTTTCTCTCTGTCTCTGTTCTCTCCAACGTATCTCATTTTTATTCTTTCACAATTGTGTTTTCCCGCATGTGGTTTGGAAGACATGATTATTTTGGCTTATTTGCCATTTGCTTATCACTCCATGTAAGTAATATTGTTAATTATCTTCCATATCTCATACTTCATTTTTCATCTCTTTTTTTTCTTTAAACTTAAATTTGAAATTTGTAGTTCTATCTGATTTACATTTACATTTTTTTTTTCATTTTTTTTAATTCACAGTTTGATACATATTAGAAATTTAAATCTTATTTTCTTTTTCATTTTGTTTTCTCTCGGGTGAGATTTATTTTTGTTGTTTATTTTTACTTTCTTTTTTGTTTTATTTATGTTTTTTGATTTCATATTGACTTTCGTTTTAGTCTTCATTTTTATTTAACTCTTTCATATTTGGTTTGATTTTATTTATTATTATTTTTCAATTTTAATTACTTTTGTTTATTGCTTTTTTTTTGTTTTGATTAAATTTTCATTTTCGGATTTCTTAGTACATTTTTCTATGCTATGTTTTTTTATATTTATTTTCTCAGTAAAAAATATACTTTTTTTTTTGATTTCTTATTTATTTCCACGTTCTTTTAACATTCTCTTTCTATATCTATATATATATGGTTTTGGTTTTGACTATTTTCTCTCACATTTTTTTTTAAAGTAGGGTTGGGAAGAATTTTCTTGGACAAATTTGGACGAGGAAGAAAACATTATCGACGACCATGGAAGCTACGTAGTCCGGCATGTTAATGGAGAACCCCATTATGATTACCTGTAGTGGGTATGAAACACACTCAAATTTACTTTCATTGAATATTAGTATTTTGGGTGATTGTCAAATTGAGAAAACAAGCTTCTTGGTGAGTTTTCTTTGATTCTTTTTCTATTAAATCTACTTTTATATAATATAGTTTTTGTCATTATGTATGTATTAATTAATCATCACTATTATCACAAATATGGTATTTCATTTTTTCTTTTCCCTTGATTGCAAATAATTTTCTATATGGTGTTATTATTTTCAAAGTTAAGTATGTTGAAGATGATCAAAAAGAGAAATGTTTGGATATGAGAAAATTGAACTAAACACTTATAGTCCAATGAGCAAGTACTGCTTTTAATTTGTGAGGTAGGAGGTAAGTTTATCGTTTCTTAACTTTTATAATTTGCTATTCTACATGGGAATTTCAAGAAATCTAATATAAACTTAATACAATACAGTTGAAAGTATTATTTTATAAAAATGAGTTATTAGATTATATGAACTCCACAACTATTTTCTATTAGATCTTCTTCTTTATTTTTATTTTAACTTTTGATTTTTTATTTTTTTTTAAATTGATTATTGTTTAGTGATCCAATTTTCCTGATGGCAATACTTAATTTAATTCATTTATCTTTAAATACTTAAAGGGTTAATTATTCAACATGTTTTAATTAATTTATAATTTTTTAGTTATAAATGTCATATTAATTGTACAAAGTAAATTTTTATAGACAAACGCATGCACTTTCTACCCCTCTATATAAACTTTTATAAAAAAACCCTCTATATATTTATAAATTATTAATAGTCAACTAAAAATAAATACTTTATATTATATATCCTTCCGGATAATATTTTACAAAAAAATACTTTTCATATTTATAATTACCAAATGATGCGTCGGTACTCTAGACCCCGTGCGAAGCACGTGATTATATTCTAGTTCAAGTAATGTTTAATAAGGGAAAATTGTCATTATAAAAAAATAGCACAAAGACTTATTGAGTAAAGCAAATTGCGATATGTTATATCACTCTTTTATAATAGGCAAATACTCATATGAGACGGTCGTACGCTGTGCGGCGAGCCGTCTCATGAGTCTTTGTTCCGCTGCTTCTCGCATCCACCTGCTCCGCTACAGCTGACCACCGGATCCAACCCCCCTACTTCCCAGATCGCGACACGTGTCATCCTTAAAGTAAACCAATAACTTTAAAATGCTATATCTTGAGATTTTGAAATCGATTTTTTTTTTTTAAATACTGGTGTGTTCGTCTCGACGAGATGAATAAAACTAGATAGGTCATGATATGGTTTGATTTTTTTTAAAAAAATATTTTTTAACATACAAAACAATTGAGCTGCTCGTCATAATAAAATGTAACACTTTCTTATGAAGAAAGTAACAGTTTAGTCTTAAAAAAGTAACACTTTTATTGTAAGATGTAACAGCAGTTTCGCAAATAACATAAATAATTTTATGATTAGAAAAAGTAATAATTGAAGTGTAACACAGTGCATATATGATTGTAATATGCTATATAGATGAATGTAACAGTTTTATAGAGTAAATGTTACTTTTTTTCTTTAAAAAAAGAGTAAAAATTCATGTATATAAGCGGTTTTGTATTTCAATTGAATGTAAAACCCTAGAAAAGTGTTACAATTGAGAAAAAAAAAAGGTTACATTCATTTATTATAAAATGTAACATTAATTTAGTTGTCAATCTTATATTATATTTAATCTATTTCATCAAAATTGTGGTACATTTTTGAGAAAAAAAAGTGTTACATATGAGAAAAAAATGTTACATTTCTTTACAAAAAGTGTTACTTTTGCTGGCGAGAAAAAATGGCCGGGAAAAAAAAGTTGAAAGGCGAAAAAATAAAAAAAATGACTCGGCTTACCTGTGAGCCATCTCACGCCGTGAGACGGTCTCACAGAAAACCGCCCCTTTATAATATTGAAAAATATTCTACTGAACTAAAACTAAACTTATCTCAATAATAAATGTTTGTTGTCAATGTGACAATACGACAACCACATTGACGTAATGAAATATAAACAACATAATTTTTAAAGATTCCTCTGAGAAGTTCATTTATAAAAGCTTGTGATAGCATACAAACTTGATAAACAAGAGAAAATATCATTGTTGATAAGAAAAAAATGCCTCAAAACGTATTTAAAGAGGCAACATATACCTGAAACAATCAAAATCATAAAAATTAAAAATAAACGGAGAGTTACAAAATTTTTCAAAACAAGATAAAAATGCCTTGAAATGAATATTGTAAAGGGTCATCCCTTGTATGTCTTGTAAATTTCGTCGAGATCTTTTGCTTTTATAGGTTTGCATTGTGTGGTTTATGCAGGTCTAATCATCATAGTCCTTCGAAGACAACCTCTTCAAAACTTTTGATTTCTACTAAAGCATTTGCTTTTAAACTCACATTTTGTACCATTCATTTCTTCCCAAAACACTAAGTTTTATGAGCAATGCTAGGGGCACAAAATAATATCACAAAATATTACTCACAAAATGAGGTGGCGATACTTTATTGGTTGCATCGATAATGGACCCGCTACATTCTAATTAAAAACACCAATAATATTATTACACATATTATTACACCTTGGATTTTGTGAGCAAGTTTTTGTGAGTTTTTTGTGCCCCTAGTATTATTCCAGATTTATTTTTGCATTTCCCAAAAAAAAACATGTCTGCTATTTGTTTGCATCTTGACTTAAACGCTTTCTACAACTCCAATTTTTTGTGCATTACATTGATCAAGCTAGGAGATCACCATGGTTGCCCTAACTCCCTAATGATAATAAACCTCCATTCTTTTATTAAATTTACTTGAGTTCATAAACTACGACCATATTTAATATTACAAGGGGAATGATATAAACACCGAACAGGTTTACGCAATTAGTCTCGGTATTATTTTTACTGTGATGACAATTATACCCTATTAAATATTACTTCAATTGCACATGACATGATATAACGACTTAAATCTAACGAATTGGATGCAGGGATGATTACGTTTAATTTAAATGGTAGAGAGAGTATTTATTTTAAAATATGGGTATAAGGACTAATCCCATAAATGGGAAATAGTAGAGACTATTTGGGTAGTTTGTCCAAATAAAAACTTGAAAGTAACGGGAAAGGAATTGTTAGAGCAAGATGATTTTGAAGAGAAGAAGAAGAAAGCAGAATCAAAGATCCGGTCGGGTGCTGTGATAGATCCGGTCGGACATGGTGAGGTCCGGCCGGACCATGTCCAAGACCCGGGCGGACCATGAGTTCCGAGGTGTTCCGGATTGCGGTGATTTTCTGGCTTTCGTAGAAAGTAAATCAAGTCCTCTGGGGATTTGATTTAGGACTCCTTCTATCTTCTGGTTTAGGTCTCTAATGCCAATAAATACTAGCCATAGATTAGTATTTTTCTCTGCATGATCGAAGACATAGGGAGAGAGAGAGAGATCAGTAATTCTAGATCTAGGGATTTGCATAGCTAGGAACTTTGTGATCAAAGTTCATGCAAATATAGATTAGTGTGATCATCATCTTCTTGTAATTGTTTCTCCGCCATAATAATAGTTGTTTCCCTTTGCCCGTGGACGTAGCCAATAGGTTGTTGGTGAACCACGTAAATTCTATGTTGTTGATTTGCGTTCGTTATTATCTGCTATCTCTTGGGTTTGATTTACTAACAAGTGGCACCAGAGCCTGGTTAGTCAAGAAAGATCAGGGCATTCCGCTGCGGTAGAAGAGATGGATTCCGGGATGGACCAGAAAATTGACAAGTTTGATGGGAGGAACATTTTCAGTTTATGGAAGATTAAGATGAGAGCCATGTTACGAAGACAAAGCTTGTGGGCTCCAATGGCTGCTGCAATCAGGGATGATAAGGATCCAAAAGGCAAGGCAGAAGCCGTTCCCACAGCAGAGGATTCGAAGAAGGCTGCAGACATGTTAGTATTGGATGAGAAAACTCATTTAATGATTATCATGAGTCTTGATGATGAGATCTTAGCGGAAGTAGCGGATCAGGAAACAGCGGGAGGCTTGTGGCTGACGTTAGACAAGATGTATTTGACGAAGTCTCTAACCAACAAGATCTATATGAAGAAGAAGTTATTCAATTTCCATATATCTGAAGGTACGCCTATTAAAGATCATCTAGATCGATTTTCTGCTTTATTACTTGAATTGCGTAATATAGAGGTGAAAATTGATGATGAGGATGCTGCTCTAATTCTGTTGGTGTCTCTACCGTTGTCATATGAATCATATGTTGATTCATGTTTGAACAAAGAGACAATTACTCTGGAGCAAGTAAAGTCTGGTCTGAAGACTAGAGAACTGCGCCAAAAGGTGAGTGGTACTAGTACAGAATATCAGTCACCAGGTTTGGTTGAGGAAGGCAGCAGAGGGCATGGTCGAAGGAACGGAGGTTCTAGGAGGGGTCCGAGACCTGGAGATATCTGTAGCTATTGCAAGGAGAAGGGGCATTGGAAAACCGACTGTCCCAAAAAGAAGAGAGAGCAGCAGAAATCTGAGTCGACTGCTGCGACGGCAAGCAGTGACAATCTGGATGAGGATTGTGATTATGCCTTAGTGACCGAAGAATAAGCGTGCAAGGAAGTTTCATGGGTTCTAGATACGGGAGCGTCTTATCACATATGTTCACGCAAGGAGCAGTTTACAATGTACGAGCAGAAAGATAGAGACTGTATTTATATGGCTAATAGATCAGACTGCGAGGTAGTTGGCATTGGCTCCGTAAGGGTGAGAACTTCGGGTGATAAAACTCTCACATTGAACAAGGTAAGACACATTCCACAAGTAGCAAAGAATCTGATATCGCTTAGCGGTGGACAATAAGGGATACAGTTTTAAAGGTGAAGGTGGAATTCTGGATGTCTACAAAGGTTCTGATGTGATTCTGAAGGGTGAAAGAAAATGTTCCTTGTACATCCTCCAAGGTTCTGAGATTGGTGAGGGTGTTGACGAGCAGGTGGAGCAGCGTTTTACTCTAGGCGGGAGTGAACTGGGCAAGCCACGGCTATAAGATCAACACATACCAATGTTATCAGTCATGGTTGGCATGATCCAATGTCGACTGGATGGGCCACAACTGAATGAGCGTTAGTCTCCCGTTGGGGCAATTCTGAGTGCCCATAGGATACATTGCATGCAGAAAGTCTGATTATCCAGAGGACAAATTTGTTTGTCTGGTGAGGCAAATTCTGAGTGTCTTGAAGATATATGGTGCACAAATCTAGTGTCTTTGACGAAAGATAGACTGAGGCAAAGGTTGAAAAATCTGGTACGAGGGATGTAGCTCAAGGTGGAGTCTATAGCCGTGCATCTGAATTATTAGGGGATATTCAAAATCAAGGTGGAGATTGTTAGAGCAAGATGATTTTGAAGAGAAGAAGAAGAAAGAAGAATCAAATATCCGGTCGGGTGCTGTGATAGATCCGGCCGGACATGGTGAGGTCCAGCCGGACCATGTCCAAGACCCGGGCGGACCATGAGTTCCGAGGTGTTCCGGATTGCGGTGATTTCCTGGCTTTTGTAGAAAGTAAATCAAGCCCTCTGGGGATTTGATTTAAGACTTCTTCTATCTTCTGGTTTAGGTCTCTAATGCCAATAAATACTAGCCATAGATTAGTATTTTTCTCTGTGTAATCGAAGCCATAGGGAGAGAAAGAGATCAGTAGTCCTAGATCTAGGGATTTGCATAGCTAGGAACTTTGTGATCAAAGTTCATGCAAACATAGATTAGTGTGATCATCATCTTCTTGTAATTGTTTCTCCACCATAATAATATCTGTTTCCCTTTGCCCGTGGACGTAGCCAATAGGTTGTTGGTGAACCACGTAAATTCTGTGTTGTTGAATTGCGTTCATTATTATCTGCTATCTCTTGGGTCTGATTTACTAACAGGAATAGAGAAAAAGAAACAAGAAAACATGTTAACCCCATTTTCAACCTTGCTCTTCTAATCAACTTTGTACCTAATACATTTTGTGGAATCTCAAACTTTAACATTTTATCAAAGTAAACTATTTTTACATGACATCCCTAAGAGACTCTTGATGATTTAGCTTTGCATCAACTGAACTAAGGGTCTACGTGATAAGCTCCGAGTTCGAGACGCGTTACGGGTGTGTTGAAATCTTTATCTCACATCCGCAATAATTTTTTTTACTTAAAAATTTATAAATCTTAAGCTACTTCTCTCAAACTCATTTGATTTTGATGAAATTCAACACTTTAACATGCTTTTCACATTAAGAGTCGCCCACGATATCTAATTTTTACTCTCTAAAGGGCTCCAATAGTCAAACAGTCAAATTTCTTTCAACTCAGTCAGTCTCATATGATGAAATTTCAACATACCATTAAAACCATTAATCGTCGCCCGAACATATTAAACGAAGTTGAAGAATCATTAATCATCACCCAAGCAAATGAGGCATGACATGGAGATAAAAATTAACACTCCAAATGTATGAGTTTTATATTAACAAACAAATGTGTTGAAATCTTACCAAATTAACTACTACATCGAGTAAGCAACCACTTACACAGCATTAATTCCTTTTTTGAAGCAAATAAAGAACATGAAAAGGGCCATTTACTAAAAAGTTAACACATGCATATCTATGTGATTTTGGAATGTTCGTTCAATACACACTCAAAAATTATGTATACTTCCACCCTCCCAAAAGATAATACTATCATTTGGTTTTTTACGGTGTTAAAATACCTTAAATGATGAAAGTACGCGGATAATTGCGGGGTCTCTGCAACCTGGTCAGCGAGTCGGGGGTCCAGGGGCAATTGGCATTTGGCCATCGAGTTTCATATTTATGGACGCAGTATGCTTAGGGTTTCTGATTATGGTTATAAGACTAGTATACTCTATTATCTCTATTACCACATGTATATGAAATCTACCTCCATAATAAGGTATGTTGTACTTCTGCCCGTTGACGTAGATAACACATATTTAGTGAGCTATGTATTTATGTTATTCATTTGGGTTTAATGTTTCTTTTCATCTTTTTTGGTCTCTAGTTCAACAAATGGTCAACACAAGTGATTTTTGACACACCATCAACATCAATCAAATCAACTCAATATCAACAATAATTTTTACAAATCATTCGATTAAATTGATATTAATGTTTGGTCAAAATTCACTAGTGTTTATCATAAAAAAATTCAAATACGTATCGAAAAGGAGGGAATATATGTGTGTGTGAGAGAGAGAGAGAGAGAGAGAGAGTACGTGTGGAAGAAAGAGATTTTGAGAATTGTCCCAAAGATATGGGATCGGGATTGGTTGAGTTGAGTGTCATAACAATCAGCTTCGATCTATTGGCTTAAATCACTAAATGTAGAATTGTCCTTTACACCTCAATTTTCACCAAATGAATCATACCTTTGTTAAAAATTAAATATTTGTTAAAAGTTTAATATTGATATACAACCGACTACTAAGCACTCGTTCACCAAAGAATTAAGGATTTATCAAATATTTAATATGAATATGCAACTGACTATTCTTTTCGTCTCAAACTAATGACAATTAAAATTGAATGCGTAGAGATTAAAAAAAAATTGAAAGAGTAAATATTGTAAGTGTAATACTATATCCCAAATTAAATAGTCATTAATATGAGATGCTCAAAACGGAAATAAATAATCATTAGTTTGAGACTGAGTGATTACTATGGGTGCAGATTATAACAACGCTCAAATTCAAAGATGATAAAAACTTGTATGAGAACATCATGACCCGTCTCATAGCAGAGACGGGTCATTTTTGACCCATGACCCGCGTTTTTTTTTATATATATTTATTTTTGTTTATTTTTTCGGTTTGCCAAAAGTAATAGTTATTATAACTAAATGTAACAAACGTGTTACTTATATGTAACAGTTTGTATACATAAAAGTAATACATATAAACAGAAAAGTAACATTGTTTTTTTTTTTTTTTTTTTTTTTTTAATGTTTTACTTCATTTGCCAAAAGTAATACTCCCTCCGTCCCACCTCACTTGAGACCTAAAAGGTGGGCACAATAACTAAGGAAAAAGAATAAAATAAAGAAAATGTGTGGTAGAAAAATTGATGGAGAAAAATCTCACTGTAATAAAACCTTGCAAGTATACAAGTACCGAAGTAGCAATGTACGTTTGTAAGGGTCGAACCACAGAGACTTGGTGGATAAACAAGTGTATCTAATTAATGTAAAGTAACCAAGAGGGTTTTTGTTTTTAATTGATTAAACTAAATTAACTACTAAGCAATGAAAGTAAATTAAATTAATAGATAAAATAACGCAAAGATTGAACTCAAGAATGATGAAGATTCACAGATTGGGGTTCACAACTATCTTCACTCTATGCTATTTTTAATAATAAAGTTACCAAACTTGTTCAAGAAATCGTTCACTTGATTAAGGGTTGTGACGGTCCGATTGCCAGATTGCAACTCTATTATTACCTTTATGTGATGTTTTCCGCTAGGTCAACAACACACACAAATAATTTATTAAGATCCAAAGAACATTTGATTTTAGATTCTTTTGAATTCCGCTAAGTCCTCAATTAAATCTTATTACAAGAATACAGCCGATATATAAAATATCCACGCGAGTGAAACAATTTATACCTAGATGATTTAAAGACCAAATATCAATTTATATTGTTGAAATCTCTAAATGAATTAAAACTATTCCAATGAACAAGAAAAAGAATGATGTTAGTTAAGCACAATTTAGCATAGAGATCCGATAGTGTTACTCCCAATCCATGAACAAGGAAATTAGCTACTCATCGACATGGCAATTAACACAAGAAAATAATTTAAAAACCATAAACCTGGATAAACGCTTGATGATGAATAAAATCCCCCAAATCTTGATTACAACCTTCCACACTAAAGAAAACCTAAAAATAAAGCATAAAAAACTTAGTCTTAAAACCTATTCTATTTTATACATTAAAGAGAAGTCCAAATATGGAGAGAAATCCATAAAATATTGGCAAATAAGCCAATCCCGTAATTCCTGGCGGAGAGAGCGAGCAGACGCCTGAAGGTGAGCAGGCGGGCGCTTCAACTAGGCAGTGAGTTTGGTTCGCCTGGTGAAACAATGCAAGGGCGCTCGCTCCTTTTTCCAGCTTTTCTTCTTTTCTTCCTTTCTTGACTTGACTAACTTCCATTGTGACCTTTGACTTTGACTTTAACTCGAGCAATCATCAGTCTTTGACACTTTGACCATCCAAGACTTTACAATACACCAAATAAGCACTAAAAAGTGTCTCAAAACATATAAATTCTAACAAAGTTCCTCAACACAAAGATAGACCAAAAATTACATCAAATCTATTCTAAATTACATCAAAAGTCAATAAAAATACTCCGAAAACATAGAGATAGTATATGTGAAAACCAATCCATCAAATTCCCCTCACGCTTAGACCATTACTCGTCCCTGAGTAATATTCCTAACCCCACATCTAAGCACCGGTCTATAAAGGCTAGCATGGAGGAAAATGGCACCTAAACTCCTCTACATCCCCAACAACAAGTCAAGAACAAAACAACTCGGAGCATACAGAACTCCGCTTCCTTATATCTCCCAACACAAACAAATAAAAATGATAATGGCCCTAATTTATATCAACACCAATAATAAGAAAAAGAATACACATATCCAACTAGGGCCCACACATAGAAGCTAGGGGGAACTAAAATGACCTATTTTCTCCCACGCTTATCTTTCACTACAATCTCCCTAAAAAAGAATCAAAGTTAAGATAGATCCTTAACAATGATTTACCTCATACAAGTCTCCAACACCCTTATGACTCCACAAAAAGAATGAGGATTTTCTAACCTACAGCCTCTAATCCAAACCTCCTACACCAAATATTATCTTACCCGAACACTCTAAACCTCCCTTATGTCGCCTTCGCCATATTATTTATTTCACTTTCCTCTCTTTTTTCCTAGGCGCCCTTTCGGGTTTTCATCTAGCCTCTTTTTTTTTTTTTTTCTTTTTCTTTTACTACAACTAACTATACAACACATGATGGCATTAATCAATCAACATAGGTATCCCCCCCCCTCAAACCAAAAATGAGCATTGCCCCCAATGCTCTCACAAATAAGTACAAAGAAAAGGGATAGGGGTACCTGTAGACACCCGTCTTGGACCTCTCATGTCCCGATTGCATACATAGTATTTTTATTTAACTTATTTTTTAATTAATTTCTGTTACTTCGATTAAGTTCCTAACTGATTCCGTTAGTTTTGGATTAAACTGCATAACAGAATTAATTTTAGAGTCATTTATGTCATTCTGTCTTTTTTACCCGCGGGCGCCTCCGGCACTGCTTGTGGGATGCGTGCGCGTCTCGCCTCTAAAGCCGGACTCGCGCGCCTCCCATTATGGCAGTTACAGATTGCAGTCTTTTCCCTCAGTTTTCTTGATCACAAAGAACTCTTTTTACATCCACATTCACCCCCCTTATTTCATAACTCCCAAATCCCATATTCTAGCCTTTTTCCTTAAAACCAAATATTTGATCTTTATTTTATTTGATTTCTTCTTTATTATTTGATTTTCTATATTTTCTTATTGGTTGAAAAGCCATCTTTTCCTCCCTTTTTGACCTATAAAAACCTTTTATTTTTACCTTAGAAAGGGACTTCAACTTTCTATACACTTTTACTATACACAAATTCTCCCAACAAGAGTTTTAGCAACAAAACTCTACACAATTTCTACACAACAATTTCTCTACAACAACTCCATCTCCAAGTTAAAGTTTGAAGTTCTTCTTTTTCTAAAGGTACTTTTATTATTTCTTCTTCTATTTTACATGTCTTTTTAATGTGCAATCCCCATCATATGGGACATGACCAACTAATTACTTTATTACATTAAAGTTGGTTAAGGTTATCTCCCTTCATTCCAACTCTACTTTAATTTTCCCATTTCATATTAATGTAATTTCTACATGTAATCTTTAGCATTAATATAATAAAACAATTATCTTTTATTTCCCTTTGTAATTTCCCCTTTCTTTTCATTGTAATTATTAGCACTTTTATATTAATAAATTGAAGGACTTTTTAGCATTAGAACACCCTTAGTAGCAAGACCCGCGTAAGCGGGTGGAGTGGGTGTTTAAGTACTTTCCACTCCGTCACCTAACCCCCGACCTTCTCTTCCCGAATCTCTGGTTTTGTATATAAATTTAGGCTATTTCTTTAGGTTTTCTTATGTTCCCTAATAACATAGTGTAGCACCCCTTTTGGACGTTATTTATGATCACACTACTTCTGTGTCTCGCCTTTGATTTGGGTCGAAACTCATTAAGTTGGACATGTTTTGTTAAGTTTCTAACTGACTCCGTTAGTTAGGGGCCGAAATGAACATTAAAAACTACTGCAGAGGGCAAAAAGTGAATTCCAGCACTGAGATGCCTCGTACGAGATATTGATGTCTCGTACGAGACATCCCCCCTTGACAGTCGGGTTTTTGGTCAGTTTCCTTGTTGATCTTAACCCATTTTCTTGGCAAACACTTTAGCAATCCGGGATAAACCTAATGGACGATCCTAGAGTCCAAAATTCTGTGGGAATCAAGTCTTGGATTCCCATCACAACTTACCTTCTTGGCCAAAACCCTAGTCTAGGACTCCTATTAATATAGAGTTCTTGAACCAAAGCCTCTAGAATCCCCATTCACCCAAAACCACTCCAAATCTGATCAAAGAGGTCTCCATAATCAGCCTCTCTCCCTCACCCATGAAATTTAAGCCTCCACAACACCACTCAAGCCAAGTTTATTGGAGATTCAAGGCCTTTAGTCAAGCCATCCATAGGATTCTTGAAGAACGCTTAGGTAAAGCTCTTTGTTTCTACCTTCTCATCTCCTTCTTTGTCTTTGAAGTAGTGTGATTCCATTAAAGGATCAGCCTAGAGCCTCTCCAATTCATGGAGATGGTCTTGAAGCACATGATCCAACATCCCAAATAATAAGCAATTATTTATTTGTTTGTTTTCTCTTTTACATACATTTTGCATGATTTTGAACACGATGATGATGATTTCTTAGCAAGACCAATCCTGGATTGGGTGAATTGGGTGCTCCTTGACCTCCCAATTCATAACTTAACCCCTGAATCCAGATATCTCGGTCCGTGTTTCGACAACAACATGGTGGAGACTCTCAATTAAAAAAGGTAAATCGAAGGA
>JAOWBW010002278.1:54372-100095 GCA_026119855.1 Campanula takesimana
TACTTCATTTTGAAATATTCTAAATATCTCAAATGCTTAACTTTTATGTTTCATTAGGTAAACATACCCAAATCTACTATAATCATCAGTGAATGTTATGAAGTATTGAAATCCTCCCCTCGCATTGCTACTTAATGGTCCGCATACATCGGAATGTATCAACCCCAATAAGTCGCTTGCCCTTTCACCCAACTTGGTAAAAGGTGTCTTAGTCATTTTTCCAAGAAGACATGACTCACAAGTATCATAGACTCTAAGTCACATGAACCCAAAAGGTCCATCCCATGGAGTTTTGAGATACGCTTCTCATTAATATGACAAGATGGCAATGCCACAAATAAGTATGATTTACATCATTAGGTTTAGATTTCTTATTTACATGATAGACATTATTTTCATTCTTGACATCCAAGATATAAAGGCCATTAAATGAATTAGCAATACCATAAAGCACATCATTTAAATAAATAGAAAAATTTTTTATTCTCAATAAAAACTTAAAACCTTCATTATCCAACAAGAAATTGAAATAATATTCTGCTTAAATCCGGAACATAATAACAATTGTTCAAAACAAGAATTAGTCCGGAAGGTAAAGTGACTTCATAAGTCCCTACGGCTAATGCAGCAACTCTTGCTCCATTCCCCACGCGTAGATCTACTTCACCTTCTTTAAGCAGTCTCCTATTCTTTAGTCCCTGCACATTTAGACAAATGTGAGAACCACATCCGGTATCCAATACCCAAGAATCAGTGGTAGAAAAGGAGAATATCTATCATATAGATACTGAAGTCGACACAGCCTTGCTGCTCTTCTTCTTCTTTTGCTCTTCCAAGAAAGCCTTGCAATTACGTTTCTGTTGGGTATGCTTATCACTTAACCCTCCTACATTTGTTAGAATTGATTGATACCATCACCTATGAATATTTTCATGGACTTTAGGACCTCATGTAAAGAAGTTTATAACTTCAATTTTTAGCTAAGTCCTTTTTATAGTATAGGCTTAGATTATAGGACTTGAAGCTTTAAAGATCGAAGATTTCCTAAGCAGGATTCGTTTCACTGCGCAGGATATTCTCTGCGCAGGTCGCCACTGCGCATAGATATATTGCGCAGCCCTTGACCCCTGCTCAAGTTTTTAAGATCTTATTCCCTAAACTCCAAAGAGATCTTTGTGACCAAGCATGGTGCGCATGCTGCTCTTGCGCTGAATCCATGCGCGCCGGCAATGCGCATGTCTTTTGTGCGCGGACACAACCTTGGTCAAAGTTCCTCATCTCCTGATCTCACATCCTAGAAAGTTTGGAAAAGCGCTTAGAAGATGCACGCTTATTAAAAAGCTGAGGTGTGCACAAACGACAAATCCTGCACACTCAGCATAGCCAACGGTGGAGATGCGCTCAAACATAATATCTCAAGTGAAGACAGCTGTCAACCTTCTAGAAGAAGCTTTTGAATTTGGTCTTCATGCTCAGTCTCCAACGGCTCTAATTTACCCGCGCACCAATCATATTGTGCCAGGTCATCATCTTTGATCAGAGCTCCAACGGCTATAAAGGACACCTACGCACCAATCATGTTGTGCCAGCTCATTGTCCTTGCTCTGAGCTCCAACGGCTATATTTAAGCTCTCAGCTATAAATAGCCTGCTCACCTTCATTTCCAAGCTGTCTTTGAAGCTGCCTTTGATTCAGCCCCTTTCATCGGCCCTTGATCATCTCGTTGATCAAGATCCCTTTGTTGGTCATTATGCTTCAGAGCTCGAGTTTCATGCTTCATTGAGAAACCATGAAGATCTGAAGTCTGCTGCTTAGTTTTTCCAGATTCTTTAGAACAGCCTTCAAGATCTTCAAACCTTCAAAACTCCTGCTCATATCACAAAGCCTATATCACCAGAATTCTTGGTGCTCTTCATCTTTCATATTCATAGAGCCCAGAATTTCTGTCACACACACACCTCTTGAAGCTTTGATCATTTTGATCGAACTTCTTGAGATACACCGTTTAGTCTAGGATTTGTTCTTCATAGATAATAGATCTTGAGTTAGTATTGAGCTCAAATGTTGTAATTTGTAATACTCTCTCATATAATAAGATCTCCATTAGAAATCCAAGACTAACCATCTTGGTAGAGGATGTAGATCTTTCATCGATCGAACCTCTCCAAATAGCGTGTTCATTTTACTTATTGCATATTCTCTGCTTAACTTTTTATGAACTGCTTTGTTTGATCTTTCAGATTGCCACTCTTTGATGATGTGATCGTTATTGCTCATTCGCCTTAGAATCCCATTTTGCGCCTCTTTAGCCTCATACTTAGCGCGTGCGTTTTTTATCTCTGCGCAGTATACCCTGCGCAGAGCTGCTTTAAATTTCCGCTGTGCATTTCACACTCTTGCTGCGCGCTATACTTAGCCAAAATAAGAGTTGTGCGCATCTGCCATTAAATTGCAAAAGGGTTTGAAAAGAATTTTTAAAACGCTATTCACCCCCCCCCCCCCTCTAGCGATTTTCACACCCTTGTTGCCCCTTTAGGGACCAACAAGTGGTATCAGAGCAAACACCTTCATAAAACATGTTTCTGTTTTTCAAGCTTAACAGCTTGGGTGCCGATTCAATATGGCTTCAAATCTAGGGCAATGGCTAACTTTTCACATATTCCTGCGCCTGCTCAAACCTCATCAAATTCAGAAAGCTCTCCAAACCTGGTGGATCCTCAAGCAAAGATCTGTATTCTCTTTCATAGAGACTCAAAGAAAGATGACTTGGTTTACTGCAGAAAGCCAGGACATTACGCTTCAATGCCTCCTCAAAACTTGAGTACAAGGAAAAGCAACCCTGCGCACAAAGCATCAAAGCAGTGCAGAATGGTTGCTGAGGAGAATTGCGCAGAAAAGGAGCTAAAGACAGAATGACAAGCACCTATCTGCCAGAGCCAACTTGACAGAAGCTGCGTCATCACCAACTCCGTAGCCGCGCAAGGAATTTCTCAAAGTATGCTGATCTTAAAAGATAACTCTGCTGTAGAGCGCAAGTTAATGTTTCAACAAGCAGGAAAGATCTACTTCACTGCGCTCTCTCAAGCTCAGTTGATATCGATAGTGGATTCTAGACACTACTAGAGATGTCAACACTCTTAAAGGTGCGCACGAAGGAAGAGATCACTCAGTAATATATGGTGACAACAACAAAGGGCACATAATTGGATTTGGACTAATCATAAAAGATTAAGCCTCAAGCAACCTGCTCTCCATATCACAATTATGAGATAAAGGTCTGGAATGCCATATCACCTCAACGAAATGTTTCACCAAAAATGGCGTTTCTGGACAAACTTTTCTCACAAGGACTCGTAAGACCAATTTCTAATCTATTTGATCTTACCGCTATAATTTCTATTTACTAATCCTTGTTTTGTAGCTATAAGCTTAAATGAAAGCAACTAGCAATGGTATAAGCACCATGCCAGCTTAGTAAGCAACCTGAGCAGTTTACCTCCAGCAAGATTGCTCCGATGTCAAAACGCTTGCATCCGCTTCACCTCATATGTTTGGACCGCTCACTACCGCGAAGCTTTGGACCAACCTGTGGTATCTCTATGATATCCTGGCTGTTCTCCGTAATCTCCAAACATAGAAGACATCAATAGAGTTCGACACTTCAATGGAACAGAATTTATGAACAACGATGTCGCTCAATATTGTGAGAACCAACAAGAACCATCAAATGGTATTCTTCACAATTTCTCTGCTGCTGGTGTTCCTCAACATAATGGCGTTGTGGATAGAATCGCACGTTGATAGAGGCTGGAAAAATAATGATAGCAGAAGCTAAGCTTCCAATGTATTTCTGGGAAAAAGCTGTCATCGGTGCATGTTTTACTCAGAATAAAGATCCCTCATCAACAAAGCCTACGTATATACTCCATACGATCTATGGAGAAAGAGAAAGCGTCCAACATTACCTTCTTCAAGTTCTTTGGCTGCAAACACTATAGAGGTAAATTCGACGCCAAAACAGATGAAGGAATTCTCGTTGGGTATGCCAATCATTCTATAAGCTTTTCATGATCTTAATAAGATAAATCTCTAGTCATCTTAGTATCTGTACATGCTACTTTTTAATAAACATTCTCTCCTTGAGCCACATTTGGCTCCCAATGATTCTGATGACTCTGCTGAGCTTTTTAGACAGGTGCGCAGTAATTCTATTCCTGCGCAGGACATAGATCAAGCAGATTCAGAATCAGTCCATCTCATGCGCATACTATAAATGCTGCGCCTGAAGTTGCAACTCCTGATGCGCAAACACCTCCTTCTGCGCATGATGTTTCTCCACTTCAACAAATCACCTTTGATGATCGTGATGCTGAAGCAAATAAAATTCCCATTGATCTTCGTATTCCTATCATCACAATATAGGGATTCGCACATCTAGAGCATCAAACTTTGCGGTGTAGCATTCGTTATCTCTTATGTCGAATCAAAGAAGATTGATAGAGTGCTCCATGTTTTAAGATTGGATCGATGCTATGCAAGAAGTGCAAGAAAAGCTCATCCAATATTTAGCGCTTCAATGGGTGTTCGGAAACAAGATGGATAAGAATGGAAGCATCATAGAATCAAAGCAAGAAAGCTTTGTATGGTCTTAAGCAAACTCCAAGAGCATGGTACAATACGCTATCAAAATTCCTACTAGAGAAAGGCTTCAAGTGCGGTAAAATCGATACAACTCTTTTTATTGCTAAGTATAATGATCATTCTTTACTTGTTCAAATTTATGTCGATGATATTATATTTGGTTCTACTAATGAGTCTTTGTAAGCGCTTTGAAAAGCAAATGAAAAGCTGGTTTGAAATGAGCATGATGGGAGAACTCACATTCTCCCTCGGGCTTAAAATCAATCAATTGAATGATGGCATCTTCACAAATCAAGTCAAGTACACAAGGAGATTAATCTAGAAGTTTGGACTTGAATGCTAAAAGCATACGACACTCCAATGGCCACAAGCAACTAATTTAACAGACTGAAAAGGTAAAGTTGATCAGACTATATCTAGGTATGATTAACTCTCCTTTATCTTCCGCTAGCTGGCCAAGATATTATGTTGATTGGATATGTGCGCACTATCACGCTAATTCTTCTAAAGCACACAACTGCTGTAAAAAGTATTAGATATATTTTTAGCTCTGTTAACCTTGGACTTTGGTACACCAAAGATTCGAACTTTAAACTTGTAGGTTATTCAGATGCGGACTACGCAGCGTGCACAATTGACAGGAAGAGCACAAGTGGAACATGTCATTTCCTTGGAAATCGACTTGTAGCATGGGCAAGCAAGAAGCAAGCTGCTGTGTCCATCTCCACTACTGAAGCAGAATATATTGCTGGTGAAAGCTGCTGCTAAATCTTATGGATGAAGCAACATGTAGACTATGGAATTCATGAAGAGAATTACCCAATTCTCTGCGATAATATGTCCACCATAGCAGTTTTTCAATCCTACCAAGCACTATTATCAAGCTCATCAACATCTAATATCATCTCCTCAAAAATTAACAAGTGATCTCTTGAAAGGAGAAATGGGTATGCTTAATCTTAGCTAACTTGTCCATATGATTTATTGATACTAATGTATTTGCTTGGTAAGTGTGCAAAATAGGTTAAGTCTCATGCGCCCTGTGCAACACCTGCGCAAACAACTGTCTGCACATGAAACAACTGTTCTGAGATTTACAGAATCTCTGCGCTATCAATGCGCTGCGCATAACTATCCATGCGCAAATCATCGTGGACCGCAGGTAAGTGTTCCATTCATTAGATTTTTCACATAGGTCCTTGACTGAAAAGTCAACGCTGAGTCACAAGGGTACTTGTGTAATTCAATTTTCCCGTGCTTTTATTTTTTGAACTTTCTTGGGAAATTACCTTTTTACCCTTGCGCATGTCCCATTGTCATTTAATGCAAACTGCGATTGTGACAGCGCCTGCTTTCGTATCCCTGCTCACCATTTAATGAGGAAGGTAATGCGACAGCCGTCAGCCTCTTTTCGCTGACACACGCGCGCGCAAAGACTGCGCACGCGCATTCCCCATTCGGCCACGTCACCCTGCTAACGTGCGCCCGTCCTTTCACTGACTCACCATTTATGAGGAAGTCGACTTGACAGTGACTGGCTTAGAACTTCACACGCACACGCGCGCATAGGCCTGCGCACGCGCGTTCCCTTTTGTGACACGTGGTATTGCTATCCTGCGCCACTGCACATTTTCTCAACTTTTATTAGCTATCGTGCGCCTAACATCTCCTTCCCTACTTAAACCGTTTCTCTCTCTACCTCTCTCTTCCCTCTAAATTTTCTCTCTAAATTCTCTCTCTTTCTTACCTCTGCTCAAAACTCTCTATTTTTTCATCTCCTGTTCTTTATCTTCAACCTAAATCTTTCTTCTCTCAAACCATTTCAATGGTGCCTAAGAAAACCAAAACTCAACCAGAAATCATCATCTCCAACTCTTCTTCGCACTCTGGAAACTCTCACGAAGAAGAAGTAGAACGACAATCAAGGCATCCCACCGTCAAAGACATGGTATGTTTCACTATAACTCCTTATTTTTTTCGCCAGTGTTGTTCTTGAAGGTCTCAAGACTCCCTTTTTCGATTTCTCCCTTATTTACTGATCTTTTTTGAAATCAATCGTTGTGTTGTGTTCGTATTTGCCTGATCTATTCTTTCATGTAGTTTATTTCATGATCAATGGTCGTTACATGTGTTTTTCGTCAATTTCTGTGCTCCGTAACTTCCTTAGCAGACGAACCGTTTTTCTGAATTTCTGGGTTTGTTTTAATGTCGTTGACCATACTTTTTACATGGTTGACTTCGTCCTGTTCTCGCCGTCATTTCGATGTACTTTTTGTTGAATTCTGTCAAGTTTTGTTTTTCAGTGTTCTTGGGTGTTCATGTTCTTAAATATTTTTTTATTATTTTATTTAGTCTATTTTTCATACCCCCATCTTTGTGCTCTGCGCACAGTTTCATGCGCATTGCTTTCTGCGCATATAGGTGTATCTATTTCTCTGCGCACACTTCTAGTATTTATTTTCTGTGCGCATGATCCCTCTGCGTATGCATTCATATTTTTTTCGCACCTTCTATTTTCTGCGCATAATTGTGTTTATCATGGAACCTGTGCCAAGGTATATCTGCATTCCTTGCATATGCGCACAGCTCCATAAACAATAGGCTGTCTAATTCTATCTATTGTTTTACGCAGGGACACGTTTACTTCATTCTGGGTTGGGAACTTATTCAGGCAGATCTCTCTTTAGATGCGATTGGTCGTCATCTGCTTCATCTCTCTCAGCACCTCCGGCATTCTTCCATTATTCACTCTTGAGCAATCCTTCATAGTGCCTGCACTGTTAGATGAATTCTTCAAGACAGCAAAAGTTGTTCCTGCACAACTTGAGGGCAAGACAACAGACATGATCATGGCCACCGTCCAGAGCAGTGATATAATGGTTTACCCCAATCACATTCGCAGCCTCCTAAACTTCAATGTTAATAGCTCTTCAGTCAGCTATGATGAGGCTCATCAAAATGCGCTTGCACAGAAGCTCATTGGCATTCCTTCCCTCAACAAGAAATGGCCAATGTATAATAGAAAGGAAATTTGGTGAGGTGATGTATCACCTGTGCACCCTAATTGGAGATTCCCTCAACTGCAAGAATGGAAATAATGGACATTTCATCTCTAAGCAGTGGGAATACTGCGCAGCCATCTTCAACGAAGATCAACTAGACTGGCCGCAGATAATATTCAATGAGATTGTGAAGGGGATGAAAGCTATGAGAAGAAGCTGAACGCAGGGAAGACCAAATACCAAACTCACTGCAGACTGCTAACCAAACTCCTATTAACTTATGGTGAATTGGCCACCTTTGTTGAAGAAAAGCCAATCAAGAAGCAGTCTTGCGACGCAAAGTACTATTCTAGAGTACACCTTCAAAATTTGCGCAGTGAGATAGGCAACGCCGATTACTATGAAATCTGGCTATCTGATGCCGCTCCCAACAAGGAACCCTGGATAGGTCCAATTCCCGTGGTCAAATCCAAGAAGAGTGCAGGAAGATCTTCAACGGATGCTGCGCAAGAAACCGCAGAAGAAGCGTACAATCGCAAGGGGAAGGGCATTGCTCCGCCCAGTATCAAAAAGCTCAAGGATATTCCTTTGGTTCAATCCACCAAAGGGATTTCTATCAAAGAGGCAGATCCTACCAGCATTCCAGCTCCTGCTCCCTCAAAGCCAACCACTAAGAAGCGCAAGGCTGCTTTCCGTGGTGATTCAGATGATGATACTGTTGAGGGGGAGCAAATGCACAAAGCCTCTCAAGAAGCCATCCCCAGTGCTGATATCGCACATACCTCTTCTCGTCTCAAGCAAAAGGTGCGCAGCAGCGCTAAAGGAATGAAGAAGCGCCGAACTAGTTCCGCAGCCACCGACAGCAGTGATTCTTCTCCTGTTCAACCTCCATCTTCAGCCCCTGAGACTCCTCCTACCTCTTCAGCTGAGCTGCGCCAGATCGTGCAGAGCTTGCATTCTGTTCAAGCGAATCAAGTCGCTACGCAGCTGCAGCTTAATCAACTCCTTACTGCTCAAACTGCTTTATTATATCGTCTTGATATGCAGCGTTTGGAGATTGATACCATTAAGGGGGAGAAAACTGCCAAAGAAGAAGCAAAGGCAAAGGAAAGCACGGAGAGTGCTAAAGCAAAGGCAAGTCCATCTGAGCCTGCGCAAGAAAAAGTTCCTATCACTTTGGAACATCTTATCCTGGACTCCCTGAAATCCATCAGCGCTCAGCTTGAAAATGTCAGCGCACAACTCAAAAATGTGTGCACCTTTGGAGCGCTTGATGGTGGACTCAGGGACATTCTGAAAAAGCTCAAGAAAACCCTTGCAGATGGATTACATAGAGGATTTGATGACCTTCAAGCGCAGATGGTGGCTCAGATAGAGAAGATTGAACAAGGAGACTCTGCGCATAATATTGAAGAAGTGCGTCGAAGCATTGCTAAGTCCATGACAGATTTTTCCGTGGCGTTCAACGACAAATTGGACTACGCAATGTTAGACATTCAGGCAAGCGTCAACACTCAGTGCCTCCATACTGACTCAAGATTAGAAGCTACGCAAACTGCCATCCTGACGGACAGCAGAGCAAGGTTCAGAGAGCTAGTGGATGACAACGCTGATATGCGCAGAGGAATAAACATTTATGTTGGAAAAGCTGTGGAGTTCCAGGACAAATTTCAAAATTTAAAGGTGGAACTCATGAACAAATTCAACGGTCTTCAGAATGAGATGCGCGAAGCCCTGCAACGGATCAACATAGATTAGATTTCCTTTGTAAGTATTGTTTTTCTTTTGACTTTATAAATCTCATTTGCGCAGTATATTTTTATGCGCATTCATTTCGTGCGCTTTTGTTTTTGTGCGCACTTCTCTTTTGTTTTTCCTCGATTAAAACTTGTAATCTGTAACAGTCAATCCTTCAAAGTTTTAATGAGAAGAATGCATCATAAAGCTTTCACAAAAACCTTGTTCAATTCAAATCATTCGTTTGTGGAACATTGAATGCATTATTACTTAAACTCATGCGCATAATCTTTACTGCTCATATTTTCTACGCATGATGTTTAAACATTCAGTTTAAACGCATACTTAAAACTTCATCTCACATTATTTGTATGCTCTGAATGACATTTCTATCTTTCCCATTTTTGTAAGTTTTTAATCTTTTGGATAGATTAGAAATCTATAGCACTGGCTAGTGTGTGCATTGACTTGAGGCATGATTTACCATTCACATTTTTATGGACATGTTATTATCAAGTACAATGAATTGCCTTTGCTATAGTAGGTAATGGCATCAATCATTTAGGGGGAGATTGTTGGGTATGCTTATCACTTAACCCTCCTACATTTGTTAGAATTGATTGATACCATCACCTATGAATATTTTCATGGACTTTAGGACCTCATGTAAAGAAGTTTATAACTTCAATTTTTAGCTAAGTCCTTTTTATAGTATAGGCTTAGATTATAGGACTTGAAGCTTTAAAGATCGAAGATTTCCTAAGCAGGATTCGTTTCACTGCGCAGGATATTCTCTGCGCAGGTCGCCACTGCGCATAGATATATTGCGCAGCCCTTGACCCCTGCTCAAGTTTTTAAGATCTTATTCCCTAAACTCCAAAGAGATCTTTGTGACCAAGCATGGTGCGCATGCTGCTCTTGCGCTGAATCCATGCGCGCCGGCAATGCGCATGTCTTTTGTGCGCGGACACAACCTTGGTCAAAGTTCCTCATCTCCTGATCTCAGATCCTAGAAAGTTTGGAAAAGCGCTTAGAAGATGCACGCTTATTAAAAAGCTGAGGTGTGCACAAACGACAAATCCTGCACACTCAGCATAGCCAACGGTGGAGATGCGCTCAAACATAATATCTCAAGTGAAGACAGCTGTCAACCTTCTAGAAGAAGCTTTTGAATTTGGTCTTCATGCTCAGTCTCCAACGGCTCTAATTTACCTGCGCACCAATCATATTGTGCCAGGTCATCATCTTTGATCAGAGCTCCAACGGCTATAAAGGACACCTACGCACCAATCATGTTGTGCCAGCTCATTGTCCTTGCTCTGAGCTCCAACGGCTATATTTAAGCTCTCAGCTATAAATAGCCTGCTCACCTTCATTTCTAAGCTGCCTTTGAAGCTGCCTTTTGATTCAGCCCCTTTCATCGGCCCTTGATCATCTTCGTTGATCAAGATCCCTTTGTTGGTCATTATGCTTCAGAGCTCGAGTTTCATGCTTCATTGAGAAACCATGAAGATCTGAAGTCTGCTGCTTAGTTTTTCCAGATTCTTTAGAACAGCCTTCAAGATCTTCAAACCTTCAAAACTCCTGCTCATATCACAAAGCCTATATCACCAGAATTCTTGGTGCTCTTCATCTTTCATATTCATAGAGCCCAGAATTTTGTCACACACACACCTCTTGAAGCTTTGATCATTTTGATCGAACTTCTTGAGATACACCGGTTTAGTCTAGGATTTGTTCTTCATAGATAATAGATCTTGAGTTAGTATTGAGCTCAAATGTTGTAATTTGTAATACTCTCTCATATAATAAGATCTCCATTAGAAATCCAAGACTAACCATCTTGGTAGAGGATGTAGATCTTTCATCGATCGAACCTCTCCAAATAGCGTGTTCATTTTACTTATTGCATATTCTCTGCTTAACTTTTTATGAACTGCTTTGTTTGATCTTTCAGATTGCCACTCTTTGATGATGTGATCGTTATTGCTCATTCGCCTTAGAATCCCATTTTGCGCCTCTTTAGCCTCATACTTAGCGCGTGCGTTTTTATCTCTGCGCAGTATACCCTGCGCAGAGCTGCTTTAAATTTCCGCTGTGCATTTCACACTCTTGATGCGCGCTATACTTAGCCAAAATAAGAGTTGTGCGCATCTGCCATTAAATTGCAAAAGGGTTTGAAAAGAATTTTTAAAACGCTATTCACCCCCCCCCTCTAGCGATTTTCACACCCTTGTTGCCCCTTTAGGGACCAACAGTTTCCAATGACCAATTTCTTGACAATGGAAACAGATTGCATCCTTTTGTGAATCAGGTTTTGCCTCAGAAGCCTTGGCAACCTTTGCCTTGCTTATCTTGGGTTTGACAACTTTTGCCTTACCCTTTCCTTTGGCACTAGCCTTCTTCCCATCATGAACCAAGAGCACGGGAGAACCTTTCTCCACAATTTTCATCTCTGCAGTTTTGAGCATCCCATGCAACTCAGAGAGATTCTTATCCATTCCATGCATGTTTTAATTCATCACAAACTGATTATAACTTTTAGGCAATGAATTAAGAATAAGATCCGTGGCTAGCTCCAATGGGATTGGATAACCAAGTTTCTCAAGGTGCTCTACATAACCTTTCATTTTAAGAAAGTGAAGACTCACTTGTTGCCGTTCATTCATTTTACTAGTAGTGAATGCAACAATGGTCTTGTACCTCTCTTGCCTAGCTTGCTCTTGAAACATGGTTCTCAACTCCACGCCTATCTCATACGCTTCCAAATGTTCCAAACTTTGTTGGAGTTTTGAACACATAGCAGCAAGCATGAGACAACTTACATCTCTAGAATCATTACGATGTTTCTTGTAATTGTCTCTTTCTGCCCTAGGGGCAGTAGGCGGTGGTTCAGCAGGGAGAGGCCCATCGAGAATGTACAACTTATTTTCTTGCCTAAGAACGATTCTTATGCTACGGATCCAATCCATAAAGTTTGTACCATTCTCTTCGAGCTTATCATTCTCAATGATCGATCGCAACGACATTGATTGAGTGTTATTAGTCATTATCTACAAATATGTAAAATTTCCAAAATTTAATAAGTACCGATTTTCATTAAAGAGATAAATAATGTATTTTAAACAAAATACTCCCACTAAATTATATAACCTTCTTATACATCCAATGTATAATATAATTTAATTGGGTTGAGATCCCGCTTTAATCTAATTTTGAGTACGCTTTGGAGCACCGCTCAAAATTAAATCAATTAGGTAGACAACTCTTGTCAATCATATATCATATGACTCTCAGTTTTTTTTTTTTTTTTTCATGAGATTCTTTAAAAAAATCCAATTTCAAAAAGCATGTTAAATCTCATCTTTGCCTTAAGCTCAAAACTGTTTTGACGCTTAATTAGGTCCAACCATTTTAAACGCATAGGAAACTTTTATTCACTCATCTTGCTCAAACATGAATAAAATCAATGCACCTCGCTTTGGCGAGCCCACATAAAATTACTCATGTATAAACAAGTGTTTTAATCATGGCATGGCAAAAGGACTTAAAACTTTCTTTGAAGGTTTATCACATATAGCATATAACACATTTATGAGCACATAATATAAACATGTTACACATCAAGTTTAGCCACTAAATTAATCTCCATTAATTTAAGCATGGTATTTATGTGTCATTAGTTTCTCTATAATTATGAGGATGAGACTATTTCAACTTTGGTCATTATCTCCAAATCAAGACAACAAGAAGTGCGGTCGAACAAAGCCATTAGGCAACCACAATCCCGCACTAATTCAAGAGACCAAGAAAGTAGTCCATGTGGCCGAAACTAAGCAATAGATGGTCTCAATGAACGTAGGCCAATTGCATTCACAATTCCACATGGATCTCCAAACTTTGAATCAAGAACTTTGTTTCTTAATTTTAGCAATTATAAACTCTTCATAATTCTAACTTCGTTTTATCTTTGAAACTTTGATTGCGATCAATTTTGGGAAACACAATCTCGATGAACGTAGATTAGCCATCCAAAACTTGAACCAATCTAGGAATCACAAGACTAAAACAAATAGGAAAATCAAACCCCAAAATCCATACACAAACCAACTACCCAAAACCCATTCCAGATCAACAAGTCTGGACTGGTTTTGTTGAATTTATCGAAAATTCCATATTCAGATTTTAACCAAAATCAGAACAAATTTTGACCACCGAGCGCCCGCCTGCAAAGGACCAGGCGCCCGCTTGAATGGCCAGAATAGTATAGAATTTTAAAGTTCGAAAATTTTGTCTCAAAAATATTTTTCCTCGATTATTAAAACTTTGATCCAATCAAAAATCAATAATCGAAATAATTCAGAATCCACCATAATTTTTATTGCGATTGAATCGTGCGATTAAAGTTGGAAAAACAATAAACCACATAAAATCACAAAACACATAAACATCATATAATCCAATATTCATATCATGCTTGGCACACACAACATGATCCAAGTATTGAATTAATCGACATGGACGGGGCTCTGATACCACTGTTGGGTTTCGAAGACACATGCGCAGCGGAAATTTAGCATTTAAAATTTTGAAACCCAAAGCCATGGATCCGTTCATATGATTAAATCAAATACAACAAGATGAATAGATGAATAACTAACCCTTAGAGGCTATGAATTTTCTCTTGATCTTTGGTGGAGAAGCTTGAAGACTTAATCACGATCACAAAGCTTGAACACGAACTTTGAAGATGATGATTTTCACCCTCTAGCGGCATCCACACTTCGAACGAATATCAAAGGAACTTCTTTGATCTTGGTTGCTAGACCAAAATTGTGAAACACGTTTTCACAATTATATTGACTATATGGAACTATGAATTTCTTGATCTAATCAAGAATATTATTCTCTCAATGAATTAGGAAATTCTTGCTTAATGGCTGGTGAAAAGATGCTTTTATAGGACCTAGTCATTAACTCTTAATGACCTAGGATTCCTAAATCCCGTCACCTTAATTAAGGCAAGTCCTTATTCTACCAGGAATTCTGGCACGGTCGTGCCCCTTTATTTGGCACGGTCGTGCCAAATGGGTCGAACCTGCCAGACCTTCCCCGAATATTGGCACGGTCGTGCCCCTATGTTTGACACGGTCGTGCCAAACGGACCGAGCCTTTTGCCTTGGTTTGGATTTATGGCACGGTCGTGCCGATTAAAGGCGCACGGTCGTGCCAAAGCCAAAACCTGACATTTTTCCATAATTCCCATTTAGTCCTTTATGATTCGTTCTATTTGTGTGTGACCCTCTAGGATTACACTAAGTTGGCAATGGGATCAAACATGAACTCATAAGATATGATTAGGTTCTAGCAAACCGTCATACCTACCCAAATAGTGTAACTAGATACAAGTTCGCATTCCTTTAGAATATATCACAATCCCTTTGTCCACGATGTCATTGAACACAAGTCATGGTCAAACAGTCAACTTGTCTTGTTCATTACTTTCTCGATTTCGAATATGTTGATAATTCAAATGCTATTGATCCAATCAATTCATTTGAGTCCGGCCGAACATTTCATCAACATCATTCCTTCGAGGGGCCCAAGCTTGACATCTCTCCGTGGAGGGACAAATTCATTTAGCTTATTATTCTTCCCAACGGGAATCCGATTATGCCAATCATACCCTTTATAACTACCGTGTTAAGGTAGCGTTTGAATATGTCAAACACAATGTTCATCAAGTGGAAGACTATAATAACTTCATGTCTAAGGATTCAAATGACATAACTAATATGAGATATATGTACGACATAGACCATGACATAAATCTCATACAGCGGGTCATGTCCAGTACCTTGTTCCAAACAAGTACCCATAAATCTAACATGATCATCCCATGATCATTTAGCCTTTATACTAGTGCTTAACAAGTATTAGGGACGGGGATTATTATAAGTAAACATGAACAATAATAATAATCAAAACATCTCTTTATTGATATGAAACAAATGATAACAATTACAACGTTTATTAAACGTGCCTAGGGCACCACTACCAACAATTATCAATAACTATTGTATCACTTATAATATACTCACTCCATCCCACCACAAGTGAGACTAGAAATCAATTAGTGGTCAACTTAATTAAACTTTGACTAAGAATTTAAATAAAAATAATTGTTCTGATTAAAATTTAAAAAATTGATATTGTATCATCATTTATAATACTTTCAATATCAATTTTTAAAATTTTAATTGGAATAATTATTTTTATTTAAATTATTAGTTAAAGTTTAATCAAGTTGACCACTAATTGACTTTTACTGTCACTCGAGGTGGGACGGATGGAGTATAATATAATACGGAATATATAAAAATGATACATATAATTTTATATATTTTTTATATTTGAAATTGAAATATTTATCAAATTTCTTCCGAAAACGAGGAGAAAGAGACGGAGGGAGACAGAAGGCATGTATCATAAATAGGCTGAGGAAGGATAAATGCGAGGTGTAAGAGATGTTCCTGATATGTTGTTTTCTCTGCACAGTAGTACTAGTATGTTACAATTAATAAAATCTTCTTTTATTTCTTTCTTTCCCTCCCATCGTAGGAAAGCGTGCGCACCAAACTCCAAGAAAAAATTACAACCAAGGGCAAGGAGTAGTCAATCACCCGTTTTGTACATATTGCAACACTCACCATAAAGATAATTCACACACTCTCTCTCTTCTAGTAAAATGCCATTTTCACACCCTTTTTTCTCATATTAATGCTTTTAATTTGATTTTAGATTGTGAGACTAAGAGAAAGTAAATGTTATGATGTATAAAAGAAAATAAGAGAAAATGAGTAGAGAGATTTTGTTGTGAGGGTGACAAATGAGTCCTATTGTCAATTTTAAGTAGTACAACAACTAAAAACTTTAATCTGAGAAGAAAAATAAGAGATATTATCTAACATTAAAATTAACTAGCCATCCATTGGCTATATAAAGCTCCTGAGCTAATCCTCCAATTATCAATTGATGTTAGGATAGAGCTCAGACTTTATCAAACGTATGTACTTATAACATATCGTGTTTGCTAATGCTCTTTATGATCATGTATTAATCAAAACATCACTATATATATATAGTACTCTTTCCGTCCCACCTCAGTTGACACCCAATAGGTGAGCACAATAACTAAGGAAAAAGAATAAAATAAGGAAAATGTGTGGTAGAAAATGAAGATATAGAGAATGAATGGGGTAAATAGTAGTGTTGGTTGAATAAATTGAGTGGTGGAAAATGAAGAAAGAAAATGAGTGGTGAGATAGAGTGAATATAAAATTATAAAAAATAGGCTATTTTAGGAAGTCTGAGACGGATCAAAAATAGAAATAAGTGTCAAAATAAGCTGGGTGAGGGAGTACTGTCTGGCGAGGGAGTACTGTCTCATTTCATACAAAATTTTGTTTTGAATGTTATTTTTAATTCTTTATAAATAAATAATGAAATACTAACTACAACAACCCGCTTACTTTTTCTCTGTCTACATAACTATTTACATATTTTAACTTTTGCGACGGAAGGAGTAGGGGTGTTGGTGGTTCGCTTCAAACCACGGTTTGAGACCGAACCGAACCAAACCATACGGTCTGGTTCGGTTTTCAAGCACGAGTGGTTCGGTTCGGTCTCAAAAATTGGTAAACCACGTGGTTCGGTTTGGTTTGTGGTCTGACCCCTTCGAACCAAACCAGACCAAACCACGAGACCGAACCGCCAGACCGAACCATCAAACCGAACCACCAGACCAAACCATCAAACCGCATATATTAGTCATATATTTGTATGTTAAGTAACATCACCTTTGAAATATTTAATAAAAAAAACTACATTACATTAGACCATTCTTAAATCTCATTTTGTATCTTATTCCTTATTCATTTCATCACATGTTATATTTGTTGAGGCACATAGTTAACAAAATTATGATGTGTGTTCACTTCATTCGGCTTCTTTATTCGTTAAATATTCTTCTTTCTCTGAATTTTCTCTTTTCAAAAAAGTTTAAACCATGATTTGAATCGTCATATGAACCTCGGTCTGAATGGTGGTTTGAACCACTATCTAAACCACGGTCTGAACCACGATCTAAACCGCAGTCTGAACCACATTACTGAACCGCGGTCTGAACCAAACCGAACTAAACCATGGCGGTTTGGTTCGGTTCGGTTTGAACTTTTTTGTGGTTCGGTTCGATCTGGAATTTTCCCAAACCGATGACTAGTGGTTCGATCTCTAAAATGGCCGAGACCGAACCAAACCGAACCATGTACACCCTAGGACGGAGTTATATCCTCTGTGTTTCTATAAGGGTTCACAATACATATTGTCATTTTCGATTTTCAGTCCTCTGTGTTTCTATAAGGGTTCACAATACATATTGTCATTTTCGATTTTCAGTATGGCCCTTTTAAAGGTCCAAAGCCAAAAATGTAGATGTAATATTCCCACTTTATCTGACCAAGGTTTTTAATTTAATTTTATACGAAGATTAAGAAAATAAATTAATGTGAATATGAAACGTAAAGTAGGAAAAAGTAAGAAAGAGAAAATGAGTAGAGAGTTTTTGTTGTGATAGTGACAAATAAGTTTCATTATTCATTTTAAGTAATAAAGCAACTAAAAACCCTAATTTAAAACAAACAAAAAAATAAAATAAAAACTTTAAATGTAAAACGGAGGGAGTAATGCTTTTATTTAAAAAAAAAAAAAAACTCATTTATCATAATTTCAAAAACTATTCACTCACTTTCATACCCACTTGTCTCTCTTCCTTCACTTTCCCAACTCTCAATATTTACTTTACCACTAATAAATATTTTACTTTTTATTTTCACTTTTTACAAAATAAATGTCGTCTTACGAAAAATGAGGTATGAAATTTGGTGTTTTATTTATACGATTGCAATATTGTAGGCGGTATCATTCTACTCATATAAACAGATTGGGTCAATCAAAAAAATATAACTAATAGTTTAAAACATTTACTTGTCAGCTATGACATTTATTATGAGATAGAGAGAGTATAAATAATTTCCACTTTCATTTTCTTTAAAAACCCATCACACTCTTAAAGAAAAAGACAGAAGGACTGTACTCCATCTGTCTCACTCGAAATAAGACGTTTCGTTATTTTAGTGTCATATTCAAAAAAAAAAAACTATTTATTTTTATTAATGAGACACACTTTTAATACTCACAATAACTTTTTACTTACTATTTCTTACTCATTTTTTTTTATCTCTTTCATAGGACAATACCTACTTTTTAAACTACTATTTTCAATAAAATGTTAGTTTCTCAAAATTTATTTTGGACCAAAACCCTTTTGAATGAGACTGAGGGTGTATATGTGTGCATAAAGTAAACAACTACTAATGCACTTTTGCTCTCATTGTTTGTGTATGAGATGAGAGAGAAATGATAAGGAGAGTCAAAATGTGACAGAGAGAAGGGGAAGAGAGTAAATAGGGGGAGGTTTGTGGTTCCATGGAGTTGGCATTGTCGACTTAAATGTAGGTATTGAGTAAGCCAAATCGCAATAGTATCTTTTTCTTTTTTATAAATGGAAAAATATTAAATTGCATGAGAGAACTGTATGTGTTGTTATATTTATGTTGAGCAGTGTCAGAGGGACAACCCGAAATTAATGCATACTGATAATACCCTTTTGCTTTTACTGCTGAATAGGATTATTCAGAGGAGTAGTACTGACTGATGAGTCGAGACTATTCTTTTCTTTTCTACTCAACTTGGGAAGGTGTGATAGTGTCGGGATATACCCTAACCCTCCCAACTGTCCCTTTCATTTTATGCCACCCTCTCTTGTTTTGAGGACATTTTTAGAAACTCAAATCAAAATGTTAGAACCAAGCAGTGCAACGCCCAGGAAATAATAGTATTCATTTGTCCTACAAATGTAGTTTGAAATTTTATCCATGCTTCATGATAATTTAGAGAATAAAATTTATTAGAGTTGGTTTTTGGGGAAACTAATTCCTCCATAAGTTATAAAATATCATGTTTTTTTTAACCCTTTTTAAACCCTAAAAAACTTAAACCCTAACCATTAAACCCTACACCCTAAACTTTAACCCCTATAAAAACAGGACTTTTTATAACTTATGGAAAAACTAGTTTTCTCCAAAATTTTCTCAATTTATTATATAAATTTTGGCATCAAATGGATTAAATAATAATATATTTTCTACGTCTTGTATACTCCCTCCGTCCCAAAATATCTTCTCATTTGCCATTTCTTATTATCCCAAAAAATTCTTCACATTTCTACATTTTAGGCTTAAACAAAGCATGACAAGTGAAGAAAGTTTTCATATCCTTAAAAAGTTTTAATAGTCAAACGTGAAAATCATTTTGAGACTGAGGAGTATTAAATATTTAAAAAGGTAGTAAATAGTCAAGTGGTTTGAGACATAATTGTGTAACACACTATCTATGATGTAAGTTAGTGAAGCATAATTCTTTTTTGTAATTATTCGAAAGATTGAACATATGTATATTTAAAACACTCTTCATTTCTTGCCATTGAAGGAATAGAAAAAATTGTAAATTGTTGAGATAACTACTTAGAGAATTGCACAACGGTGCAATGGTTCAGAAGTGGTATTGAGAGGCCTTAAGCGGGGCTCCTTGTATTTCCTCCCAGGAAGGATGCTAGTTCGGTCGGCTATGGTTACATCATCAAAAGCAAATGAGGGAGATATATCTAAGTTGTGGCACATCAGGCTCAGGCTTATGAGCATTCGAAGGATGCAAGAGTTGGCGAAAGAGATCTTCTTTATGGCCATAAAATCAAAGATCTGAAATTTTGTGAGCATTGTGTGCTAAGTATGATGAAGAGAAACAAGTTTCCTAAGGGAATACATAACGCAATAGTATTTTGGATTTTATCCACTCAGATTACTGGGGACTTTCACGTCAAGAACCATTAAGGGGGTCACAAATACTTCTTGTCTATGGTTGATAATTATTAAAGGAAGACTTGGGTGATAATCATGAAGTAAAAGAGTGAGGCTCTAACGAATTTTAGAGACTGGAAGATGTCAATGAAAAATCAGACAGGAAAGAAGATCAAGAAGCTCCAAACAGATAACGGTTTGAAGTTTTGCAGTTCTGAGTTCGATACGTTTTATAGGGAAGTGGGGATTTATAGACATCTCACTATCAGGGGTACGCCACAACAGAATGGTGTAGCGGAGCGCATGAAGCAGGCATTGCTTGCGAGGGAGAGGTACATGCTCTCTAGTGCAGGATTATCTACGCGGTTCTGGGTAGAAGCGGTTAGTATAACATATTACTTGATCAATTGTGGACCTCATGTCGGCATGGCCTCAGAGTTCCGAATGGGTTATGGGTTGTTCAACATGTTGATTATTCAATTTTAAGATCTTTTGGTTGTACAACTTATTATCATGTGGGTGTTAGTACCCGGCCTAAAAAATAGCTTAAAACCCTTCTTGAGACCTTTCGGGGACTTCTTAGACGTTTAGGGGTATCCAGGGACATCTCTGGGATTTCTCCCAAAGCCCTTCATGGACCTTAAAAGACAACTTAGGGAGCAAGGTATGGCACTGGATCCGTACAGCTCTCAGAGGGGCATACGGCATTGAGATAGCTGTACGACCACTTGGTCCAGATCCAGTTTCTCCTATAAATACAACCCTTCTCAGCCTCATTCAAGGATACATCTTTCACATACGGGAAAACCGTAGCAGCTGCGATTCTCAAACTGCTTCTCTCCCTCTAAACTCCCTCAAAAACCCTCTCTTTCATCTCTCTTTGATCACCAAAGAGATCCAACACCACCACCAACCAAACTTGGTTCATGGAGTGAAGATAAAACCTTCGAAGCCTCTACACCAATCTTGGTAATGCGTTCTTATTGCTTTATAACTGTTAGATCTAGTTTATTTACATAACTATATTACTAGATCTAGGGTTTGTTCATATACTTGTTCTTGACCAAGGATGATCTAGAGTTTCCTACAAAACCCATACTGGAGCTAGTCATATTACTTACATGTTTTAAATATGCTTTATTTATTCAATGTCCCATGATCATATACATCTCCGATGATGAACAACGATGAATCCCACCGATCATGTCAGTGGTTAATCGTTGTTGCTACGATGATTTGATCATCTTTGCATGATTCTTTCTCATCCCCCTTCCTTATGCATGATCTCTGCTTCATCTCCCTATTCTAATTATCAATGAACTACGCTGACATGAGCTTCTCACGTAGAGAAGAACATAGGCAATCCTCGGATCCGATCCCAAACACTAAACACACACACACAAACATTGATCATGATAGAAAGACCGATTCATCAGGCAATATGAGTGATCACATGAATATTCTTTTGTTATTGTAAATTGACCCCCGAACCCAATTGTTCTCATAATTAGTTTTTTCAATGTTCTAACTACAATAAAACGGTGTGGCGACTCCCAATTTTAATCACGCTTATTCATAGTGGCGACTCCGATGGGGACTTGTTTTGAAATCCTTTTTTCAAACTTAAGAGGGTCTGACTTTCGTTATCTCATGATTTTATGTGTGTGTGTGTGTTTACTGCCTGTAGACACCCCGCCTTGGACCGCTCACCCCGATTGTACACTTGATTTTGTGTTTCTCCCTCTTTTAAGTGTTTTCTGTTAGTTTCTGTTACTTTGGTTAAGTTCCAGACGGACTCTGTTAAGTCTCGGAACTAAACTGAATAACTGTTCTAACTTTCTAGTCCATTCTGTCAGATTTTGCCTTTCAGAGTCGCGCGCCTCCGCCCCTTGAGGCCAGACGTGCGCGCCTTCCGCCGCCTAGGTGGGATGCGTGCGCTTCTGGGGTACGTCAGTTACAGATTCTGCCCAAGAATCTCTCCCTTCCTCATTATACATGATTTTACCCGGGAAAGATTTCTTGGAGACTCCGTTTGGCTCCAAAAACTCCCCTCTTTCAACTATAAAAACCCCTCCAATCCATCATTGGAGGGGACTTCTTTTTGATCTCTTTTTAGACCTTTTCAACTTAAGACTTTGGACCTTAAAAGTGTTCTCTCCAAGTATTCAACCTCTTCTTCAAGGCTTTTCAAGAGGTTCTCTTTGAAGGATACTATAGGTAAATGTCTTAAACTTTCTTCTTCTTCTTCTTCTTCTTCTTCTTCTTCTTCTTCTTCTTCTTCTTCTTCTTCTTCTTCTTCTTCTTCTTCTTTTTCTTCTTCTTCTTCTTCTTATTAAATCAAATGTGCAATCACCCCAAAACTATTTGGGACATGACACCAATGGCCCTTTCATTACATTGAATTGACCTAGGAGTTATCTCCCTACATTTTAAACTTTAAAACCCCCTTTTTTATCATCATTCAAATAGGAAGAACACATCTATCTCTAAAGTGAATTATGAACAAACAAGACCGACTTTGCTCGGGCGAAATGGGTGTTTAAGTACTTCCCATTTCGTAACCTAACCCCCGAACCCCTCATCCCAAAGAATCTCTGTTTTCATAAATCAAACTTAGGCTCATAAACATTAGGTTTTCTTACGTTCCTAAAAAACGTGGGTGGCGACTCTAAAACACAATTAGACATCCTAGGATAATTCACACGCTCTAGCCAAGCCGTGGTTTCCCCCGGGGTATCTACACTGCCCCCCGTGCATGTCCTTTTCTTCAAAAATGCAATTCTGCAAACTTTCATTTTTCTGAAGCCTGGTCTACGCCTACCTAGCATCCGTCCTCTTATCTTTTAGCCAGAAGGCTGCATTTTCTGGAAAACTAGATCTATTCGATTTCCTGTAATTTTTTGGCATTCATAGCATGGTTTAAATACTCTAGATCTGTTCTGGTTGTGTTTGATTCCTGCTTAGATACTATTACTATGAATTGTCATGCTAGTATAATTCTCTCATGCATTGCATCTCATTCATAAAAATCGTATTTAAATCGTACACTACCACTAGTACATGTCACATTGCACACCCTACTCCGGATAACCCGCCGAGTGCATAGATTTTGGTGATCATGTCGCCTTTTTCTTTATGGCACCCGGGTTATCTAACTCACTGTGTACGCTTGCGAGCGGTTGAGGTTAAACCTTATCCATTTCTAAACCATGAACCTTGATCGAGTTTAAGAACACTTGTCAAAACAGTTATCTTAAGCATCCTTACTGTCATCATTCATCATGTTGCATGAACTCACCTGTTCTCCTCAGACCAAACTTAGTCAACCTTTGACCTTCCTAGGTCAACTTACTTACTGCCTTTTCGCTTAGGTCAAACTTTGGCCAGCTTTTGTCAACTGACCTACTCTTGACCCATCCAGGTCAACCCGTTTTGGTCTGCCAGTATTTGACCCCATTAAGTCAAACTATTCAGTCCTGGTTGACCCGCCTCTGGGTCTACCTATGTCATACCTTGCCTACTTAAGTCAAGGGCCACCTTACCTAGGGTTCCTCCACCTTTACTTGGCCAAGGACCTAGTCATCTCCCTTTCTTTTTGATCTTTACGGTCACCTTTTAATCTTATGGTTTTCAAAAGTCACTAACCTCTTACGGTCACTGTAACACCCATCCTTAATCTTGTTAAATATTTGACTTATTTGTTAAATACTTGAACTTGCATATTATGTGCTAGTTTTACTTGGATTAAATTCTTAACTGCTTTAGAATATTAAGGTGGTTAAATGTCTAGTTTTGACTTTTGGGTCATTTGTGAAAATTTTACTTTAGGGGCCTTTTTGTTAAAAGTGAAACTTGAGGGGCCTAAGTGCAATTTTTGGAAAGTTGCAAGTATATACAGTGGGTTTGCTTTACTGAGAAAGCATTTCTTCCCCAATTTCTTCTCGTTCTCTCTGTTCTAAAGCTAGGGTTAGGTTTTTACCCTATTCTCGACTCCTCGAGTTTAATTATCCCTCTGTTCTTGATTCTGATCCCGGATAAATATTCGTGGCGTTGAATAGAGCGTTTCCGGCCGATCAGAAATTAATTTGGGTAAACTTGATTCCGGAGTAGGTAAGTTATTAGCTCTCCCTTGCTTGTAATAACATGCATATATGTTATTCCTGATACTTGTAACTGTTAATTTTGTGTTTGGGGTGATTTTTGTGATACTTGTAATTTTGGGACAAAGGGAGTATAAATATACTGCGTAGAAAAGAAAGACTAAGGTTGAAAGTAATGGTTGAGCTAGTTATACCCTCCTGGGTTTGTTAAAAGGTTAGTAGAAAAGTTACTCCTATTCGTGGGACGGTGAAATATTAACTTGATTAAATGTTTATACGAGTATATTAGAAAATTATACTTATACTTTTGGGACGGTGAAATATTTAAATTGAATAAAAGAAAATTATTCTATTATTTGTGGGACGGTAAAAATTAATGAAAGTATCCCTACAAAAGTGTTTTGAGTATGTTAAAATGCACTCTTGAATGTTAGGGAGTGTTAGTAAGTTTATACTCCTACTTGTGGGACGGGTAAATTTGAGCTTGTTAAATGAATGAAATGAAACCTTATCCCTCCTAAGGCATAGAGCCTTAGTATAAGATGTCCTAGTAAGTGTATATGTACCTTTTGGGGCATTAGAACTTGGTCTTGAACATGAGTGCTTATTGAATTAAAATGAGAACTTAAGTACAAGAGTAACAAATCTTCTTTATGTCTTGAAAGTGCTATGAATAAGCACTAATGTGTTATGCTTGTCTTTAAATCAATGTTTGTGCACCTTAGGGGCATTAGAACTGACACGCCCCAAGTCCCGGGATCCCCTAATAGAACCTCGAACCTGGTGCGCGTAACTAACAAGGAATGAAAAACTAACAAGAAACAAGAAACTAACGGGAAACAGGAACAATACCTGTTAGAAACAAACTGACATGATATATATACTCAAGAGTAAGGAGCTAAGATAGCTCACGACGAGTTCTAGACCAAGAAAATTAAAACCAAACATGGTTACATACAGCGGAAGACATGCCTAGCACATAATCTGGCATCAAGAGATGTCTAGAGACAACAAGTACTACACAAGTCTACCCCAAACAAGCCCTGAGTTTAACAACTCATACAACATCGTCCTTACCAAAGTGTAAAAGGACACTAGTCTCAAACAAGAACATCCTGCGAAGTACGTTCCCAGCTATGTCGAGTCTCACTGCGTACTATCCCCTGCTTTCCTGGGGGGGGGGAACAAATAAAGGGTGAGATAAATCTCAGTAAGCTATTAACATGCAACTACATGACATGTTATCACGCAATTCCAGTAGATACTCAAGTAATCATATATCAAGTATCATCAAGTAACAAGTATAGAGAGGCTAAGCCAACTCAACAAGTAATCAAGCTCAAGATATGATCATGTAACAAGTAGTCAAGTATTGTGAGAGGCTAAACCAACTCACCAAGAAGCACATAGGCCTATCACGTATCATTACCTGAATCCTTCCTTATTTCTCCCCAAGAATACCATTGTTGTTGATGCTTGTATAGCTGATAACAACCACGATCAAGATCAAGAGACTGCTATGCAGTATATAAGAAGACCCGGTAACCAGTGTCATTCACAAGAACAAGATTCACGAGGTGTTCACGAGTTTAGCATTTCACTTATATCAGGCGTATTGCTCTGATACAGGATGCTAAGCCCTTACTATGGCTGGTAGTAAGGGAAAAACAGACCGAATGCATAGACCCACGATTATTACTTAAGACCTAGCTCTCGCGATAAGCGTGAACCTATACACCCCTCTGCACCAAATAAGCCAGCTGGACTCACACGAGAATGCACAAGTAGATGTTTACTTGAACTACGAGAATAGAACTAAGTCCCATATTAGTGGACCAGTCTTTATGCACCATGTAATCATGTATCATGTGCTCACGAGAATATGCACCATATAATCATGTATCATGTGCTCACGAGAATATGCACCATGTATTCATGTATCATGTGCTCACGAGAATACAAGTACACATACGCAATCATTGCGAAGACAAATCAATCTAATAATGGCACGTAGAGTGTCCATATAACACGGTCAATCCAAGTTAGAGTCTATTAATAACAGACCTCAAACAAGTAGTAGGGTATATCATTCTATATCACTTTGTCACATGCCAAGTTTGCAAGTACATATTCATATCACGTTTAACACATTAAAGTGTCTATCAAGATACCCTTACTATCAAATAGAGCCCCAATACCTTAGACTCTAACTACGAAGTAGAATAGGTCACATCATACCTAGTCACATTCATATCTCACGTATATGTATCGTTAATAATCGAATACATTTTCCATCACATATTGTGTTCTGTAGTTATTCTTATTAACTTAAATCGTAGTATTCACGATTATATGAATTATCTTCATATTACCCTAGTCCCTATTTTCTTTAGGAACCCATTTCAAGACAAAATATCTTCTTTATTATTTATATACTTCATTGAGTATATACACGATTAAAACCAATCACTAGAACTTTAGTGCTTATTCATAGCACTTCCAATATACACGTATCAAATTCAAATGTATAGAAGAGTTAATTATTCTCTATCTAATTCCATATCCCAACTCTTTTGGTTATTCATACCATGTATCAAGTAATCAAGAAGCCACATTCTATCAAGTAACTATATACAAGATTTGCATATACACATCAAGGGTCTTTCAAGTTTATTACCATACACATGTATTGGTGTCAAGGCACGTACAAGATTTTATAATCTTATATTAAAGTCTTAATCCAATTATTTGGATGTTCAAGTCATGTACAAGATTTTATTGTCTTATACTTCAAGTTACTGTCTCAACTTAAGATATTCAAGACATTCAGGACATTCAAGACATTCAAGACATTCAGGACATTCAAGACATTCAAGACATTCAAGACATTCAAGACATTCAATACATATACAAGATTTTATCATCTTATATCCAAGTTCTCAATCCATTTCTTTGGATGGTTAAACATGTACAAGAGTTAATTATCTTATACTTCAAGTTCAAGCTAGGAAGATGAATTATACATCTTTCACGTATTATTTTCCAATTCTTTTCTTAGGACATTCAAGATCAAGACATTAGTTGGTGCCCCTAAGGTACTCAAACATAGGTTCCAAGACAAGCATAACACATAAGTGCTTGTTCATAGCACTTTCAAGACATATAAAAGAGTTATTACTCTTATACTTAAGTTCTCATTTGAGTTCTATAAGTTTTCATGTTCAAGACTAAGTTCTAATGTCTCAAAAGGTACATGTACACTTGCTAGGACATCTTATACTAAGGCTCTATGCCTTTAGGAGGGATAAACTTTCAATTCAATTTAGATTTAAAACACTCTTGTTGAAACAGGGGACCGGGCGGGCGCCTACAAGGGACCGGGCGGCCGCTCATCCAAGCACTTTTGAAACCAAAACTTCTAGTCAAATGGGCGGGCGCTTGGTGCCTAAGTGGGCGGGCGCCTGGTACAATTTTCAGCAAACATCAAATTTCTTTCCAGACTTAGAATTCTCCGTCCCGAGCGTAGGAGTATACTTTTTACTCACAATTTAACATTACCCAGGACATATAATAAGCTTAAATTACTTATTTCAATTATACTTTCTTATTTCAACAGAGACTTTTATACTTACAAATTCTCCGTCCCAAGTGTAGGAGTATAAACCCACTAACACTTTCTAACATTCAAGAGTGCCTTTTAACATGCTCAGAACACTTCTATAGGGACACTTTATTAATTTATCACCGTCCCACAAGTAATAGAATAATTTTCTTTTATTCCATATCAATATTTCACCGTCCCAAAAGTATAAGTGTAATTTTCTAATATACTAGTATAAACATTTAGGGATACTTCCATTCATTTTCCCGTACCACAAATAATGGTACAATTTTTCTAATAATATTTAAATCAAGTTACTATTTTACCGTCTCACGAATAGGAGTATAATTTCCTTATTAACATTCCCAGATACTTTTGCAAGTTCAAAACACTTTTCAAGTTTCTTTCATATTTCATACGCAATATATTTATACTCCCTTTGTCCCAAAATTACAAGTATCACGAAAATTGCTCAAAACACAATTTTAACAAGAACAAGTATCGGGAATAACATATATGCATGTTATTGCAAGTATGGGGGAGCTAATAGCTTACCTAGTCCGAAATCAAGTTGACCCAAATTAATTTTTGATCGGCAGGAAACGCTCTATTCAACGCCACGAATATTTATCCGGTACCGGAATCACGAACGGAGGGATAATTAAGCTCGAGGAGTCGAGAATAGGAAGAATCCTAAACTTAGCTTTTTACCCAGAGAGAGTACGAGAAGATTTGAGAAAATAAGCTTTCTCAGAGAAGGCATACTTGAAGATATACTTGGAACTTTCCAACAATTGCAACTAGGCCCCTCAAGTTCTAACTTTGACAAAAAGGCCCCTAAACTTTCAACTTTGACATTTAACCACCTTAATTTTCTAAAGTAGTTAAATAATTAACTCAAATAAAATAGCATATAAATATGCTAGTCAAGAATTTAACAAGCAAGTCAAGAATTTAACAAGAAAGTCAAGAATTTAACAAGAATTAGGACGGGCGGTACAAGAACAGAGTCTTGGAATTGAACATCCTAAGAATAGGATTAAGAACGTGTAAGAGAAAAATATATAACTCTTATACATGCTTGAATGTCCAAAGATTGGAATGATAACTCGAGTATAAGACAATAAAATCTTGTACATGTCTTAAACATCCATAGAAGTGGATTGAGAACTTAAATATAAGATGATAAAATCTTGTACATGACTTGACACCAATACATGTGTATGGTAATGAACTAGAAAGTGCTATGAAAAAGCACTAACGTGTATGAGAAATGTTCTTGATGTGTATGTGCAAACATTGCATATAGTTCCTTGATAACAATGTGACTTCTTGATTACTTGAAGCATGTTCCGTGTTGTGAGCTAGTCCACTACTTTTGGATTAGTTCTTCTCCCGTAGTTCAAGTAAATACCTACTTGTGCATTCTTGTATGAGTCCAGCTGGTCCTTGCTTTTTCGGAGGTATATAGGTTCACGCTTATCATGAGGCTGGGGCCAAAGTGATAATCGGGGATCTATGTATCTGCGCTTGACCTTACTACAGGCCATAGTAAGGGCATAGCTTCCTTTATTAGAGCAATACGCCTGATATAAGTGAATACTAAACTCTTGAACACCTCGTGAATCTTGATCTTGGGAATGACACTGGTTACCGGGTCTTCTTATATATACTGTAAAAGCAGTTTCTTGATATTGATCGTGATTTGTCAAAGTAATACAAGCTACGATAACAATGGTATTCTTGGGAGGAATAGGGAAGCAAGCAATATCCTTTGTAACTTGCTAGCTTAGCCTTATATGCTACTTGATGAGTGGCTTAGCCTCTCATATACTTGTTACTTGATGATACTTGATACATGATTACTTGAGTATCTACTTGAATTGCATGATAACATGTCATGTAGTTGCATCTAATAACTTACTGAGATTTATCTCACCCCGTTTCTTGTTTAATTGTTTTCCTTAGATCAAAGGAAGGCTAGTGATAGTGTGAAGTGAGGCTCGACATAGCTGGGAGCTTACTACGCAGGTGGTTATTCTTTTGGGGATCGTGGTCCTTTTACATTTTGGTAAGGACGATGTATTATGGGTTATGTAACTCAGTATTTTTGGGTAGACTTGTTGTCTCTAGACATCTTATAATGCCAGCATATGTGCTAGGCATGTTTCCGCTGTGTATAATCATGTTTGTTTAAATTTTCTTGTCTAGAACTCGTGGTGTGAGCTATCTTAGCTCCTTACTCCAGAGTATATATATCATGTCAGTTTGTTATAAACAGTTGTCACCCAGTTTCTTGTTACTTTCTTGATTCTCGTTAGTCACGCGCACCAGGTTCGAGGTTCTATTAGGGGATCCGGGACCTGGGGGCGTGTCAGTTGGTATCAGAGCTACCCTGGTTTAGTTACCTGTTTAGCTACCTTGTTTTCTCTAAGTCTGGATAGGGTCTATGGCCTAGGTATGGGTTAGTCTTGGGGTGTTATTAACACCGAGTGTTTACCTACAGGTACAATGAGTTCTGAAGGTACTAGTGGCAGTAATCAGCTGAGATATGTAACTCCTCAAGAAGAGATGGTTGATAATATAGACTGGGATTATCCTAATTGACTTACAAGGTTCTTGAAGTTGAAACCTCGTAGCTTTGATGGGGAATTTGATGCTAAGAAGGCAGAAGAGTGGATTGAAAGTATAGAAAAGATTTTTACAGCCTTGAGATGTGCAGGAGGTGATAAGGTAACATTTGCAACCTTTAAACTTGAAAACCTGCTGAACATTGGTGGCAAGTTCTGAATAAAAGCTGGGAACTGGAAGGGGTACCATAGACATGGGAGAATTTTCTGAAAGCATTCAAGTCACAGTTTATTCCAGCAGTGGTCCAAGACAGAAAAGAGATGGAATTTCTTAATCTGGAGCAGGGAAGCTTGACAGTGGGGCAATACTCAACCAAGTTCATAGAATTGGCTAGGTATTGTGATCACTTAGTTCCAAATGAAGCAAAGAAGGCACAGAGGTTTGTGAAGGGATTGAAGACCGAGTACAGGAAGCAACTTCTTTCTCTATAGCTTACTAGTTATCAACAAGCAGTGGAGAGGGCTTATGGGATTGAGAATGACATTGAAGAACATAAGGTGAAGTTGGGAACAATCATGACAGGTCGTGTTTCAGAGAAAGCACATGGATCTGGTTCTAAGGGTGGTAAATCTAGCCGCCAAGATCATCAATTTCGACAACCATCTGAAACTAAAGGTAGTGTATCAACTGGTTCTAAGACAACAGTCCAAGGTTCCAGGAAAGTGTGTGGCTACTGCTTGAAAGAAGGCCATTCTGAAGACAAGTGTTGGCTAAAGCAAGGAAAATGTTTATCTTTTGGTGAAACTGGGCACTTTATCAAGAATTGTCCTAAAGGCAAGGGAAGTCAAGTTGGGGGTACGAGTCAACAGGCTTCAGGTACTAAAATAGATAGTGGGGGTCAACCTAAAGTTCAGGGTCAAGTGTTTGCTCTAGAGCAGCAGGGTGTAGCTGAGTCTTCTGCGGTCATAGGAGGTACTATATTACTTTCTAGTACGAGAGCGCGAGTCCTGATAGATCCAGGCTCATCTCATTCTTATGTGGCATCTCATTTTGTGTCGGATTTGCATGTTCTTCCTGATTTTATGCCTTATGTGCTAGAAGTATCTTCCCCTATGGGAGATTGCATGTTTGCTTCTGAGGTTTACAAGAAATGTGATGTAACGCCCATCCTTATTCTCGTTAAATATGTGACTTACTTGTTAAATTATTGAACTTGCATATTATGGGTTAGTTTTACTTGGGTTAAATTCTTAACTGCTTTAGAATATTAAGGTGGTTAAATGTTTAGTTTTGACTTTTAGGTCATTTGTGAAAATTTGACTTTAGGGGCCTTTTTGTTAAAAGTGAAACTTGAGGGGCCTAAGTGTCATTTTTCGAAACCTGAATGTATATCTTGTTTTGGTTTGCCTGAGAAGCCATTTTACCCAATTTCTTCTCGTTCTTTCTCTGTTCTAAGCTAGGGTTAGGTTTTTACCCTATTCTCGACTCCTCGAGCTTAATTATCCCTCTATTTTCGATTCCGATCCCGGATAAATATTCGTGGCGTTGAATAGAGCGTTCCAAGCCGATCAGAAATTTATTTGGGTAATTTTGATTTCGGACTAGGTAAGTTATTAGCTCCCCCTTGCTTGTAATAACATTCATATATGTTATTTCTGATACTTGTGCTTGTCAATTTTGTGTTTGGGGTGATTTTTGGGATACTTGTAATTTTGGGACAAAGGGAGTAAAACCCTACTGTGTAAAATAATAAGAGAACTTGAAATAGGTGTTAAGAAAATGTTTGTATACTCCTAGCAATGTTAATATGTTAGTAGAAAGTTACTCCTACGCTTGGGACGGAGAATTCTTAAGCCTGGAAAGAAATTAAGTGTTACTGAAAATCGCACCAAGCGCCCGCCTGGTTATCCTTCGAGCTCCCGCCCATTTCATCAGAAGTTTTGGTTTCAAAAGTGCTATAATGAGTGGCCGCCCGGTCCATTGTAGGGGCCCGCCCGGTCCCCTGTTTCAACAAAAGTGTTTTAAATCTAAATTGAAATGAAAGCTTACCCCTCCGAAGGCATAGAGCCTTAGTATAAGATGTCCTAACAAGTATATATGTACCTTAGGGGACATCAGAAGTGAGTCTTGAACATGAACACTTATAGAACTCAAATGAGAACTTAAGTATAAGAGTAGTAACTCTTCTTTATGTCTTGAAAGTGCTATGAATAAGTGTAGATACCCCGGGGAACCACGGCTTGGCTAGAGCGGTGAATTACCTAGGATGTCTAATTGATTTTAAGAGTCGCCACCCACGTTTTAGAGGAACGCGAGAAAACTAAGAAAATAGCCTTTTTTATTGATTACGAAACCAAAGATTCTTGAGATGAGGGGTTCGGGGGTTAGGTGACGGAGTGGGAAGTACTTAAACACCCACTCCGCCCCGCTTACGCGGGTCTTGCTACTTTTGGTGTTCTAATATTAAAAAAGAAAAGTCCTTCAATTTAAAAATAGTGCTAACAATTATAACGGAAAGAAAAGGGGAAAATAAAAGAGAAATAAAGAGAATTGTTTTATTTATTATTTATGCTAAAAGATTACATGTAACAATTATACTAAACAATTACATTAAGAAATGGATAGGAAATTAAAGTAGAGATTGAAATGTAGGGAGATGACCTTGACCAACTTTAATGTAATAAAGTGGTCATTTGGTCATGTCCCATTTGGTGGGGATTGCATACATCTGAAAAGACATAAATAAAATAGACGAAGTAGAAGTGTACCTTTAGAAAAGAGGACTTCAAACTTTGACTTGAAAATGGTGTTGTTGTAGGAAAATTGTTGTAGAACAATTTGTGTAGAGTCTTGTTACGAAGAACTCTTGTTGGGAGAATTTGTGTAGAGAATTGTGTATAGTGTGTGTATAGAGAAATTTCAAGTCTAAAAATGAGGTCCCTTTCTAAGGTAGAAGAAAATGGTTTTTATAGGTAAAAATAGGAGGGAAAGTTTGGAGGGAAATTGGTCAATCCATGTGAAATGGAATTGACCAATCAAGAAAAAGATAAATAAAAGAATTAATGAAAGAAATAAAAGAAAATCAAATAATAATAAATGAAATATTTTGTTTTTATGAAGAATGGCTAGAATAAAGGATTTGGGAGTTATGAAATAAGAGGGAATGAATGTGGATGTAAAAAGGAGGTGTTTGTGATCAAGAGAGATTTTCTAAATAAGAAAAGGGAGGGAAAAATGGTGCTATATGGTGCTATCCGTTACTGCTAAAGTGGGAAGCGCGCGGGTCCGGCCTATTGGACCAAACGCGCACGCCCCATGACTATTACGGGAGGCGCCCGCGGGTGAGAATAATAAAATGACAGAATGACTCTAAAAGTTAACTCTGTTATGCAGTTTAGTCCAAAACTAACGGAATCGGTTAGGAACTTAACGGAAGTAACAGAAATTAACAAAAACAAGTTAAATAAAAATACAATGTATGCAATCGGGGGAGAGGTCCAAAGTGGGGTGTCTACAGAGCCCCTCGGCGACGTGGATTGCGAAGCAAAACGCGTCAACGAAAGAAGACAACCGCCGAGGACATCGACAAGAGAAAACAAAGACTCGATAAAGCAGGAATTTGAAATTACAAAGGATAGAGTGCGCTCCCTGTGTGAGCGGCTTTCGCGGATGAAAAGGGTGTGGTGGCTTGAGGCGGCCCACCACGGCCACAATTGTTTTTAAAAAGGTGTGGTGGCTTGAGGCGGCCCACCACGGCCACAAAATTTTAAAAAGGTGTGGTGGCTTGAGGCGGCCCACCACGGCCACAAAAATTAAAAAAAGGTGTGGTGGCTTGAGGCGGCCCACCACGGCCACAAAATTTTAAAAGGTGTGGTGGCTTGAGGCGGCCCACCACGGCCACAAAAATTTAAAAAGGTGTGGTGGCTTGAGGCGGCCCACCACGGCCGCAATTTAAAGAAAGAAGGGAATTTTGAAATTGTGAAAGATGGGGGTGCGCTCCCTGTGTGAGCGGCTTTTGATATAGAAAGGATATGGCGGGATCCGTTTTGCTGAAGCGGGATCCGTTTGCTGAAGCGGGATCCGTTTGCTGAAGCGGGATCCGTTTGCTGAATGCGGGATCCGTTTGCTGAGGCGGGATCCGTTTGCTGATGAGAGGTCCGTTTGCTGATGCGGGATCCGTTTACTGATGGCGGGATCCGTTTGCTGGTGCGGGATCCGTTTGCTGTTGCGGGATCCGTCATTTGCTGATGCGGGATCCGTTTGCTGGTGCGGGATCCGTTTGCTGATTGCGGGATCCGTTTGCTGAATGCGGGATCCGTTTGCTGGTGCGGGATCCGTTTGCTTGTGCGGGATCCGTTTGCTGATGCGGGATCCGTTTGCTGAATGCGGGATCCGTTTGCTGATTGCGGGATCCGTTTGCTGAATGCGGGATCCGTTTGCTGAAGCGGGATCCGTTTGCTGATGCGGGATCTGTTTGCTGAATGCGGGATCCGTTTGCTGATGCGGGATCTGTTTGCTCCGTCTGCCTATTGTTGTGTTTCTTGATGGAAAGGTGGTGATTTTGCGGCTCACCATGGACCTAGTTGTTGTCATTGAACTGTAATTGTTTGACTCTGTGGGATGCAGGCGTAGTTGACGGCGGATCACTTTCTGCTGGGGATGAAGTGCCTTGAGTTGCAGATGTTGTTGACCTTGTTGTTGGTGTTATGCCCTAGGCATGTTGTTTGTAAAAAAAATGTTATTATTTATAAAGATATTGAATGTTTGATTATTATGTCTTTTGCATGTTTATTATAATAATCTCCATCCCTGATAATTATGATTAATTATTAGTATAAGTTTAATAGATAATCATATGATGATTATGGTGTATGGGATACAATTAGACTTATGGGTATTTGTTGGAGAACAAATACTGGACTGACCCCTATGAAATTTATGTCATGGTCACAATGTCATAATTAAGTCTCATATAGTTATATCACTGGAATCCTTAGACCTGAGGTTATTACAGTCTTCCACATGATGAACATTACGTTTGACATATTCAAACGTTATCCCTAACCGGATAGCTATAAAGAATATGATTGGCATAATCGGAATCATGTAGGAAGAGTAATAAGCCAAGATGGGATTTGTTCCTCGTCAGAGAGATGTCAAGCTTTGACCACTCGATGAATGATATTGATGAAATGCATGGCTGTGCTCAAATAAGATTTGTATTATCAATACATTCGGGATCGAGAAAGCATTGAACAAATGTAAGTTGACCATTGACCATGGCTTACGTTCAATGGACATCGTGAAACAAAGAGATTGTGTTATGTTCTATATTTAGGAAACTTTGGAGTTTAAAGTTATACTAATTGGGTAGTCATAATGGCTTGCTAGAGTCCGCTTATGACTTACGAGGTTTGACTGGTTCGGACTCGTTGCCAACTTAGTATAATCCTATTGGGTCACACACGCAGAACGGATAATTAAAAGGAGCGAAAAACGAAGTAAAACGGGTCCTGCCTAAAGGATCCGTACGGCTGAATCTGGAAGCTTCCAGAAACATCCGTACGGAGGGTTTTGCCGGCAAAATCAGTTTTTAGGAAAACTTTTGTTGAACAAGAAACCTAAGTCCTAAAGGGTTTCTGAAACCCCTTGAATATAAATACAGACTGACGGGAATTGTTCCCTTGTAGTTGATTTGATCAATTCCAAAGTCTTTCTTAGAGAAAGAAATCACACATTACATTCTTGGGTTGTTGTGATTGATTAATCTCAATTATCAAGTCACAATAATAGTTAGGAGCTTTGAAGAATCGTTCTTCAACATCGTTGATCAATCCGAAGACCTAGCAGTCAAGTTCAAGAAGGCGTTCTTGAAATCTGTTTGTTGTGTGGATCACCGGTAGAGGGCGTTTGTCTTAACGCTTAATCCAAGTTTTACATAACGATCTACAAGGGTTAGTTTCCTTCATCTTGTTATTATGAATTATTGTTCATAGCGGATCTAGGCTATTGGGTTTTATTCATGTCTATCTTCCGCTGCGCATGATTGCACGAAACCCAACAGTGGTATCAGAGCCCCGTTGATGATCAATAATTCTAATATTATCATGATATAATTATTTAATACGATTATTTAATTGGTATGATCATGAGATAGATGAATTTATTGTTGGTAGTGGTGCCCTAGGCACGTTTAATAAACGTTGTAATTGTTATCATTTATTTCATATCAATAAAAGAGATGTTTTTGATTATTATTGTTGTTCATGTTTACTTATAATAATCCCCGTCCTTAGTACTTATTAAGCACTAGTATAAAGGCTAAATGATCATGAGATGATCATGTTAGATTTATGGGTACTTGTTTGGAACAAGGTACTGGACATGACCCGCTGTAATGGGATTTATGTCATGGTCTATGTCGATCATATATCTCATAATAGTTATGTCATTTGAATCCTTAGACATGAAGTTATTATAGTCTTCCACTTGATGAACATTATGTTTGACATATTCAAACGCTACCTTAACACGGTAGTTATAAAGGGTATGGTTGGCATAATCGGATTCCCGTTGGAAGAATATAAGCTAAATGGATTTGTCCCTCCTCGGAGAGATATCAAGCTTGGGCCCCTCGAAGGAATGATGTTGATGAAATGTTCGGCCGGACTCAAATGGATTGATTGGATCAATAGCATTTGAATTATCAACATATTCGGAGTCGAGAAAGTATTGAACAAAACAAGTTGACTGTTTGACCATGACTTGTGTTCAATGACATCGTGGACAAAGGGATTGTGACATATTCTAAAGGAATGCGAACTTGTATCTAGTTATACTATTTGGGTAGGTATGACGGTTTGCTAGAACCTAATCATATCTTATGGGATCATGTTTGAGCCCATTGCCAACTTAGTATAATCCTAGAGGGTCACACACAATAGAACGAATCTTAAATAAGAGGACTATATTGGTATTTAGGGTTGGAGGGCCTCCAAGGAATTTCTGGAAAGTTCTGGGCCTCCTGGTCAACCAAGCGGGCGCTTGGGTTGCACCAGGCGGGTGCCGGAACAAGCCGGAAAAGGAATTGGACTTTCTGCCCAAACAACGGGCGCCTTGGTAGGACCAGGCGGGCGCCCGGTATGCCGATTGGAAATTTCCTAATTCGATTAGGAATGGTTTTTCACACAAGTTACCTATTTGGAATAGGTCTTAATTGTGTATAAAAACACCTAATCGGCCAGACCTTATGGTTTAAGTGCTTTTGTGAATCTCAAAGAGTTTGAGAGAGATTTTATTTGTTCTAAGATATCATTGATTGAGGAACAAAATAAGTCACAAAATAAATTCCATATAGTTCTTTATTAAATTGTGAAAGCGTGTTTTACAATTATTGGTCTAGCAACCAAGATCAAGAAGCTCCTTTGATATTCGTTCGAAGTGTGGATACCGCTAGAGGGTGAAAATCATCATCTTCAAAGTTCGTGTTCAAGCTTTGTGATCGTGATCAAGTCTTCAAGTTTCTCCACCAAGACCGAAGAAAACTTTGATAGTCATCAAGGGTTAGTTTTTTCCTTTATTCATTATGTTGTATTTATTTAATCACATGAGCGGATCCATGGCTTTGGGTTTCTTAAAATTTTAATTGCTATATTCCGCTGCGCATGTTACTTGGAAACCCAACAGTGGTATCAGAGCCCCGTTCATGTTGATTAATTCAATACTTGGATCATGTTATGTGTATATAAATTGTTTATGTGCCTTGCATGATATGAATATTGAAATATATGATGCTTATGTGTTTTGTGATTTTATGTGGTTTATTGTTTTGCAACTTTAATCGCACGATTCAATCGCAATAAAAATTATGGCGGATTCTGAATTATTTCGATTATTGATTTTTGATTAGATCAAATTTTAATAATCGGGGAAAATAATTTTGAGACAAAATTTTCGAACTTGAAAATTCTATAGCATTCTGACCATAAAGGCGCTCGCGCCGCGCTGGACAAGGCGCGCGCGCGTTGCAGGCGCCCGCTCGCGCTGGACCAGGCGCGCGCTCGCTAGGCCAGAATGGAATATTCTGATTTTGTTCACAATCTGATTCTGGAATTTTTCGATAAATCCAACAAAACAGTAACAAGACCACTCCAGGCTTGCTGATCTGGAATGGGTTTTGGGTAGTTGGTTTGTGTGTGAATTTTGGGGTTTGAATTTCCTATTTGTTTTAGTCTTGTGATTCCTAGATTGGTTCAAGTTTTGGATGGCTAATCTGCGTTCACCGAGATTGTGTTTCCCAAAATTGATCGCAATCAAAGTTTCAAGGATAAAAACGAAGTTAGAATTATGAAGAGTTCATGATTGCTAAAATTGAGAAACAAAGTTCTTGATTCAATGATTGGAGATCCATGTGGAATTGTGAATGCAATTGCCTACGTTCATCGAGCCATCTATTGCTTAGTTTCGGCCACATGAACTACTTTCTTGGTTTCTTGAATTAGTGCTGGATTGTGGTTGCCTAATGGCTTAGTTCGACCGCACTTCTTGTTGTCTTGATTTGGAGATAATGACCAAAGTTGAAATAGTCTCATCCTCATAATTATAGAGAAACTAATGACACATAAATATCATGCTTAAATTAATGGAGATTAATTTAGTGGCTAAACTTGATGTGTAACATGTTTATATTATGTGCTCATAAATGTGTTATATGCTATATGTGATGAACCTTCAAAGAAAGTTTTAAGTCCTTATTTGCCATGCCATGATTAAAACACTTGTTTATATATGGATGATTTTGATGTGGGTTCGCCTCCGCGAAGTGCATTGATTTTATTCATGTATGAGCAAGATGAGGTTCATTATTTAATGTGGGCTTGCCTCCGCAAGGTGCATTAAATTGAATGGTTCCTACGCGTTTAAAATGGTTGGACTTAATTAGGCGTCAAAACAGTTTTGGGCCTAGGCAAAAGATGAGATTAAACATGGTTTTTGAAATTGGATTTCTCAAAGAATCTCATAAAAGGATCTAAGAATCATATGAGATATGATTGACATGATTGTCTACCTAATTAATTTAGTTTTTTGAGCGGTCCGCCTCCGTGGACTCAAAAGTTAAATTAAAGTTGGATCTTAGCCCAATTAAATTATATAATACATTGGATGTATAAGAAGGTTATATAATTTAGTGGGAGTATTTTGTTTAAAAAAATACATTATTTATCTCTTTAATGAAAACCGGTACTTATTAAATTTTGAAAATTGCATATTTGTAGATAATGACTAATAACACTCAATCAATGTCGTTGCGATCATCCTTGAGAAAGATAAGCTCGAAGATAATGGTACTAACTTTATGGATTGGATCCGAAGCATAAGAATCGTTCTTAGGCAAGAAATAAGTTGTACATTCTCGATGGGCCTCTCCCTGCTGAACCACCGCTTACTGCCCCTAGGGTAGAAAGAGACAATTACAAGAAACATCGTAATGATTCTAGAGATGTAAGTTGTCTCATGCTTGCTGCTATGTGTTCAAAACTCCAACAAAGTTTGGAACATTTGGAAGCCTATGAGATAGGCGTGGAGTTAGAACCATGTTTCAAGAGCAAGCTAGGCAAGAGAGGTACAAGACCATTGTTGCATTCACTACTAGTAAAATGAATGAAGGGCAACAAGTGAGTCCTCACTTTCTTAAAATGAAAGGTTATGTAGAGCACCTTGAGAAACTTGGCTATCCAATCCCATTGGAGCTAGCCACGGATCTCATTCTTAATTCATTGCCTAAAAGTTATAATCAGTTTGTGATGAATTATAACATGCATGGAATGGATAAGAATCTCTCTGAGTTGCATGGGATGCTCAAAACTGCAGAGATGAAAATTGTGGAGAAAGGTTCTCCCGTGCTCTTGGTTCATGATGGGAAGAAGCCTGGTGCCAAAGGCAAGGGTAAGGCAAAAGTTGTCAAACCCAAGATAAGCAAGGCAAGGGTTGCCAAGGCTTCTGAGGCAAAACCCGATACACAAAAGATGCAATTTGTTTCCATTGTCAAGAAATTGGTCATTGGAAACGTAATTGCAAGGCTTTCTTGGAAGAGCAAAAGAAGAAGAAGCAGCAAGGCTGCGTCGACTTCAGGTATCTATATGATAGATATCTCCTTTCTACCACTGATTCTTGGGTATTGGATACCGGATGTGGTTCTCACATTTGTCTAAATGTGCAGGGACTAAAGAATAGGAGACTGCTTAAAAGAAGGTGAAGTAGATCTACGTGTGGGGAATGGAGCAAGAGTTGCTGCATTAGCCGTAGGGACTTATGAAGTCACTTTACCTTCCGGATTAATTCTTGTTTGAACAATTGTTATTATGTTCCGTATTTAAGCAGAAATATTATTTCAATTTCTTGTTTGGATAATGAAGGTTTTAAGTTTCTTATTGAGAATAAGAAATTTTCTATTTATTTGAATGATGTGCTTTATGGTATTGCTAATTCATTTAATGGCCTTTATATCTTGGATGTCAAGAATGAAAATAATGACAATGTCTATCATGTAAATAAGAAATCTAAACCTAATGATGTAAATCATACCTATTTATGGCATTGCCGTCTTGTCATATTAATGAGAAGCGTATCTCAAAACTCCATGGGGACGGACTTTTAGGTTCATGTGACCTCGAGTCATATGATACTTGTAAGTCGTGTCTTCTTGGAAAAATGACTAAGACACCTTTTACCAAGTGGGTGAAAGGGCAAGCGACTTATTGGGGTTGATACATTCCGATGTATGCGGACCATTAAGTAGCAATGCTAGGGAGGATTTCAATACTTCATAACCTTCACTGATGATTATAGCAGATTTGGGTATGTTTACCTAATGAAACATAAGAGTGAAGCATTTGAGATATTTAGAATATTTCAAAATGAAGTAGAAAAACAACTTGGCAAAAGTATTAAGGCACTTCGATCAGATCGAGGTGGTGAGTACTTGAGTCAAGAGTTTGATGATCATCTAAATAATTGTGGAATAGTTTCACAATTGACTCCACCCGGAACGCCACAATGGAATGGTGTGTCCGAGAGGAGGAATCGGACCTTGTTAGACATGGTTCGATCAATGATGAGTCAAGTTGATCTTCCAATATCCTTTTGGGGTTACGCCCTAGAAACCGCTGCTTTCACACTAAATCGTGTTCCAACTAAATCGGTTCAAAAGACTCCATATGAGATGTGGAGCGGAAAGAAGCCTTGTCTGTCTTTCATGAAGATTTGAGGTTGTGAAGCTTTTGTCAAAAGACTTGTCTCAGACAAACTTGCACACAAATCTGATAAATGTATTTCGTGGGATATCCTAAGGAAACTAGAGGATATTACTTTTACAACCGTGAGGACAACAAAGTGTTTGTTGCCCGAACTGGTGTCTTTCTAGAGAAAGAGTTTCTCTCCAAAGAAATCAGTGGGAGTAAATAAATCTTGAAGAAATTCGAGACCCAGAAAATAACATTGAACCAATAGTGGAACAAGAACAAGAACCACAAGGAGTTGTGGAACCTGTTCAAAATACACAAGCAACTCGCAGATCTAGTAGGTTACGATCCAAGCCCGAGAGATATGGATTTATCGTAACGGATAGTAATGAGGTAGAAATCATTGAGAATGATGAACCGTCAACCTACCAAGAGGCGATGTCTTCTCCTGATTCGGACAAGTGGCTTGGAGCCATGGAATCCGAATTGCAATCCATGCAAGACAATCAAGTTTGGAATTTCATTGATGCACCCGAAGGTGTAAAAACCATAGGATGCAAGTGGGTCTTCAAGAAGAAGACTGACATGGATGGGAAGGTGCATACTTACAAAGCTAGGCTTGTAGCGAAGGGTTATAGGCAAGTTCATGGTATTGACTATGATGAGACCTTTTCACCCGTAGCAATGATCAAGTCTATAAGAATTTTGCTTGCCATTGCCGCATATCAGACTATGAAATATGGCAGATGGACGTCAAAACCGCTTTCCTGAATGGAAAACTCCAAGAGGATGTGTATATGACACAACCAGAAGGTTTTGAACAAGATTCTAAGGTATGCAAATTGCAGAGATCCATCTATGGATTAAAGCAAGCTTCTAGGAGTTGGAATCTCCGTTTTGATGAATCGTCAAAGAGTTTGGTTTAATCAAGAACGAAGATGAGCCTTGTGTATACAAGAAGATTAGTGGGAGCATAGTGCTATTCCTTATTTTATACGTGGATGACATATTGCTCATTGGAAACGACATTCCTACACTTCAGTCTGTGAAGACTTGGTTAGGAAAGTGCTTCGCAATGAAAGATATGGGTGAAGCCGCATATATTCTTGGCATTAAGATCTATAGAGATAGATCAAGGAGGCTACTTGGTTTAAGCCAAAGTACATACATTGACAAGGTCATTAGAAGATTCCGTATGGAAAATTCTAAGAGAGGCACCTTGCCCGTGTTACATGGAGTTTCTCTAAGCAAGACTCAATGTCCTAAGACAAACGATGAGCGTGAGAAAATGAATGATGTTCCATATGCTTCGGCAATTGGGTCCATCATGTATGCCATAATTTGTACTAGGCCGGATGTGTCTTATGCTTTGAGCATGACAAGTAGATATCAATCCGACCCTGGCGGAAATCACTGGATAGCTGTAAAAGCGATTCTTAAGTACTTGAGAAGGACTAAAGACTCATTTTGGTCTATGGAGGAATGGAAGATGATCTCGTTGTAAATGCTTACACGGATGCAAGCTTCCAAACTGACAAAGATGATAGCCGATCGCAATCGGGTTTTTGTTTATGTTAAATGGTGGAGCTGTAAGCTGGAAGAGTTCCAAGCAAAGTACAACCGCTGATTCTACAACAGAAGCTGAGTATATTGCTGCATCGGATGCTGCAAAAGGAAGCTGTTTGGATTAAGAAGTTCATAACTGAACTTGAAGTGGTTCCTAGTATTGCTAATCCAATAGACCTTTATTGCGATAATAATGGTGATATTGCTCAAGCAAAGGAACCAAGAGCACATCAAAAATCCAAACACATACTTAGGCGTTTTCATATCATTCGAGAAATCGTTGATAGGGGAGACGTAAATATATGCAGAGTACCTACTGATGACAATGTTGCGGACCCGCTAACAAAGGGACTTCCACAAGCTAAACATGATGGTCATGTTAGGTCCATGGGTATTAGATACATGGGAGATTGGGCCTAGGGCAAGTGGGAGATTGTTGGTAGTGGTGCCCCTAGACACGTTTAATAAACGTTGTAATTGTTATCATTTATTTCATATCAATAAAAGAGATGTTTTTGATTATTATTGTTGTTCATGTTTACTTATAATAATCCCCGTCCGTAGTACTTATTACACTAGTATAAAGGATAAATGATCATGAGATGATCATGTTAGATTTATGGGTACTTGTTTGGAACGAGGTACTGGACATGACCCGCTGTATGAGATTTATGTCATGGTCTATGTCGATCATATATCTCATAATAGTTATGTCATTGAATCCTTAGACATGAAGTTATTATAGTCTTCCACTTGATGAACATTATGTTTGACATATTCAAACGCTACCTTAACACGGTAGTTATAAAGGGTATGGTTGGCATAATCGGATTCCCGTTGGGAAGAATAATAAGCTAAATGGATTTGTCCCTCCTCGGAGAGATATCAAGCTTGGGCCCCTCGAAGGAATGATGTTGATGAAATGTTCGGCCGGACTCAATGGATTGATTGGATCAATAGCATTTGAATTATCAACATATTCGGAGTCGAGAAAGTATTGAACAAAACAAGTTGACTGTTTGACCATGACTTGTGTTCAATGACATCGTGGACAAAGGGATTGTGACATATTCTAAAGGAATGCGAACTTGTATCTAGTTATACTATTTGGGTAGGTATGACGGTTTGCTAGTACCTAATCATATCTTATGGTATCATGTTTGAGCCCATTGCCAACTTAGTATAATCCTAGAGGGTCACACACAATAGAACGAATCTTAAATAAGAGGACTATATTGGTATTTAGGGTCGGAGGACCTCCAAGGAATTTCTCGAAAGTTCTGGGCCTCCTGGTCAACCAAGCGGGCGCTTGGGTTGCACCAGGCGGGCGCCTGAACAAGCCGGAAAAGGAATTGGACTTTTCTGCCCAAACAAGCGGGCGCCTGGGTAGGACCAGGCGGGCGCCCTGTATGCCGATTGGAAATTTCCTAATTCGATTAGGAATGGTTTTTCACACAAGTTACTCTATTTGGAATATGTCCGTAATTGTGTATAAAAACACCAATCGGCCAGACCTTTAAGTGTTTTTTTTTTGTGAATCTCAAAGATTTGAGAGAATTTTATTTTGTTCTAAGATATCATTGATTGAGGACAAATAATTCACAAAATAAATTCCATATAGTTCTTTATTAAATTGTGAAAGCGTGTTTACAATTATTGGTCTAGCAACCAAGATCAAAGAAGCTCCTTTGATATTCGTTCGAAGTGTGGATACCGCTAGAGGGTGAAAATCATCATCTTCAAAGTTCGTGTTCAAGCTTTGTGATCGTGATCAAGTCTTCAAGTTTCTCACACAAGACCAAAAAAAATTTAATAGTCATCAAGGGTTAGTTTTTTTCTCTTTATTCATTATGTTTATTTGATTTAATCACATGAGCGGATCCATGGCTTTGGTTTCTTTAAAATTTTATTGCTATATTCCGCTGCGCATGTTACTTGGAACCCAACATTTATGTGATGAATTTTATATGAAATATAAAATATGCATGCTAGTGATGTGGTTGTAATTGATTTGATTAATATGTATGACCGCATGCTTAGATTATCATGTGTAATTGGATTATTTTATTTGATAATCTTGATCTAATTTGTATGTAGAATCAATTGGTTATTGATATATGATTAGATGGGTTAAAAATTCGTAATCTGCAATTTCATGTTTCTGTAATCTATTTATGTTAAACACGATATTAAGATTGATCGAATTTCTGAACATCTGAAAAATCTGAAAACTGGGATTCTACCTAAGAATCCGTACGGATGGTTTGGGAGCCTCCAAACAAATCCGTA
>JAOWBW010002279.1:0-65284 GCA_026119855.1 Campanula takesimana
GCTTTCCACTTCTCAGAGTTCAAGCGGTCCTCAGCGGTGCTATCTGCACTAAGAGGAAGAGGAATAGGCTCCCTAAATGTGAGGTCTATGTCCATGCAGCCCAAGACCATAGTTATTTTATTTTTCCAAGTTTTAAAGTTTGTCCCGTTAAGCATTGGTATGGAACTCATCGCAGCAGTTATGGAAGAAGCATTAAGTAAATCTGTTGGGAGTTGAGAACAAAAGAATGAACACAAAACATTTATAAGAAACTACATAATATAAATGATTAATTATATCAAATGAAATCCATCACAAGACAATTAACATGACATCAAAACTAATCTTTGGATTGCGAGTTGATTCATAAATAATAGACTTATATGACAAGTAATTTGAACTATGTTTTAATCAAATACTTAATCTTCCTTTGGGTAGTCTTAAGCATTCGAGAAAACAATTTAATGTTCATTTTATTTGTCATCACATGAATGTCCAAGTTTAGTCAAATGTCAAGATCTTCTTTGGAAAATTCAAGTCATTCACATATTAACTTAAACATTCAACACTTTAATAATTTTACATTTAAATAACGTTAATCACTTAGGCGATAATATTATTTAAACAATGAATAAAATTATTTAAGCATATAATTAATCAGGGCTTTAAGGTTTGAAAAATGAATGTTTTGTTCAAAAAAAAAATTGTGCAAAATTCAATCCTGATTGTTCTTGCGGCACACTTTGCACGACCGTGCTAAAAATGATGCACGACCGTGCCAAAATTATCCGACAATGCAAGTTTTCACGGTACAATGAGCACGGCCGTGCTAAACCAAAGACACGACCGTGCCAAATGAACCGGTCCGATCAGTTTAAACAAGACACCCGTCCGGACCAGCACTATTCAGATGCACCGGTTCAAGAAATGCATGCGCACGACCGTGCCAAACAAAGGGCACGACCGTGCCAGAATATTTGCACTTCTTTGAATTTTGTCCAAATTTTCCAAAAGGCATTAATAACAAGTAGGTCCACATGGTATGTACTTAAAACATAAAACCATGTTATTTAAGGATAATCTTGTTTTAAATTTAATGGAATCAAGTGAGTAGATCCACATGGTATGCACAAGACATAAAACCATGTTATGAAGGGATAGTCACACTTGAATCATTGAGTTTTAATGAACAAAACTTTCAAACCATTTTCTGAAATTTAGATGATGATTATTAGCACTCTATGAATGAATTAGAGTCCTTAAATAACATCAAAAATTTAATGATTCAACAGGAAAAAATGAATCAAAAGAAGCGTTTTAAGGCTTTCAAAAAAGAACTCAATCTCAAACAAAATGAACGGGGCTCTGATACCAATTGTTGGAACAATTTGATAAACCCTGAATGCCTCGCTCAGTTTAGAATGAGATAGAGGAAGAGATGAAGCGGAAGCGTTCAAGATCATTTACCTATTGAATCTATGATGTGATCTTGAGGGAGAAGATGAAGAACAATTGTTAGGAATGTGTTCTTCTAAATGATGAATGTCTCTTTCAATTTCTCTCTTTCTCTTCTAACAAATGAAGATGATTATTAATGAGGAAACTAAAGATTCTAGCAACCTTTAAGGGATGATGGAAGTCCCTTTATATAGTAGGCTTGGTGACATTTCATTTAGGGACCACACCTATTCACTTCTTAAGCAATGTTAATTTACCATTTTGCCCATCATAAATAGATAAATTACATTTCAGGGATTCTACACATTGACTAGGTTTGACTATACTTTATATTAATGTTATAGTCATGATTTTATTTAATGGAAGTATTAATAACTTGTGATGCAAGCCATTTTGATCCAACATTTATTTGTCAGTAGTAATTTTTATTTTGTTTATATAGTTAAATAACTTTGAATTAATCCAAGTCCTTGTGGATCGACCCTTGTGTTTGCATATTGATATGATGATAGCTCGTGCACTTGTGAGGTATTATAATTTTGTCTATCAATTAAACATAAACATTTTTTATGAAAGTTAATATACAATATATTTATGCACAAATGTACTATATTAATCTTTTTTTTTGAAACATTGTAATGTTAATCACTCAAAAGAAAAACACTATGTCAATAACAATATTCGATAATTGCCTTATAAAATAATATTATATAATTAGAGTTTTTTTCTATTGTAAGAAACTAAAGGATATACGTAAGTAGTATTTAAAAACAGTTAATAACCTCATAAAAAATGAAAAAGGTAATGGCCATCACCACCACCATCGTCCCCACACGTCACCACCAACCAATGGTTCGCAAAACTGGTGTTTCATAGGTGGGGTAGGGGTGGAGAATTTCCGACGATGGGGTGAGGAAAATAATGGACGTTGGAGCCGGAGCTGATTGAGAATGGGGTTGAGGACAATGAATTGCGTTCCTTCAGGTTTGGATTAATTTCTCAAAATCTCATGAAAAAAAATACAAATTTTAATAAGGACATATAATTAAATTTATTTTTAAAAATTCAGTATGGTAAAATTTACGGTTCAAAAGTCATTCAAGACCAACCATTTGAGTGTCTGATAGACGTGTCTCAGAACGACGGGCGTGCTTATTAAATGGCACGGTCGTGCTCACAAACTGGCATGGCTGTGCCCGCCAGAAATTTAGCCTTCTGCCTTTTTAACAATTCGTTCTTTTGTGTGTGACCCCATAGGATTATATTAAGTTGGCAATGAGTCCAATCAAGGTCAAACTCATAAATCATGAGCGGACTCTAGCAAGCCATCATGATTACCTAATTAATATAACTTAACGAAGTTCGTTTATCCTCATAGAATATACCATGATCCTTTTGTCACGCGATATCATATTGAACATAAGCCACGGTCTAAGTCAACTTAAGTGTCCAATGCTTTCTCGATTCTGAGTAGATTGATATAAGCAAATGACATTGAACACATCAATTCATTTGGCATGGCCATGCACTATCATCAATCTTACTCTCGAGTGGCCAAGAAGATATCTCTTTTGAGACAAGAGGGACAACATCTCATCTTGACTTATCATTCATCTCTACAAGAATCCGATTGTGCCAATCGTAGCCTTTATAACTACCTGGTTAAGGGTAGCATTTGAGTATATCAAACACAACGTTCATCGTGTGGAAGACGATGATAATCTCAGGTCTAAGGATTCCAATGATATAACTTAAATGAGATTTAATTATGACATTTGACCATGACATAAATCTCATAGTGGGTCAAGTCTAGTACTTGTTCACCAACAAATACCCATAAATTTAATTTGTATCACATACACATGATCATCAATTAAACTTATACTAGTTCTTCGTAAGTACTAGGGATGAGGATTATTATAATAAACATGAAAAACATATAATAATCCAAGGATGTTATCTCCATAACAAATGAGAACATGACATAATGTAAGGCCTTTCTCAAGGGCCTAAGGCATAATATCTAACAATCTCCCACTTGCGCTAGGCCCAATCAATATATATCCAATACCATTGAGCTTAGCTTATGACCATCATAACAGAATGTGAAAGATCTTATGTAAGAAGATTATCCTTGTTATTGTCATAAGGTATTTTGCATATTTTGACATCTCCCTTATCAACGATTTCTCGTAGAGATGGAAACGTCTGAGTGTGTGTTTGGATCATGGATGAGCCTTTGGCACCTTATCTTGTGCAATAACCATTATTTCATAATAAAGGTCCATTGGATTAGTAGTACTAGAAACTATTTCTAGTTTTACTAATAACATCTATATTCAAACAACTCCCTTAGTTACAACTCATGTAACTAAATACTCAATTTTATTCGTAGAATAATTTATGGTGTATTTGTTTGGAACTATTCCAACTAATAGCATTTACTTTAAACATATGTCCATACTGATATCTTTAATTATCTTTGTCGTTGTGGAATCATGTATCTATGTAACCATTTACTAGATCATCTCCCATTCCAACAAGCATCAAGAATGCATCTGTAGTTCTTCTCAAGTACATAAGGATATTCTTGACTAATATCTAGTTATTTTTACTAGGATATGATTAGTATGTTCTCATCATACTCCAAGTGTATGAGTTATCCCGTCTAAGTACATAATGTGACATACATGATAGAACCAATTGCCGAAGCATATCAAATCCTAATCATTTATTATTGCTCATTAGTCTTCCAATAAGACTAAGTCTTTCCAAGAACATTATCATTAGACAACCTTGCAAGTTCTTCTACAAGAGTCTTGCATACTGCACAATTCAGTATTTTTGTCTTTATAAGTACTTTGACACAAACCAATCAACTTCTTGGATTTATATCAATAGATATTAATTCCAAGAATGTACGGGCTTCTTCCTAAATCTTTCATTAAGAAACTCTTTCAAATGAACTATATGTCAACCACATATATAAGACTAGGAATTAGACAATGCTTCCACTAATTTTCTAATAAACACAAGTCTCATCTTTGATGAATTTCAAACGCTTTGAATGCATCATCAAAATGAATATTTTAACTCCAAGAAGCTTGCTTCAATTCATCACATGGATTTTCGCAACTTACATACTTTATTAAAATTTTCTTGATTAACAAAACCTTTAGGTTGTATCCAATACATCCTTAATTGAGTTCCCGTTAAGGAACGCTGTTTTGACATCCATTTGTCAAATTTCATCATGTGGAAGACGATGATAATCTCAGGTCTAAGGATTCCAATGATATAACTTAAATGAGATTTAATTATGACATTTGCCATGACATAAATCTCATAGTGGGTCAAGTCCAGTACTTGTTCACCAACAAGTACCCATAAGTTTAATTTGTATCACATACACATGATCATCAATTAAACTTACACTAGTTCTTCATAAGTACTAGGGACGGGGATTATTATAATAAACATGTAAAAAATATAATAATCCAAGGTTGTTATCTCCATAAAAATGAGAGCATGACATAACGTAAGGCATTTCTCAATGGTCTAGGGCATAATCTCCAACAATACGGCCGTCCAAGAAGAGGCGAGCAGGCCCGGAGTTTCTGGGTGATTTGGATCAAGTGTGGTGCGCTTGCACCATAGTACGGTGTGCGGTGCACCGTACTACGACTTGTATATTCACAACTCAACTTCCAGAGGTCATAAGTTTTCCATAAAAACTTCGTTTGGACGTGCCAAATATTGTTGGAAAGCTCTTTTTGAGTACAATCAAATGGTCTTAATTTCTCCATGTCCACATGTAGACACCCCGCCTTGGACCTCTCACCCCGATTGCATACATAGTATTTTTACATTACTTGTTTTTGTTAATTTCTGTTAGTTCGGTTAAGTTCCTAACTGATTCCGTCAGTTTTGGACTAAACTGCACAACAGAGTTAACTTTCTAGTCCATTCTGTCAAAATCGCCATTTCAAAGTCGCGCGCCTCCGCCCTTTGGGGACAGAAGCGCGCGCCTCCCTCCGACTATACAGGATGCACGCGCGTCTGGGCGTGTCAGTTACTGATTTCTGTCCAAGAATCTCTCCCTTGCTCATTTTATATGATTTTGCCGGGGAAACTGATATTTGTGACTCCGTCTTGGCCCCAAAAACATCCCCTTTCAACTATAAAAACCCCTCCAATCCACCACTGGAAGGGAGTCTCTTTTTCATCTCTTTTTGGATCTCTTTTCATCTCTCTTTTACCTCTCTTGGACCTTCTTCTTAGACTTGAAACTTTTCTATACACAAATTCTCCCAACAAGAGTTCTTCGTGACAAGACTCTACACAAATTGTTCTACAACAATTTCTCCACAGCAAAACTCTTTTCAAGTCCAAGTTCAAAGTCCCTTTTTTAAAGGTACCACTTTTCTATTCTCTTATTTCATTTGCGTCCTACTAAGTATGCAATCTCCATAAAAAGGGATATAACCAAAAGGCCACTTCATTATTGAAGTTTGGTCAAGGTTACATCCCAACATTCCAACATTAATTTAATTCCACTTCATCTCTTAATGTAATGGTTTAGCAAATATTCAACATGTAACCATTAGACATTCAATCAATAAAATCATTTAGCTTTCATTCTCCCCTTATCTTTACTTTGTAGTTGTTAGCATATTTTATCAATTGAAGGACACGTAAATATAAGAACACCAAGAGTAGCAAGACCCGCGTAAGCGGGATGGAGTGGGTGTTTAAGTACTTCTCATTCCGTCACCTAACCCCCGAACCCCTCATCTCAAGAATCTTTGGTTTCGTAATCAATAAAAAAAGGCTATTTTCTTAGGTTTTCTCGCGTTCCTCTAAAACGTGGGTGGCGACTCTTAAAATCAAGTAGACATCCTAGGTAATTCACCGCTCTAGCCAAGCCGTGGTTCCCCGGGGTATCTACAGTGGCGACTCCGCTGGGGACATAGAGGGTTAAACTTGCATTTTCTGCTTTTAGTGTTCTTATATCTGTTTTCTGGGCATTCAGGTAAAAAGGGTAGGAAGCGCGCGCCTCCGGCCTTCTTGGCCTAAAGCGCGCGCGTCCGACCCTTATTACCAGAATCGCCCACCTTCCATCTTGTCCTTCAAATTTCATATTTCTATGCTAACAAGTTTCTGCAGGGGAAAGTTACATAATTTGGGACCAGGGCAATCCCCTGAGTCCGCGGTTTCTTCTGACATTCTGACAGGTACCCCAGATGCGCGCGCCTCCCACATTCATGGCGCAATGCGCGCGCTTCCCACGTAACTGCCCTGAGTCGCGCGCTTCTGGGCCATTTTCCAGAACAGAACAGTGAACAGAATGGGCAGTTTTGACAGTGTGTGGGCACCGGGCCTGCATACACCCCCTTTTACTTTTGTTTATTCATTTTTATCGGTCACACGGGTGATTCGAAAGTTGTAAATTACGTGCTTATTTGTTTTTTTTTATTTCCTTTGAAAAAAAAAATTGTCACTTGTTAGACCTCACACTACGCGCACAATTCTTATCAACTGCTCACTATCGAGTCGCACAAGTCCAACCCCAAACCCGTCGAGGCCCGTCCTAGGAAGTTTCAAGCTCCACTCGACCTTGACTCTTCCGAAGCGGTAAACCTCAGCCTGTGGCATAGTTCACGACTACATGCCGGCGGTGACCTTTAAGCCTCTCTTTAGCCGAGCACAAACCACACAATTCTAGTTAGGGTCTAACACTCCGTGACTCAAGTCGGTTTCTATGTGCCGATATTTCCCTAAACTAATGTCTTCAAATCATACATGCCACTCGTTGTTTTGGACAAAATAAAACTCCGTCCCCAAGTGGTTATTATGGACGAAAATAAAAATCTGTCCCCATATGTATGCTTTACTACATTAATTTAGTTTAATCCCGACACATGTAGGATTCACAAGCGTGGTGGAATCCGATGAGTATATGGGACCACGAGAAGGTCTATATACTAGTGTGATGATTCCACTATTTTTCTAGAAACCCCAAAAAGGACCACGTCATTCCGACTTTTGTAAATAAATAAATAAATAAAAAGTCATTTTTCTTATGTGGTTAAGTCTTTTTCCTTTGTTTGTGGGTTAATTATTTTACTCAAAATATGTTTGTGGGGGCAACCTAAGATCGACGGTGTTCTCTCAAAAGGTCCAATGGCTTCCAACAGCAACAACAACAAGGGTGAGAATACTTCCGTGTCCAATGAAAGGCTCTTCAACATAATAAGAGCCATGGGGGAACAAATGGATAGACATGTCGAGGATGCCCGCCGCAAGGATGATTTATGGCAAGCCCATCTTGATCTCGAGAGGAGAATTCATAAGGAAGAAGTGTCTGAAGTTAAGGCCCGTTTACGGGAGTTCACCGACAACAAGGCAAAGGTCAACGGTAAGGCATGTTCAAGTGGCTCGCCTCTCAAAAGTCACAAAGGTTCTACCAACGACCGTGTCTACACTCCCCTCCAAGGTATTACCGTCACCAAGGCCTATGAAGATCTCAAAGAAAAGGGACAAATTTCTCCTCTCCAAGGGTACAAGCAACCACAACCATTGCGTCGCAACCATGCCCACCACAAGTGGTGTGACTATCACCTATGCAGCGGTCACCTCACCGAGGATTGCTTCTCCATCCGCGACATCATCCAAGACTTGATTGACAATGGTGAATTTACCGTGGTTGAAGAACAACAGTTAGAGAGTGAGAACATGCAAGAACTCATCAAGGAAGGGGCTCAGATTTGAAATAGGGTCTCAACAAGAGATCATGCCGTAAGGAAGGCTACAATGACAATGGGGACTACAGCAACAATCTCCGTTTCTCTTTCTCTACCTAGTAATAGGAATAAAAAAAAAAAAAGTCAAAGTCCTCTTTAGTGTGCATTAAAGTTTTCTCTCGTCCCATGTTCAAGGTCGAGTCTTATTATCAAATAAAAGTCGTTCTTGTCCTCATACACTCCTCCAAGTTGTTCAATTTAATTCTTGGCAAAATGATGAAAAATGTCTAAACACGTTTTAGAACGAAGGCTATCACTTGAATGCCTAGAGGCTAAACATCAACGACGACATCAACGACGAAGAAAAAGCCAAGACATCAAGGAGCAACAACCATGGAGAAATCAAGCAAAGTTTTCAAAAAGGGGATAAAAAAAAAAAAAAAACTCGCTAGGTTGAAATCCTCAAATCAACCTAGGCAAAAGTTAGAGCACAAAAAAAAAAAAAAATCCCCTTCAATCAAAGAAGTACAAGATCAACATCATTCCACCGATGAAGGACGAAGCAACAACCATCTCGACGAATGGAGCATCCACAAGAACTACGGTGACCTGAGCCTCTACACTGGAGGAACGTAGGCAACCTGCGGGTCCGGTCTCATGCAAGAAAGAAGATATGTTTAGCCCTAGCGCGTTATGGTGATCGACCTTCATCTCGAACTTGTCAAGACATATTTGTACGATTCATTTGCCAATGAATTAATCACCAAAAAGATTGAGCAACTTTCTTAGATTTGGAATCGCATTCCGTTCCTTGTCGAGTCTAGGAGCTTCTATTCTTTCTGCATACTCCCAATTTCTTGCAATCAAATTGGGGCTTTCCTTCTCTTCTCTCTTAATGACTTACTTGTCTTCGTGAGTCATTCATTAAAAATACATGGGACCACTTCCCTAGTCAAGTCAATGTCACTCACCTTTAGTGACAAAAGGTCTCCACCGCAAAATCACATGTCTCTCATCCTCAGCTAGAGTCAATGCACACTTCCTTATTAATCGAGTCAAAAAAAAAAAGAAGCAAAAAAGATGCCCACTAGATTGAAAACCCGAAAGGGAGGTCTAGGCAAAAAATATGGTGCGTCATAAAAAAAATGATGAGAGAGTGAGAGAGAGAAGGGAAAGAGAAATGGAGATCTCCGGCCTCTAAGGAAGACAACTGCACAAGCTCTACATTGAATCTCCTCAACAAATCAATTCCCCACTGAGTCAACTTTGGGATTGCAAAAGGCTCGACAAGATACGGCACCATTAAAGGTTGTCTTGGGTTATCGGCATCATTCTCCAGCAGTGTGCATTTTTGGGTTCATGAAAAGAAGGCCCGTGGTAACCAAGACCCATCTGAGAACGAGCCCATCAAAAAAAGGCACGAGGTTGCACAAATAATCCCTATCTAGTCAATTGGCTTGGGCAGCAAATAGCAACAACATGTGTCTCAGTTTTCAAAGCTTCTTCAAGTATGTGCTTCTAAAGTACGCCGAAAGGCTCCCGAGAAATGGAGTAGCTCTTGCCATGTTCTCTCATGTTTGTTCCCTCGCACGAGGATGAGTCACTCTTGATTTGCTCAACAAATGGTGACGCCCTAGGGGCTATGTGACTCAAGAACAAGGGCTTCTTTTGTTTCATTTGACAATCAATAAGCCCTAGGGGCTATGCTCGAGAAAGATGTGTGAGACTATCCTCAAAGTCTCTCAAAAGGGATGTCAAAAAGCCCTCTTATCATGTATGCCCGTACTCATTCCCCCAATCAAGGATAGACCTTTCTCGCAATCAATGATGGCACTCAAGGGGCTACGGTCAAGTCTTAAAGGCTCCCTCGGCAAGAAGCAATTCACTTCAATCTCCCCAGCAACATTTGAAGTTTTATACCGAAAGGTCTCAAGGGGCTTCGCAATCTACAATCTTTTGGGCTACGGCATTACAGTGATACAAGCAAAGGGCAATATTCGGGCATCGCAATTAACAAGCTTTTGGGCAGTGGTACCCGAGCAATGCAATTTGGGAGTAGTCTCATGGCTCCATGAAAGGGATCAAACTTCAATGGTCCCTCAACACTTCTAGTCAAAAGGCCTCTTGGTTTTAAACGAAGGCTCCGATGATATGAATGAATTTGATGATTCTTGTTAGAACTCACAGCGAGATTCTGAAGGAAGTCTTAGAGAAAAGGAAAAAGATTCAATATGCTAGACTCGCCCGGCTGAGTTATAGCGGGCAATGCCAATATGTTAACTCTATAAGCAGAGTTACGGCCAATTCCAATGTTTCTGCAAGTACTGCACCCCTTCTCCAAGATCAAAAGCACAGGCTGCATCCGAAGATCCTCCGTCGGTTCAACTCAAGAAGACTTGAGCAAACATACCGTTCGAGACTTTATCACAGCAAGACCTTATCATCTGCAACAACATCACCATCTCCCACGAGACGTCTACCGAAAACCGTACTACATTTTCAACATAGACCTTCCGACATTCGGGTATCAACCACAAAAAGGGCCATCCACCTCCAAACAAGAGAAAGAAGGAGATCGCCTTCAAGAGTTCTTCCCAATAGCGCCATCCGCTCCCAACATAATGCTAAGCCGATTCCAAGAAAATTTGAGGCTTCACACCGAAAGGTCTCCACATCCCGCCATCTACAAACTTGATAAGCCCATGACATTTGGGGCTTAACAATCTCTCAAAGCTTGGTATCAATGATCTTCTCTTGGGGATTTCCCACGTCGACAACAAAAGACAGTTTATTTGAATGGGCTAAGAGTTGATTCATCTTGGGGCTTCATAAGCCACTCAAAGTTCAGCATTCGAGGGGCTTTACAATCAGCAACCCCTTGGCATCTCGGCATCAATAGTCCTTTTGAAGCCCCATAAACGACAAATCTCTTGGGGCTAGACATCAATTTTCGTTGGACACCGCGGCGACAACATTCAAGCGAGGCAATCCGGACTTCGATTGAACATGACTTGATCTTGGGTTGGCTTTACAAACACACAATGGTTAAAATGGTTCACCCACGAACTAAAAAAAAAAAAAAATATTTTTCTCACTTGTGTGCATATTCTTTCCCTTCTAATCTTAAAAAAAAAAAAAAAAAAAAAAGATTTTTCTTTTTCTTTTTCTCCTTCTATGTGCAAAAGTATGTGCCCTACTTTGCTTTGCTCCTAGCTTTTCCTCCCCAGCACTCTCCATCATCCTTGAACTACGCTGGTCTGATTCCTTCCAAGGGATACGTAGGCAGCCTTTTTGGCACGACCAAACCACCATCCAGAATACCATCTCGCCGACACTCCTTCAAAGGCAAGAACAATTCATCACCATCAACATCATCATTCTCCATCCAAAGCATGGACATTCTTCATCAAAAGCGTCAACATCCTTCAGCAATCCATCCCCAATCAAGCGGCAATGGTAAGTGAAGGTATGAACATCATTCATCTCAAGCAATCTCCGCTTTCAAAAATCACTTCACACACAAAATCACTTTACTTCTCTCTCATACAAACTGCTTTCAAATCACATCACACCACAAGCGCAATTTCCCTCATAACTGCCATTTCAAATCCCATACATGTCACAAGAATATATACCTGCAAAGCACACACTTAAGGTCAACAACATCTAAAACTCAAGGCACTTCATCCCCAGCAGAAAGTGATCCGCCGTCAACTACGCCTGCATCCCACAGAGTCAAACAATTCAATGACAACAACTCGGTCCATGGTGAGCCGCAAAATCACCACCTTTCCATCAAGCAACACAACAATATCACATATAGGCAGATGGAGCCTCGGTTCCCGCCATCCGCAAACAGATACCGCATCAGCAAACGGATCCCGCATTCAGCAAACGGATCCCGCATTCAGCAAACGGATCCCGCATCAGCAAACGGATCCCGCTTCAGCAAACGGATCCCGCATTCAGCAAACGGACCCCGCACCAGCAAACGGACCCCGCACCAGCAAACGGACCCCGCATTCAGCAAACGAACCCGCATTCAGCAAACGGATCCCGAATCAGCAAACGGATCCCGCTTCAGCAAACGGATCCGCTTCAGCAAACGGATCCCGCACCAGCAAACGGATCCCGCACCCAGCAAACGGATCCCGCACCCAGCAAACGGATCTCGCCATCAGCAAACGGATCCCGCTTCAGCAAACGGATCCCGCTTCAGCAAACGGATCCCGCATCAGCAAACGGATCCCGCATCAGCAAACGGATCCCACTTCAGCAAACGGATCCCGCTTCAGCAAAACGAATCCCGCCATATCCTTTCTATATCAATTAAGACGCTTACACAGGGAGCACACTCCTATCCTTTGTAATTTCAAATTCTTGCTTTATCGAGTCTTTGTTTTCTCTTGTCGATGACCTCGGCGGTTGCCTTTCTTTCGTCGACGCGTTTTGCTTCGCAATCCACGTCACCGAGGGGCTCTGTAGACACCCCGCCTTGGACCTCTCACCCGATTGCATACATAGTATTTTTACTTTACTTGTTTTTGTTAATTTCTGTTAGTTCGGTTAAGTTCCTAACTGATTCTGTCAGTTTTGGACTAAACTGCACAACAGAGTTAACTTTCTAGTCCATTCTGTCAAAATCGCAATTTCAAATGATTTTGCCCGGGAAACTGATCTTTGTGACTCTGTCTTGGCACCAAAAACATCCCCTTTCAACTATAAAAACCCCTCCAATCCACCATTGGAAGGGGTCTCTTTTTCATCTCTTTTTGGATCTCTTTTCATCTCTCTTTTACCTCTCTTGGACCTTCTTCTTAGACTTGAAACTTTTCTATACACAAATTCTCCCAACAAGAGTTCTTCGTGACAAGACTCTACACAAATTGTTCTACAACAATTTCTCCACAACAAAACTCTTTTCAAGTCCAAGTTCAAAGTCCCTTTTCTAAAGGTACCACTTTCTATTCTCTTATTTCATTTGCGTCCTACTAAGTATGCAATCTCCATAAAAAGGGATACAACCAAAAGGCCACTTCATTATTGAAGTTTGGTCAAGGTTACATCCCAACATTCCAACATTAATTTAATTCCACTTCATCTCTTAATGTAATGGTTTAGCAAATATTCAACATGTAACCATTAGACATTCAATCAATAAAATCATTTAGCTTTCATTCTCCCCTTATCTTTACTTTGTAGTTGTTAGCATATTTTATCAATTGAAGGACACGTAAATATAAGAACACCAAGAGTAGCAAGACCCGCGTAAGCGGGGAGGAGTGGGTGTTTAAGTACTTCCCATTCCGTCACCTAACCCCCGAACCCCTCATCTCAAGAATCTTTGGTTTCGTAATCAATAAAAAAAGGCTATTTTCTTAGGTTTTCTCGCGTTCCTCTAAAATGTGGGTGGCGACTCTTAAAATCAAGTAGACATCCTAGGTAATTCACCGCTCTAGCCAAGCCGTGGTTCCCCGGGGTATCTACAGAATTCCGATCAGAGAGGACGCCAAGCCAGTAAAGCAGAAGCTCGGAAAGATCGAGCCAGAATGGTCTCTACAAGTCAAAGAAGAGATTGAAAAGCTCCTCAGTGTGGGTTTCATCAAAGTCATTGAGTATCCGACTTGGCTAGCCAACATTGTGACAGTCATAAAGGCAAATGGCAAGGTTCGAGTTTGTGTGGACTTCCGGGATTTGAACAAAGCTTCCCCGAAAGATGATTGTCCACTACCAAACATCGACATGCTCGTCGGTTCGACTGCCAACTATGAAGTCCGCTCATTTGTGGACGGTTTTGCCGGTTACAATCAAATTCTCATGTCCGAAGAGGATCAACACAAGACAGCTTTCACAACACCGTGGGGCACTTTCTGCTATACAGTTATGCCGTTCGGACTAAGGAACGCTGGGGCTACCTACCAGAGGGCTGTTACGGATCTATTCCATGACATAATTCATAAAGAGATCGAGGTCTATGTCGACGACATGATCATCCATTCAAAGGGAACCAACGGTCAACATTTGATCGATCTTCGTAAATTCTTTGAAAGACTTCGACAACACAACATGAGACTCAATCCCGCAAAGTGCACTTTTGGGGTTGTCAGAGGAAAGGTTCTCGGTTACATGGTCACTGAGAGGGGAATTGAAGCCGATCCCTCCAAGATCAAGGCAATCATTGACATGCCTCCTCCAAAGACGCAGAAGGAAATCAAAGGTTTCATGGGCAGACTTCAATACATCAGTCGATTTGTTCACCAACTCACTTCCATGTGTGAGCCAATCTTCAAGCTACTAAAAAAGAATGTGGCTCTAGAATGGACCGATGCTTGCCAAGAAGCCTTCGACCAAGTGAAGCATTACTTGACACGCCCTCCAGTTTTGGTTCCACCGCACAAGGAGAAGCCTCTCTTGCTCTATCTCAATGTCAATGATGAAGCCCTAGGGGCTATGTTAGCACAAGAACAGCGAGACTCCACAAAAGAGGATGCTATCTACTTTGTCAGCCGCCGGTTTCAAGGAGCTGAAAAGAACTACTTTGTCTTAGAGAAGTTTTGTGCTGCATTGGTTTGGGTTACTCAAAAGCTCAAGCATTACATGGAGGCCTTCCCAATCAAGTTGGTAGAAAAATTGGACCCGCTCCGCTACATCTTTGAGAAGCCTTTCATGTCAACCAGAATAGCCAAATGGTATTTCATGCTCGCCGGCTACGATATCACATACGTCACACTCAAATCCATCAGGGGGAAAGTGTTCAGTGATCAGCTTGCTGAATTTTCGTGTGACGAAGTGAAGGGGGGAAGATGTACAGTTCCCCGACGAGCATTTAATTTGTGCTACAACAGAAGAAAATAAGTGGCAATTTTTTTTCGATGGCGCAACCAATAAGCATGGATATGGCATAGGGATGTTACTTGTTGATCCAAAGGACATGTATACTCCAATCGCTATCCACCTCGAATTTGAAGCCACCAACAACATCGCTGAGTACGAAGCATGCATAGCGGGGCTCGAAGCAGCCCTCGAGAGAAATGTCACAAGTTTAGAGGTATTTGGTGATTCCTTGCTCATCATCAATCAGACATCTGGAAAGTGGAAGATTCAAGACTCGACTCTGCAATGGTATGGTCAACATCTCGAGGAGTTGGTTGAACAGTTTCAAGAAATCACCTTCAACTACCTGCCAAGGGACAAAAACCGTTTTGCTGATGCACTAGCCACCATCGCTTCACTGGTCGAAATACCTGAGGGTAAAATGGTGAAGCCCTTCAAATTTTCCCGAAGGAACAGTCCGGCATACTGCAATGAGTATCGAGATCAACGAGGTCCAAGCAAACTCCCCGTGGTATGCGGATATCATGAATTTCCTCAAGGATGGTACTTATCCGAGAATAGCAATAAGAAGTCCCAAATGGCATTGCAAAGACTAGCCTCCCGATATGTGCTGATTGGGGACCGAGTCTACATAAGGCACCACGAAGGGATCAATCTCCTATGTGCAAATAAGACCGAAGCTCAAGGAATAATGCATGAGATCCACGAAGGTGAATGTGGGCCCCACATGAACGGGTTTATGTTGACCAAGAAGATACTCCGCATGGGTTATTATTGGAGTACCATGGAAAGGGACTGCATCGAGAAAGTCAAGAGGTGCGCCAAATGCCAATTCCATGCCAATCTACAGAACGCTCTACCCTCACAGCTTTACAATATGACCACGCGTTGGCCTTTCTCTTGTTGGGGCATAGACATCATCGGCAAAGTTCACCCTACTGGCAGCAACGGACAATATTTCGTCCTAGTAGCCGTGGACTATTTTACAAAATGGGTCGAAGCACAGGCTTACCGAGTTCTCAACGCCAAGAAAGTGGCCGAATTCGTAAAAACCCACATCATGTGCCGGTACGGCGTTCCTCATGAAATCATCTCAGACAACGGTTCTCACTTTGAGAAAGAGATGGACGCTCTCCTGGTAGAATACAAGATTACTAAGCACAAGTCATCTCCATACCGCCCTCAAGCAAACGGCGCGGTCGAGGTAGCTAATAAGACAATCGAGACCATTGTGAAGAAAATGGCCTCCACCGGAAGGGATTGGCCCGAAAAGCTACCTCTAGCATTATAGGGCTACCGCACGTCAATACGGACAGCGAATGGAGAAACTCCTTATGCACTGGTATATGGTTCCGAAGCTGTACTCCCAATAGAGCTCGAAGTACCATCCCTACAGGTCCTCCTCGAGAATTAAGTCGATGAAGTCGATTGGATGCAAAGTCGATATGAACAGCTAGCCCGACTCGACGAGAAAAGGCTAAGGACAATCGAATGTACGAGGGCCTATCAACAAAGAATGGCTAGGGCTTTCAACAAAAAGGTGAAGCCCCGAAACATCAGTGTGGGAGATTTGGTCCTGAGACAACACCCTCCTAATGCCATGAACCCCCTTGGAAAATGGGGACCCTGATGGATCGGTCCGTACGTAGTCAAGAAGATACTAAGCGGCGGTGCAGTCCGACTCGTAGATTTAGACGAAGATCAGCTGCCAAAGGAAGTCAACCTCGACAAGTTGAAGAGATTTTACGTCTAATAAACGAAGACCATCGGAAAAAAAAAAAAAAAAAAGAGATCGCTAGGTTGAAAACCCGCAAGGGCGGCCTAGGCAAAAATTAGAGCACGTGCAAAAAAGAAGCCCGCTAGATTGAAAACCCGAAAGGGCGGTCTAAGCAAAAAACAGGGTGCACAAAAAAAAAGGTTTTCGTTTGCTTGAACTACGGAGACCTGAGCCTCTACACTGGAGGAACGTAGGCAACCTTCGGGTGCGGTCTAAAATATGAACAAATACCCAAATCATTTCAAATTAACGAGACGCAATTTTATTCATTTCTTGAATTATTTTTTATCATTACAACGGATTTTGCTGAGCTAATAAATGACATAAAACATTAAACTCCTAACAAGTGGTCTATTTTAATTGCAATCTCTTGGGGATACTAGGAAAAATCTAATTTTCTCTCTGGCCTTCGAAGGACCACCCGAACGACCATCAATCCTACTCTTCTTGGGAAGTCTAGGAACACTGATGTGGACCGATACATTCTGCGCAACAGAGCGCCTCCGAGCATAAAAGTCATCCAAAGGGGTACCAAAAGGGTCAGTTAGAATGTTGTTCACATCAGCAGCAGCTTCCTTGCACCTCAAAGACTGCTAGGCTCAAAGTCCTTCCCTAACAACTCAGCCCGAAGAGCATCTACCCAAGTAATGCCGCAGTAGACGGTACCAAGCAAGTGATCCAAGTAACTCTCGGGAAGAAAAATACTACCCCGATGTAAAGGAGCGGAAGCCCAACGGTTACGATCATCTCCCCAAGCCGACTGAAGCTCATTCGAGAAGTCCGGACCCATATAAGAAACTGGACGAAGCCTCCCGTTCCTCAAAAAAGGAATTATCTGTTGACGGCCAAATTGCCTCAGAACCCGTTCTGGTTGGTAAAACGAAGAATCTCTCAACCCGGGTAAAACCACATACTGAAAACCAGAGGTCCACTCCACAAAAGAGCGAAGACCCCAAGGGCACCACTCAACGTCAGCTGTAAGACGAGAAGCAAAAAATATCCTCCAACCCTCTTCAGTCAAATCTCTAATCAGCAACCGTCGCCTATGAACAGCAAAAGGAGAAAGGTCGCCATCTGACGCATAAAGCCTGAAATACTCCCGAAGCCATATGGTCAAAAGCAAGGGGCTTCCTCATCGCATCTCGCCCGTACGGTGCAATTCATCCAAACCATACAAGGTCTCTCCTACAACGAGCGGAATTTATGCTGAGTCGTTGTCCTTTCGCCTGCAACACGATTTCAGCCAACTGCGCATCCGTAGTACCCAGAGGAGTGACAAACAAAACCTCGCTGAAAAGGCAGACAGCCATGGCATTTCTCTTAAAGGACTAAACCGCGACATCTTCCGAATGCAAACTGAAAAACATCGGAAGTTCAGTTATGTCAACAACAGTCGTGGTGCATCATCTTCTTCACCTCTCCAACAGGGAGATTCAGAAGGTCAACCCAGAATCAACAACACCATGGTGATACTTAGGGACGGCAATCCGACCGGCCAAAGGCATACCCAAAATGGCCACCAAAATCATCGACAGTCGGCACCATTTCATTAGCCAAAAAGTTGAATGCATGGCTATCACAATCCCAGAAGGCTGCAGCAGCCTTCAACAAGTCCCAATCCGGCTTCAATGTTCGCAAGTAAAAAGAATTCGAAATCCGAAATCTTTGATGAAAGCATTTTTGGGATGGGTCTTGAAAGAATAAACGAATGTCGATAAATCCTTCTCGTAACTCTTGACAACCTCGGCACCAAGACTAAAAAGGTTAGAGGCCATGGGAAAGAAGGTTATAAGCAAAATTGGGCAGTAAAATGGTGTTCAAAAATGGCAGAAGAAAGCTGTTGGAATCGAATTACCGACTAGAAGCTGATATTATAGCTGTTGGGGGATCTTTGAGTCAGCAAATATCAGTCATGAATTTCGCCTCCCAGAGGCGCGCGCCTCCAAGACCGGTCTATAAGGCGCGCGCATCACGTCGCCAAGAGAGGAAGTGACACGCCCCCAGGTCCCGGGATCCCTTATAGAACCTCGAACCTGGATGCGCGTCACTAACAAGAAACGAGAAAATGAATGACATCTGCTTATATCAAACTGACATCATATATATACTAAAGAGGAACGAGCTAGATAGCTCACAACGAGTTCTATACCAAGAAATTTAAACCAATGGTTGTACACAGCGGAAAACATGCCTAGCACATACGCTGGCATTACAAGAACTATACAAGTCTACCCAATATACTGGTCTAAACAACTGATACCAAATTGTCCTCACCAAATACTGGAAAGGATAACAATCCCCAACAAGAACAACCTGCCAAGTAGGCCCCTGCTAAGTCGAGCCTCACAACGTATTACCACCTGCTTTCCTGGGGGGGGGGAAACAAATAAACAAGGAACGGGGTGAGATAAATCTCAGTAAGTTACTAGATACAAGCACATAGCATGTTATCATGTAATCATGCAAATCAAGAAGATTATCAAGTAATCATGCTCAAGATGTCATCAGGTAACAAGTATATGAGAGGCTAAGCCAACTCATCAAGTAACTAGCACATAAGGCTAAATTAACACGTGACAAAGGATATCCCAACCTTATTTCTCCCAAGTAAACCATTGTTGTCATTGCTTATTGCAGTTGACAAATCACGATCAATCAAGTTGCTGCTGTGCAGTACACAAGAGGACCCGGTAACCAGTGTCACTAACAAGAACAAGATTCACGAGGTGTTCACGAGTTTAGCATTCACTTTTATCAGGCGTATTGCTCTAATAAAGGAAGCTATGCCCTTACTATGGCCTGTAGTAATGGGTCAAGCGCAGATACATAGGCACCCGATTATCACTTCGGCCCCAGCCTAATGATAAGCGTGAACCTATACATCTCCGAGCAAGCAAGGTGACCAGCTGGACTCAAACAAGAATGCACAAGTAGGTATTTACTTGAACTACGAGAGTATAGAACTAAGTCCAAAAGTAGTGGACTAGCTCTTCATGAACGATGTAATCATTTGCTCACCAAATACAAGTACACGTATGCTATATTGGCAAATACAAATCAGTATAACAATGGCACATAATGTGTCCACGTAACACAATCAAGCCAAATTAGAGTCTATTCATAACAGACCCCAACCAAGTAGTAGGGTACATCATTCTATGTCACTTTGTTATATACCATATTTGCATGTACATATTCATATATTCTTTAACACACTAATGTTTCTATCACGGTACCCTTACTTTCAAGTAGAGCCCAACATCTTAAACTCTAAGCACGTAGTCGAATAGGTCTTATTGTACCTAGTCACAATCATATCTCGCGTATATGTATCGTTAATAATCGAATACATTTTCCAACACATATTGTGTTCTGTAATCATTGTTTTATGAGTCATCTTCATTTTACACTAGTCCCTCATTCTTTAGGAACTCACTCAAGAACAAGATATCTTCTTTATACTTTATATACTTCATTGAGTATATGCACGACTAAATAGCACATTAGTGCTTGTTCATAGCACTTTCAATACACACGTATTAAATTCGAGTATGTCTTAGAGTTGATCATTCTCTATCTAGTTCCACATTCCAATTCTTTGGTTATTCATACCATATATCAAGTAGTTATGTGCAAGATTTGCACATACACATCAAGGATAGTTCTAACACATTAGTTTTTGTTCATAGCACTTTCAAGTTCATTACCATACACATGTATTGGTTTCAAGTCATGTACAAGATTTTATCATCTTACATTCAAGTTCTCAATCTAATTCTTTGGATATTCAAGACACATACAAGAATTAATTATCTTATACTCAAGTTATTATTCCAATCTTTGGATATTCAAGTCATGTACAAGATTTAATTGTCTTATACTTCAAGTTCAAGCTAAGTAGATGAGTTATACATCTCATACTAACAAGTTCTTAATCCTTTACTTTGGATGTTCAAGCTCAAGACATTGTTCTAATGCCCCTAAGGTGCACAAACATTGGTTTCAAGACACATATAACACATTAGTGCTTGTTCATAGCACTTTCAAGACAATTAAAAGAGTTCTTACTTTGATATTCAAGTTCTAATTTTAATTTAATGAGTAATCATGTTCACGATTCACTTCTGATGCCCCTAAGGTGTCACAACACGTGCTAGGACATCTTATACTAAGGCTATATACCTTAACTAGGGTTATTTCTAGCTCAATCAAACTATATTCAAGACTTTTGTTCATCAGGGTAGGTGTGCGGTCGCACAAAAGGATATGGGCGGTCGCCCAAAACAAGACTTTGCAAGAGAAAAATCTTTCAGATAAATGGGCGGTCGCCCGGCCAACTATGGGCGGTCGCCCAAGGTACACAATTTCAAAATTTTATTTCTTTCCCAGGCTTAATAATTCTCCGTCCCAAGCGTAGGAGTATACTTTTACTAACACTGAGGCAATACTCAGGACATACAAACAAGTTCAAAACATTACTTTCAAGTTTATTTCATCAATTTTACCGTCCCACAATTAATAGGATAATTTTCTTTTATTCCAATTAAATATTTCACCGTCCCAAAAGTATAAGTATAATTTTCTAATATACTAATATACTCATTTAGGGATACTTCCATTCATTTCCCCGTACCACAAATAATGATACAATTTTTCTAATAACATTTAAATCAATTTAATATTTTACCGTCTCACGAGTAGGAGTATACTTTTTCAATACTTTTTCAAGTCATTCCCAGGTTTAAGGCTTCAATACTTTTTCATACGAATACTCCCTTCGTCCCAAATTTACAAGTATCACAAAATTCAACCAAATCACGAAATTAACAAGCACAAGTATCAAGAATAACACATAGGCATGTTATTACAAGCAAAAGGGAGCTAGTGACTTACCTAGTCCGAAATCAAATTCACCCAAACTAATTTCTGTTCGGTAGGAAACGCTCTACTCACCGCCCTGATCATTTATGCGAAGTCGAATTTTCGAACAGAGGCATAATTAAGCAAGAGAGATCGAGAATAGGGTAAACCCTAACTTCCTTTACGAGACAGAGAGAGAACTTACGAGAGAAATGGGGAATAATGATCTTCTTCCCAGAGAAAGGATATTTATCCTTAACAACTTTCAAGAATTGCAACTAGGCCCTCCAAGTTTCGCTTTGACAAAAAGGCCCTTCAAGTTTCAATTTGAGCATTTTTAGCCCCTAAACTTTATTTTTCACAAATGACCCTAAAGTTCAACTTTGAACAATTAGGACTTAAACTTGCTCAATTAATTAAATAATTAACTCAAATAAAATAGCATATAATTATGCAAGATAAGAATTTAACAGGAATTAGGACGGGCGTTACATCCTCCCCTCCTTAAAGAAAATTCGTCCTCGAATTTTACTGATCGAAATTATAACACATATAAATAACAAATAGAACTCAAGAATAGCAAGAATATGGTATACCACACCATATTATCAATTACCTGCGAGTATTATTCTCACATAACCTTCTCGATACCGTGACTTTCCCATGAAACTTTCACAAGAAGTATCCGTGCTCAAGACATTGTCTTTAGAATCAAGTATCCATACAAGTAATTACCCATATACTAAGTAATTCGGGTGATGGAATTTCCACTAAATAGCAAACTCATACAATAGCCACAAGGAAATCCACTTCACATGCCCGCAACATATGATCAAGAAGCAACCTCGGTTAAATATCCAGAGTGCTCATAAAAATTATCATAATCAAGATGTAAAACAAGGTGTAGAACAAGAATCTCTGTCATATATTATATCCACAGGTATCCCAAGTAATCAAGATGTATCGATCATAACATCACAACACATAAAGTCAAGCAGATTTGATTAATCAATCCACTATAACCAATATCATCGGGACTTATCAATTAAATGATAATCCTTCCACGAAATCCATCGCAATATATTCATATATTCATAAATCTCGAAGGATTATAACAAATCAAACGATCTCTGATATTCTGCTTTCAAATAATCGCAATTCAAGGATTTAGTTGAATACTCAGAAATTTTCTCCCATTCAGTACCATCAATCATGAAATACAAGTCTTTATGTTCAATGAATCCGCTAATACAATAGACGTAGGATCACAATCAGTTTCAAGTCATGAATAGAATTATTCTATTCATAAAAATTCAATCTCCTCGAAGCATATACAAGTACGTTACCATTTTGAATTAACACACGTTTTATCTCTTGTTCGAGCTTCACTATGCATAATGAATTTATCATATCCACTATATCGGTGAATCTTGACACATACACGAGAAAATAGTAACACTGGTCATATCCTCCAAATAACCATCATATTAGTCGAATCCACTAGGCAATGTCAAATACTGAAGTTATGGTCATCCATCATTTCAATATTTAAAAATTGGCTTCACGTTTATCAATCCATCGGAAAATGTAGCTTTCTGTCTCAAATAGTTAATGATAGAGCTACCTTCGAAATTCATTAATGAATCTCTAACAAGATCAAGAAAATCTCAAGAATAACCGTGCCTCAGTTATTTCCACTTGTACAGGTCAATAAAGATACTTACTTCAGGCATCCACTTCAAGGTAATAGATCCTCTATCTCTTACTAGTTTTTGGAAACAATTGTTTTTCGCAAGAAATTTTAATACAATCAATTCTCAGTCTGCGACTTTGTATACACCAACAGGTCATTAATCAATTCATCGCAAAGAGATCAAATTATGGTTTGAAGATATTATTCATCAAATCCATCAATACTGCTAGATCACATATCAATCGAAATATCATAATCACGAATTCATAACGAGCATACCTGATATGAGAAGATGTCTTCAGTATATCCTCATAGTTGACTTTCTAACTAATGGTAGCCACTTATCAATCAAACACTGAATAGACCACTGATTAACTTCAGGGATCAAGTAATTCATCCATACACGATAACAAGTACTGGTTCATTATAGTCACCTGGTTGAATTCTTTGCATTCAATATGAAATCGCAAAGTACCATATCTCTTCATGCCAATCAATACAGATACACCCCACGCAGATATACTAAGCTGGGTGAATCCTCTATCAAGAAATTCCTCAAGTTGAACCTTCAACTCTTTTAACTCAACCGATGTCATGCACATTGATTTAGATATCAGCACTATATTTGTACTGTAGTAACTCAAGATAACTCAAGGTTCTCATCATGTATCATGTATTACTCAGTAGAAATTATATCTGAGATCTCACAAAGAATGATGTATCCATTCTTCAATTTTGGTGTAGACATTCTTCCATCAACCACATATGCTAAATATTCAGCACAACCTTGATAATCCATTTCGAGCTTTCAATGCAGAACATGAATATTATATATAATTATATCATGCTCAAATAAATAGTCAAGCATACTAGCATAGAAATATTCACCATCTATTGTGGCAAACAAGAAAGGCATAACATATAGAAAGCCAAATCATAACACGTAAAAGCCAAGCCATAACACGTATCACATCAATGTCCCATCTAGGTAACATGACCAAGTTAACATATAACGTATAGGGTGTTATCACCCACACTTCTATCAAGCTCTTATAAATAACGATATCAAGCATGTAGTCTCTTACTAGAGAATACACTTTCACGTAAATCAAGAAATGAGGACAAGCATGCATATATAGCATGAAACAATGTCCACTGCACAAGATAGATACGCCTAAGTCTTTAAAGATTCGCGCTCACGATTCTCAAACCATCTAGTGGGGAACACTATCAACACCAGTCCCATGCCTGGTATAACAAAAAGTAACGAAGCACTCAGCATCAAAACACACCCAAGACTAACCCAACCTAGGCCATAGACCCTATCCAGGCTTAGAGCTAAACCATAGCTCTGATACCAAACCTGACACGCCCCCAGGTCCCGGGATCCCTTAATAGAACCTTGAACCTGGATGCGCGTCACTAACAAGAAACGAGAAACTGAATGACATATGCTTATATCAAACTGACATCATATATATACTCAAGAGGAACGAGCTAAGATAGCTCACAACGAGTTCTATACCAAGAAATTTAAACCAAATGGTTGTACACAGCGGAAAACATGCCTAGCACATAAGCTGGCATTACAAGAACTATACAAGTCTACCCAATATACTGAGTCTAAACAACTGATACCAAATCATCCTCACCAAATACTGGAAATGATAACAATCCCCAACAAGAACAACCTGCCAAGTAGGCCCCTGCTAAGTCGAGCCTCACAACGTATTACCACCTGCTTTCCTGGGGGGGGGGGAAACAAATAAACAAGGAACGGGGTGAGATAAATCTCAGTAAGTTACTAGATACAAGAACATAGCATGTTATCATGTAATCATGCAAATCAAGAAGATTATCAAGTAATCATGCTCAAGATGTCATCAGGTAATAAGTATATGAGAGGCTAAGCCAACTCATCAAGTAACTAGCACATAAGGCTAAATTAACACGTTACAAAGGATATCCCAACCTTATTCCTCCCAAGTAAACCATTGTTGTCGTTGCTTATTGCAGTTGAAAAATCACGATCAATCAAGTTGCTGCTGTGCAGTACACAAGAGGACCCGGTAACCAGTGTCACTAACAAGAACAAGATTCACGAGGTGTTCACGAGTTTAGCATTCACTTTTATCAGGCGTATTGCTCTAATAAAGGAAGCTATGCCCTTACTATGGCCTGTAGTAAGGGGTCAAGCGCAGATACATAGGCACCCGATTATCACTTCGGCCCCAGCCTAATGATAAGCGTGAACCTTCACATCTCCGAGCAAGCAAGGTGACCAGCTGGACTCAAACAAGAATGCACAAGTAGGTATTTACTTGAACTACGAGAGTATAGAACTAAGTCCAAAAGTAGTGGACTAGCTCTTCATAAACCATGTAATCATGTGCTCACCAAATACAAGTACACGTATGCTATATTTGCAAATACAAATCAGTATAACAATGGCACATAATGTGTCCACGTAACACAATCAAGCCAAATTAGAGTCTATTAATAACAGACCCCAACCAAGTAGTAGGGTACATCATTCTATGCCACTTTGTTATATGCCATATTTACATGTACATATTCATATAATCTTTAACACACTAATGTTTCTATCACGGTACCCTTACTTTCAAGTAGAGCCCAACATCTTAGACTCTAAGCACGTAGTCGAATAGGTCTTATTGTACCTAGTCACAATCATATCTCGTGTATATGTATCGTTAATAATCGAATACATTTTCCAACACATATTGTGTTCTGTAATCATTGTTTTATGAGTCATCTTTATTTTACACTAGTCCCTCATTCTTTAGGAACTCACTCAAGAACAAGATATCTTCTTTATACTTTATATACTTCATTGAGTATATGCACGACTAAAACCAAGTACTAGCACATTAGTGCTTGTTCATAGCACTTTCAATACACACGTATTAGATTCGAGTATGTCTTAGAGTTGATCATTCTCTATCTAGTTCCGCATTCCAATTCTTTGGTTATTCATACCATATATCAAGTAGTTATGTGCAAGATTTGCACATACACATCAAGGATAGTTCTAACACATAAGTGCTTGTTCATAGCACTTTCAAGTTCATTACCATACACATGTATTGGTTTCAAGTCATGTACAAGATTTTATCATCTTACATTCAAGTTCTCAATCCAATTCTTTGGATATTCAAGACACATACAAGAATTAATTATCTTATACTCAAGTTATTATTCCAATCTTTGGATATTCAAGTCATGTACAAGATTTAATTGTCTTATACTTCAAGTTCAAGCTAAGTAGATGAGTTATACATCTCATACTAACAAGTTCTTAATCCTATACTTTGGATGTTCAAGCTCAAGACATTGTTCTAATGCCCCTAAGGTGCACAAACATTGTTTCAAGACACATATAACACATTAGTGCTTGTTCATAGCACTTTCAAGACAATTAAAAGAGTTCTTACTTTGATATTCAAGTTCTCATTTTAATTTAATGAGTAATCATGTTCACGATTCAATTCTGATGCCCCTAAGGTGTCACAACACGTGCTAGGACATCTTATACTAAGGCTATATACATTAACTAGGGTTATTTCTAGCTCAATCAAACTATATTCAAGACTTTTGTTCATCAGGGTAGGTGTGCGGTCGCACAAAAGGATATGGGCGGTCGCCCAAAACAAGACTTTGCAAGAGAAAAATCTTTCAGATAAATGGGCGGTCGCCCGGCCAACTATGGGCGGTCGCCCAAGGTACACAATTTCGAAATTTTATTTCTTTCCCAGGCTTAATAATTCTCCGTCCCAAGCGTAGGAGTATACTTTTACTAACACTGAGGCAATACCCAGGACATACAAACAAGTTCAAAACATTACTTTCAAGTTTATTTCATCAATTTTACCGTCCCACAATTAATAGGATAATTTTCTTTTATTCCAATTAAATATTTCACCGTCCCAAAAGTATAAGTATAATTTTCTAATATACTAATATACTCATTTAGGGATACTTCCATTCATTTCCCCGTACCACAAATAATGATACAATTTTTCTAATAACATTTAAATCAATTTAATATTTTACCGTCTCACGAGTAGGAGTATACTTTTTCAATACTTTTTCAAGTCATTCCCAGGTTTAAGGCTTCAATACTTTTTCATACGAATACTCCCTTCGCCCCAAATTTACAAGTATCACAAAATTCAACCAAATCACGAAATTAACAAGCACATATCAAGAATAACACATAGGCATGTTATTACAAGCAAAGGGAGCTAGTGACTTACCTAGTCCGAAATCAAATTCACCCAAACTAATTTCTGTTCGGTAGGAAACGCTCTACTCACCGCCCTGATCATTAAGCAAGAGAGATCGAGAATAGGGTAAACCCTAACTTCCTTTACGAGACAGAGAGTTACGAGAGAAATGGGGAATAATGATCTTCTTCCCAGAGAAAGGATATTTATCCTTAACAACTTTCAAGAATTGCAACTAGGCCCTCCAAGTTTCGCTTTGACAAAAGGCCCTTCAAGTTTCAATTTGAGCATTTTAGCCCCTAAACTTTATTTTTCACAAATGACCCTAAAGTTCAACTTTGAACAATTAGGACTTAAACTTGTTCAATTAATTAAATAATTAACTCAAATAAAATAGCATATAATTATTCAATATAAGAATTTAACAGGAATTAGGACGGGCGTTACATCCTCCCCTCCTTAAAGAAAATTCGTCCTCGAATTTTACTGATCGAAATTATAACACATATAAATAACAAATAGAACTCAAGAATAGCAAGAATATGGTATACCACACCATATTATCAATTACCTGCGAGTATTATTCTCACATAACCTTCTCGATACCGTGACTTTCCCATGAAACTTTCACAAGAAGTATCCGTGCTCAAGACATTGTCTTTAGAATCAAGTATCCATACAAGTAATTACCCATATACTAAGTAATTCGGGTGATGGAATTTCCACTAAATAGCAAACTCATACAATAGCCACAAGGAAATCCACTTCACATGCCCGCAACATATGATCAAGAAGCAACCTCGGTTAAATATCCAGAGTGCTCATAAAAATTATCATAATCAAGATGTAAAACAAGGTGTAGAACAAGAATCTCTGTCATATATTATATCCACATGTATCCCAAGTAATCAAGATGTATCGATCATAACATCACAACACATAAAGTCAAGCAGATTTGATTAATCAATCCACTATAACCAATATCATCGGGACTTATCAATTAAATGATAATCCTTCCACGAAATCCATCGCAATATATTCATATATTCATAAATCTCGAAGGATTATAACAAATCAAACGATCTCTGATATTCTGCTTTCAAATAATCGCAATTCAAGGATTTAGTTGAATACTCAGAAATTTTCTCCCATTCAGTACCATCAATCATGAAATACAAGTCTTTATGTTCAATGAATCCGCTAATACAATAGCCGTAGGATCACAATCAGTTTCAAGTCATGAATAGAATTATTCTATTCATAAAAATTCAATCTCCTCGAAGCATATACAAGTACGTTACCATTTTGAATTAACACACGTTTTATCTCTTGTTCGAGCTTCACTATGCATAATGAATTTATCATATCCACTATATCGGTGAATCTTGACACATACACGAGAAAATAGTAACACTGGTCATATCCTCCAAATAACCATCATATTAGTCGAATCCACTAGGCAATGTCAAATACTGAAGTTATGGTCATCCATCATTTCAATATTTAAAAATTGGCTTCACGTTTATCAATCCATCGGAAAATGTAGCTTTCTGTCTCAAATAGTTAATGATAGAGCTACCTTCGAAATTCATTAATGAATCTCTAACAAGATCAAGAAAATCTCAAGAATAACCGTGCCTCAGTTATTTCCACTTGTACAGGTCAATAAAGATACTTACTTCAGGCATCCACTTCAAGGTAATAGATCCTCTATCTCTTACTAGTTTTTGGAAACAATTGTTTTTCGCAAGAAATTTTAATACAATCAATTCTCAGTCTGCGACTTTGTATACACCAACAGGTCATTAATCAATTCATCGCAAAGAGATCAAATTATGGTTTGAAGATATTATTCATCAAATCCATCAATACTGCTAGATCACATATCAATCGAAATATCATAATCACGAATTCATAACGAGCATACCTGATATGAGAAGATGTCTTCAGTATATCCTCATAGTTGACTTTCTAACTAATGGTAGCCACTTATCAATCAAACACTGAATAGACCACTGATTAACTTCAGGGATCAAGTAATTCATCCATACACGATAACAAGTACTGGTTCATTATAGTCACCTGGTTGAATTCTTTGCATTCAATATGAAATCGCAAAGTACCATATCTCTTCATGCCAATCAATACAGATACACCCCACGCAGATATACTAAGCTGGGTGAATCCTCTATCAAGAAATTCCTCAAGTTGAACCTTCAACTCTTTTAACTCAACCGATGTCATGCACATTGATTTAGATATCAGCACTATATTTGTACTGTAGTAACTCAAGATAACTCAAGGTTCTCATCATGTATCATGTATTACTCAGTAGAAATTATATCTGAGATCTCACAAAGAATGATGTATCCATTCTTCAATTTTGGTGTAGACATTCTTCCATCAACCACATATGCTAAATATTCAGCACAACCTTGATAATCCATTTCGAGCTTTCAATGCAGAACATGAATATTATATATAATTATATCATGCTCAAATAAATAGTCAAGCATACTAGCATAGAAATATTCACCATCTATTGTGGCAAACAAGAAAGGCATAACATATAGAAAGCCAAATCATAACACGTAAAAGCCAAGCCATAACACGTATCACATCAATGTCCCATCTAGGTAACATGACCAAGTTAACATATAACGTATAGGGTGTTATCACCCACACTTCTATCAAGCTCTTATAAATAACGATATCAAGCATGTAGTCTCTTACTAGAGAATACACTTTCACGTAAATCAAGAAATGAGGACAAGCATGCATATATAGCATGAAACAATGTCCACTGCACAAGATAGATACGCCTAAGTCTTTAAAGATTCGCGCTCACGATTCTCAAACCATCTAGTGGGGAACACTATCAACACCAGTCCCATGCCTGGTATAACAACAAGTAACGAAGCACTCAGCATCAAAACACACCCAAGACTAACCCAACCTAGGCCATAGACCCTATCCAGGCTTAGAGCTAAACCATAGCTCTGATACCAAACCTGACACGCCCCCAGGTCCCGGGATCCCTTAATAGAACCTTGAACCTGGATGCGCGTCACTAACAAGAAACGAGAAACTGAATGACATATGCTTATATCAAACTGACATCATATATATACTCAAGAGGAACGAGCTAAGATAGCTCACAACGAGTTCTATACCAAGAAATTTAAACCAAATGGTTGTACACAGCGGAAAACATGCCTAGCACATAAGCTGGCATTACAAGAACTATACAAGTCTACCCAATATACTGAGTCTAAACAACTGATACCAAATCATCCTCACCAAATACTGGAAAGGATAACAATCCCCAACAAGAACAACCTGCCAAGTAGGCCCCTGCTAAGTCGAGCCTCACAACGTATTACCACCTGCTTTCCTGGGGGGGGGGGAAAAATAAACAAGGAACGGGGTGAGATAAATCTCAGTAAGTTACTAGATACAAGAACATAGCATGTTATCATGTAATCATGCAAATCAAGAAGATTATCAAGTAATCATGCTCAAGATGTCATCAGGTAATAAGTATATGAGAGGCTAAGCCAACTCATCAAGTAACTAGCACATAAGGCTAAATTAACACGTTACAAAGGATATCCCAACCTTATTCCTCCCAAGTAAACCATTGTTGTCGTTGCTTATTGCAGTTGAAAAATCACGATCAATCAAGTTGCTGCTGTGCAGTACACAAGAGGACCCGGTAACCAGTGTCACTAACAAGAACAAGATTCACGAGGTGTTCACGAGTTTAGCATTCACTTTTATCAGGCGTATTGCTCTAATAAAGGAAGCTATGCCCTTACTATGGCCTGTAGTAAGGGGTCAAGCGCAGATACATAGGCACCCGATTATCACTTCGGCCCCAGCCTAATGATAAGCGTGAACCTTCACATCTCCGAGCAAGCAAGGTGACCAGCTGGACTCAAACAAGAATGCACAAGTAGGTATTTACTTGAACTACGAGAGTATAGAACTAAGTCCAAAAGTAGTGGACTAGCTCTTCATAAACCATGTAATCATGTGCTCACCAAATACAAGTACACGTATGCTATATTTGCAAATACAAATCAGTATAACAATGGCACATAATGTGTCCACGTAACACAATCAAGCCAAATTAGAGTCTATTAATAACAGACCCCAACCAAGTAGTAGGGTACATCATTCTATGCCACTTTGTTATATGCCATATTTACATGTACATATTCATATAATCTTTAACACACTAATGTTTCTATCACGGTACCCTTACTTTCAAGTAGAGCCCAACATCTTAGACTCTAAGCACGTAGTCGAATAGGTCTTATTGTACCTAGTCACAATCATATCTCGTGTATATGTATCGTTAATAATCGAATACATTTTCCAACACATATTGTGTTCTGTAATCATTGTTTTATGAGTCATCTTTATTTTACACTAGTCCCTCATTCTTTAGGAACTCACTCAAGAACAAGATATCTTCTTTATACTTTATATACTTCATTGAGTATATGCACGACTAAAACCAAGTACTAGCACATTAGTGCTTGTTCATAGCACTTTCAATACACACGTATTAGATTCGAGTATGTCTTAGAGTTGATCATTCTCTATCTAGTTCCGCATTCCAATTCTTTGGTTATTCATACCATATATCAAGTAGTTATGTGCAAGATTTGCACATACACATCAAGGATAGTTCTAACACATAAGTGCTTGTTCATAGCACTTTCAAGTTCATTACCATACACATGTATTGGTTTCAAGTCATGTACAAGATTTTATCATCTTACATTCAAGTTCTCAATCTAATTCTTTGGATATTCAAGACACATACAAGAATTAATTATCTTATACTCAAGTTATTATTCCAATCTTTGGATATTCAAGTCATGTACAAGATTTAATTGTCTTATACTTCAAGTTCAAGCTAAGTAGATGAGTTATACATCTCATACTAACAAGTTCTTAATCCTATACTTTGGATGTTCAAGCTCAAGACATTGTTCTAATGCCCCTAAGGTGCACAAACATTGTTTCAAGACACATATAACACATTAGTGCTTGTTCATAGCACTTTCAAGACAATTAAAAGAGTTCTTACTTTGATATTCAAGTTCTCATTTTAATTTAATGAGTAATCATGTTCACGATTCAATTCTGATGCCCCTAAGGTGTCACAACACGTGCTAGGACATCTTATACTAAGGCTATATACATTAACTAGGGTTATTTCTAGCTCAATCAAACTATATTCAAGACTTTTGTTCATCAGGGTAGGTGTGCGGTCGCACAAAAGGATATGGGCGGTCGCCCAAAACAAGACTTTGCAAGAGAAAAATCTTTCAGATAAATGGGCGGTCGCCCGGCCAACTATGGGCGGTCGCCCAAGGTACACAATTTCGAAATTTTATTTCTTTCCCAGGCTTAATAATTCTCCGTCCCAAGCGTAGGAGTATACTTTTACTAACACTGAGGCAATACCCAGGACATACAAACAAGTTCAAAACATTACTTTCAAGTTTATTTCATCAATTTTACCGTCCCACAATTAATAGGATAATTTTCTTTTATTCCAATTAAATATTTCACCGTCCCAAAAGTATAAGTATAATTTTCTAATATACTAATATACTCATTTAGGGATACTTCCATTCATTTCCCCGTACCACAAATAATGATACAATTTTTCTAATAACATTTAAATCAATTTAATATTTTACCGTCTCACGAGTAGGAGTATACTTTTTCAATACTTTTTCAAGTCATTCCCAGGTTTAAGGCTTCAATACTTTTTCATACGAATACTCCCTTCGCCCCAAATTTACAAGTATCACAAAATTCAACCAAATCACGAAATTAACAAGCACATATCAAGAATAACACATAGGCATGTTATTACAAGCAAAGGGGAGCTAGTGACTTACCTAGTCCGAAATCAAATTCACCCAAACTAATTTCTGTTCGGTAGGAAACGCTCTACTCACCGCCCTGATCATTTATGCGAAGTCGAATTTTCGAACAGAGGCATAATTAAGCAAGAGAGATCGAGAATAGGGTAAACCCTAACTTCCTTTACGAGACAGAGAGAGAACTTACGAGAGAAATGGGGAATAATGATCTTCTTCCCAGAGAAAGGATATTTATCCTTAACAACTTTCAAGAATTGCAACTAGGCCCTCCAAGTTTCGCTTTGACAAAAAGGCCCTTCAAGTTTCAATTTGAGCATTTTAGCCCCTAAACTTTATTTTTCACAAATGACCCTAAAGTTCAACTTTGAACAATTAGGACTTAAACTTGCTCAATTAATTAAATAATTAACTCAAATAAAATAGCATATAATTATGCAAGATAAGAATTTAACAGGAATTAGGACGGGCGTTACATCCTCCCCTCCTTAAAGAAAATTCGTCCTCGAATTTTACTGATCGAAATTATAACACATATAAATAACAAATAGAACTCAAGAATAGCAAGAATATGGTATACCACACCATATTATCAATTACCTGCGAGTATTATTCTCACATAACCTTCTCGATACCGTGACTTTCCCATGAAACTTTCACAAGAAGTATCCGTGCTCAAGACATTGTCTTTAGAATCAAGTATCCATACAAGTAATTACCCATATACTAAGTAATTCGGGTGATGGAATTTCCACTAAATAGCAAACTCATACAATAGCCACAAGGAAATCCACTTCACATGCCCGCAACATATGATCAAGAAGCAACCTCGGTTAAATATCCAGAGTGCTCATAAAAATTATCATAATCAAGATGTAAAACAAGGTGTAGAACAAGAATCTCTGTCATATATTATATCCACAGGTATCCCAAGTAATCAAGATGTATCGATCATAACATCACAACACATAAAGTCAAGCAGATTTGATTAATCAATCCACTATAACCAATATCATCGGGACTTATCAATTAAATGATAATCCTTCCACGAAATCCATCGCAATATATTCATATATTCATAAATCTCGAAGGATTATAACAAATCAAACGATCTCTGATATTCTGCTTTCAAATAATCGCAATTCAAGGATTTAGTTGAATACTCAGAAATTTTCTCCCATTCAGTACCATCAATCATGAAATACAAGTCTTTATGTTCAATGAATCCGCTAATACAATAGCCGTAGGATCACAATCAGTTTCAAGTCATGAATAGAATTATTCTATTCATAAAAATTCAATCTCCTCGAAGCATATACAAGTACGTTACCATTTTGAATTAACACACGTTTTATCTCTTGTTCGAGCTTCACTATGCATAATGAATTTATCATATCCACTATATCGGTGAATCTTGACACATACACGAGAAAATAGTAACACTGGTCATATCCTCCAAATAACCATCATATTAGTCGAATCCACTAGGCAATGTCAAATACTGAAGTTATGGTCATCCATCATTTCAATATTTAAAAATTGGCTTCACGTTTATCAATCCATCGGAAAATGTAGCTTTCTGTCTCAAATAGTTAATGATAGAGCTACCTTCGAAATTCATTAATGAATCTCTAACAAGATCAAGAAAATCTCAAGAATAACCGTGCCTCAGTTATTTCCACTTGTACAGGTCAATAAAGATACTTACTTCAGGCATCCACTTCAAGGTAATAGATCCTCTATCTCTTACTAGTTTTTGGAAACAATTGTTTTTCGCAAGAAATTTTAATACAATCAATTCTCAGTCTGCGACTTTGTATACACCAACAGGTCATTAATCAATTCATCGCAAAGAGATCAAATTATGGTTTGAAGATATTATTCATCAAATCCATCAATACTGCTAGATCACATATCAATCGAAATATCATAATCACGAATTCATAACGAGCATACCTGATATGAGAAGATGTCTTCAGTATATCCTCATAGTTGACTTTCTAACTAATGGTAGCCACTTATCAATCAAACACTGAATAGACCACTGATTAACTTCAGGGATCAAGTAATTCATCCATACACGATATCAAGTACTGGTTCATTATAGTCACCTGGTTGAATTCTTTGCATTCAATATGAAATCGCAAAGTACCATATCTCTTCATGCCAATCAATACAGATACACCCCACGCAGATATACTAAGCTGGGTGAATCCTCTATCAAGAAATTCCTCAAGTTGAACCTTCAACTCTTTTAACTCAACCGATGTCATGCACATTGATTTAGATATCAGCACTATATTTGTACTGTAGTAACTCAAGATAACTCAAGGTTCTCATCATGTATCATGTATTACTCAGTAGAAATTATATCTGAGATCTCACAAAGAATGATGTATCCATTCTTCAATTTTGGTGTAGACATTCTTCCATCAACCACATATGCTAAATATTCAGCACAACCTTGATAATCCATTTCGAGCTTTCAATGCAGAACATGAATATTATATATAATTATATCATGCTCAAATAAATAGTCAAGCATACTAGCATAGAAATATTCACCATCTATTGTGGCAAACAAGAAAGGCATAACATATAGAAAGCCAAATCATAACACCTAAAAGCCAAGCCATAACACGTATCACATCAATGTCCCATCTAGGTAACATGACCAAGTTAACATATAACGTATAGGGTGTTATCACCCACACTTCTATCAAGCTCTTATAAATAACGATATCAAGCATGTAGTCTCTTACTAGAGAATACACTTTCACGTAAATCAAGAAATGAGGACAAGCATGCATATATAGCATGAAACAATGTCCACTGCACAAGATAGATACGCCTAAGTCTTTAAAGATTCGCGCTCACGATTCTCAAACCATCTAGTGGGGAACACTATCAACACCAGTCCCATGCCTGGTATAACAACAAGTAACGAAGCACTCAGCATCAAAACACACCCAAGACTAACCCAACCTAGGCCATAGACCCTATCCAGGCTTAGAGCTAAACCATAGCTCTGATACCAAACCTGACACGCCCCCAGGTCCCGGGATCCCTTAATAGAACCTTGAACCTGGATGCGCGTCACTAACAAGAAACGAGAAACTGAATGACATATGCTTATATCAAACTGACATCATATATATATTCAAGAGGAACGAGCTAAGATAGCTCACAACGAGTTCTATACCAAGAAATTTAAACCAAATGGTTGTACACAGCGGAAAACATGCCTAGCACATAAGCTGGCATTACAAGAACTATACAAGTCTACCCAATATACTGAGTCTAAACAACTGATACCAAATCATCCTCACCAAATACTGGAAAGGATAACAATCCCCAACAAGAACAACCTGCCAAGTAGGCCCCTGCTAAGTCGAGCCTCACAACGTATTACCACCTGCTTTCCTGGGGGGGGGGGAAACAAAAAACAAGGAACGGGGTGAGATAAATCTCAGTAAGTTACTAGATACAAGAACATAGCATGTTATCATGTAATCATGCAAATCAAGAAGATTATCAAGTAATCATGCTCAAGATGTCATCAGGTAATAAGTATATGAGAGGCTAAGCCAACTCATCAAGTAACTAGCACATAAGGCTAAATTAACACGTTACAAAGGATATCCCAACCTTATTCCTCCCAAGTAAACCATTGTTGTCGTTGCTTATTGCAGTTGAAAAATCACGATCAATCAAGTTGCTGCTGTGCAGTACACAAGAGGACCCGGTAACCAGTGTCACTAACAAGAACAAGATTCACGAGGTGTTCACGAGTTTAGCATTCACTTTTATCAGGCGTATTGCTCTAATAAAGGAAGCTATGCCCTTACTATGGCCTGTAGTAAGGGGTCAAGCGCAGATACATAGGCACCCGATTATCACTTCGGCCCCAGCCTAATGATAAGCGTGAACCTTCACATCTCCGAGCAAGCAAGGTGACCAGCTGGACTCAAACAAGAATGCACAAGTAGGTATTTACTTGAACTACGAGAGTATAGAACTAAGTCCAAAAGTAGTGGACTAGCTCTTCATAAACCATGTAATCATGTGCTCACCAAATACAAGTACACGTATGCTATATTTGCAAATACAAATCAGTATAACAATGGCACATAATGTGTCCACGTAACACAATCAAGCCAAATTAGAGTCTATTAATAACAGACCCCAACCAAGTAGTAGGGTACATCATTCTATGCCACTTTGTTATATGCCATATTTACATGTACATATTCATATAATCTTTAACACACTAATGTTTCTATCACGGTACCCTTACTTTCAAGTAGAGCCCAACATCTTAGACTCTAAGCACGTAGTCGAATAGGTCTTATTGTACCTAGTCACAATCATATCTCGTGTATATGTATCGTTAATAATCGAATACATTTTCCAACACATATTGTGTTCTGTAATCATTGTTTTATGAGTCATCTTTATTTTACACTAGTCCCTCATTCTTTAGGAACTCACTCAAGAACAAGATATCTTCTTTATACTTTATATACTTCATTGAGTATATGCACGACTAAAACCAAGTACTAGCACATTAGTGCTTGTTCATAGCACTTTCAATACACACGTATTAGATTCGAGTATGTCTTAGAGTTGATCATTCTCTATCTAGTTCCGCATTCCAATTCTTTGGTTATTCATACCATATATCAAGTAGTTATGTGCAAGATTTGCACATACACATCAAGGATAGTTCTAACACATAAGTGCTTGTTCATAGCACTTTCAAGTTCATTACCATACACATGTATTGGTTTCAAGTCATGTACAAGATTTTATCATCTTACATTCAAGTTCTCAATCTAATTCTTTGGATATTCAAGACACATACAAGAATTAATTATCTTATACTCAAGTTATTATTCCAATCTTTGGATATTCAAGTCATGTACAAGATTTAATTGTCTTATACTTCAAGTTCAAGCTAAGTAGATGAGTTATACATCTCATACTAACAAGTTCTTAATCCTATACTTTGGATGTTCAAGCTCAAGACATTGTTCTAATGCCCCTAAGGTGCACAAACATTGTTTCAAGACACATATAACACATTAGTGCTTGTTCATAGCACTTTCAAGACAATTAAAAGAGTTCTTACTTTGATATTCAAGTTCTCATTTTAATTTAATGAGTAATCATGTTCACGATTCAATTCTGATGCCCCTAAGGTGTCACAACACGTGCTAGGACATCTTATACTAAGGCTATATACATTAACTAGGGTTATTTCTAGCTCAATCAAACTATATTCAAGACTTTTGTTCATCAGGGTAGGTGTGCGGTCGCACAAAAGGATATGGGCGGTCGCCCAAAACAAGACTTTGCAAGAGAAAAATCTTTCAGATAAATGGGCGGTCGCCCGGCCAACTATGGGCGGTCGCCCAAGGTACACAATTTCGAAATTTTATTTCTTTCCCAGGCTTAATAATTCTCCGTCCCAAGCGTAGGAGTATACTTTTACTAACACTGAGGCAATACCCAGGACATACAAACAAGTTCAAAACATTACTTTCAAGTTTATTTCATCAATTTTACCGTCCCACAATTAATAGGATAATTTTCTTTTATTCCAATTAAATATTTCACCGTCCCAAAAGTATAAGTATAATTTTCTAATATACTAATATACTCATTTAGGGATACTTCCATTCATTTCCCCGTACCACAAATAATGATACAATTTTTCTAATAACATTTAAATCAATTTAATATTTTACCGTCTCACGAGTAGGAGTATACTTTTTCAATACTTTTTCAAGTCATTCCCAGGTTTAAGGCTTCAATACTTTTTCATACGAATACTCCCTTCGTCCCAAATTTACAAGTATCACAAAATTCAACCAAATCACGAAATTAACAAGCACAAGTATCAAGAATAACACATAGGCATGTTATTACAAGCAAAAGGGAGCTAGTGACTTACCTAGTCCGAAATCAAATTCACCCAAACTAATTTCTGTTCGGTAGGAAACGCTCTACTCACCGCCCTGATCATTTATGCGAAGTCGAATTTTCGAACAGAGGCATAATTAAGCAAGAGAGATCGAGAATAGGGTAAACCCTAACTTCCTTTACGAGACAGAGAGAGAACTTACGAGAGAAATGGGGAATAATGATCTTCTTCCCAGAGAAAGGATATTTATCCTTAACAACTTTCAAGAATTGCAACTAGGCCCTCCAAGTTTCGCTTTGACAAAAAGGCCCTTCAAGTTTCAATTTGAGCATTTTAGCCCCTAAACTTTATTTTTCACAAATGACCCTAAAGTTCAACTTTGAACAATTAGGACTTAAACTTGCTCAATTAATTAAATAATTAACTCAAATAAAATAGCATATAATTATGCAAGATAAGAATTTAACAGGAATTAGGACGGGCGTTACATCCTCCCCTCCTTAAAGAAAATTCGTCCTCGAATTTTACTGATCGAAATTATAACACATATAAATAACAAATAGAACTCAAGAATAGCAAGAATATGGTATACCACACCATATTATCAATTACCTGCGAGTATTATTCTCACATAACCTTCTCGATACCGTGACTTTCCCATGAAACTTTCACAAGAAGTATCCGTGCTCAAGACATTGTCTTTAGAATCAAGTATCCATACAAGTAATTACCCATATACTAAGTAATTCGGGTGATGGAATTTCCACTAAATAGCAAACTCATACAATAGCCACAAGGAAATCCACTTCACATGCCCGCAACATATGATCAAGAAGCAACCTCGGTTAAATATCCAGAGTGCTCATAAAAATTATCATAATCAAGATGTAAAACAAGGTGTAGAACAAGAATCTCTGTCATATATTATATCCACAGGTATCCCAAGTAATCAAGATGTATCGATCATAACATCACAACACATAAAGTCAAGCAGATTTGATTAATCAATCCACTATAACCAATATCATCGGGACTTATCAATTAAATGATAATCCTTCCACGAAATCCATCGCAATATATTCATATATTCATAAATCTCGAAGGATTATAACAAATCAAACGATCTCTGATATTCTGCTTTCAAATAATCGCAATTCAAGGATTTAGTTGAATACTCAGAAATTTTCTCCCATTCAGTACCATCAATCATGAAATACAAGTCTTTATGTTCAATGAATCCGCTAATACAATAGCCGTAGGATCACAATCAGTTTCAAGTCATGAATAGAATTATTCTATTCATAAAAATTCAATCTCCTCGAAGCATATACAAGTACGTTACCATTTTGAATTAACACACGTTTTATCTCTTGTTCGAGCTTCACTATGCATAATGAATTTATCATATCCACTATATCGGTGAATCTTGACACATACACGAGAAAATAGTAACACTGGTCATATCCTCCAAATAACCATCATATTAGTCGAATCCACTAGGCAATGTCAAATACTGAAGTTATGGTCATCCATCATTTCAATATTTAAAAATTGGCTTCACGTTTATCAATCCATCGGAAAATGTAGCTTTCTGTCTCAAATAGTTAATGATAGAGCTACCTTCGAAATTCATTAATGAATCTCTAACAAGATCAAGAAAATCTCAAGAATAACCGTGCCTCAGTTATTTCCACTTGTACAGGTCAATAAAGATACTTACTTCAGGCATCCACTTCAAGGTAATAGATCCTCTATCTCTTACTAGTTTTTGGAAACAATTGTTTTTCGCAAGAAATTTTAATACAATCAATTCTCAGTCTGCGACTTTGTATACACCAACAGGTCATTAATCAATTCATCGCAAAGAGATCAAATTATGGTTTGAAGATATTATTCATCAAATCCATCAATACTGCTAGATCACATATCAATCGAAATATCATAATCACGAATTCATAACGAGCATACCTGATATGAGAAGATGTCTTCAGTATATCCTCATAGTTGACTTTCTAACTAATGGTAGCCACTTATCAATCAAACACTGAATAGACCACTGATTAACTTCAGGGATCAAGTAATTCATCCATACACGATATCAAGTACTGGTTCATTATAGTCACCTGGTTGAATTCTTTGCATTCAATATGAAATCGCAAAGTACCATATCTCTTCATGCCAATCAATACAGATACACCCCACGCAGATATACTAAGCTGGGTGAATCCTCTATCAAGAAATTCCTCAAGTTGAACCTTCAACTCTTTTAACTCAACCGATGTCATGCACATTGATTTAGATATCAGCACTATATTTGTACTGTAGTAACTCAAGATAACTCAAGGTTCTCATCATGTATCATGTATTACTCAGTAGAAATTATATCTGAGATCTCACAAAGAATGATGTATCCATTCTTCAATTTTGGTGTAGACATTCTTCCATCAACCACATATGCTAAATATTCAGCACAACCTTGATAATCCATTTCGAGCTTTCAATGCAGAACATGAATATTATATATAATTATATCATGCTCAAATAAATAGTCAAGCATACTAGCATAGAAATATTCACCATCTATTGTGGCAAACAAGAAAGGCATAACATATAGAAAGCCAAATCATAACACCTAAAAGCCAAGCCATAACACGTATCACATCAATGTCCCATCTAGGTAACATGACCAAGTTAACATATAACGTATAGGGTGTTATCACCCACACTTCTATCAAGCTCTTATAAATAACGATATCAAGCATGTAGTCTCTTACTAGAGAATACACTTTCACGTAAATCAAGAAATGAGGACAAGCATGCATATATAGCATGAAACAATGTCCACTGCACAAGATAGATACGCCTAAGTCTTTAAAGATTCGCGCTCACGATTCTCAAACCATCTAGTGGGGAACACTATCAACACCAGTCCCATGCCTGGTATAACAACAAGTAACGAAGCACTCAGCATCAAAACACACCCAAGACTAACCCAACCTAGGCCATAGACCCTATCCAGGCTTAGAGCTAAACCATAGCTCTGATACCAAACCTGACACGCCCCCAGGTCCCGGGATCCCTTAATAGAACCTTGAACCTGGATGCGCGTCACTAACAAGAAACGAGAAACTGAATGACATATGCTTATATCAAACTGACATCATATATATATTCAAGAGGAACGAGCTAAGATAGCTCACAACGAGTTCTATACCAAGAAATTTAAACCAAATGGTTGTACACAGCGGAAAACATGCCTAGCACATAAGCTGGCATTACAAGAACTATACAAGTCTACCCAATATACTGAGTCTAAACAACTGATACCAAATCATCCTCACCAAATACTGGAAAGGATAACAATCCCCAACAAGAACAACCTGCCAAGTAGGCCCCTGCTAAGTCGAGCCTCACAACGTATTACCACCTGCTTTCCTGGGGGGGGGGAAACAAATAAACAAGGAACGGGGTGAGATAAATCTCAGTAAGTTACTAGATACAAGAACATAGCATGTTATCATGTAATCATGCAAATCAAGAAGATTATCAAGTAATCATGCTCAAGATGTCATCAGGTAATAAGTATATGAGAGGCTAAGCCAACTCATCAAGTAACTAGCACATAAGGCTAAATTAACACGTTACAAAGGATATCCCAACCTTATTCCTCCCAAGTAAACCATTGTTGTCGTTGCTTATTGCAGTTGAAAAATCACGATCAATCAAGTTGCTGCTGTGCAGTACACAAGAGGACCCGGTAACCAGTGTCACTAACAAGAACAAGATTCACGAGGTGTTCACGAGTTTAGCATTCACTTTTATCAGGCGTATTGCTCTAATAAAGGAAGCTATGCCCTTACTATGGCCTGTAGTAAGGGGTCAAGCGCAGATACATAGGCACCCGATTATCACTTCGGCCCCAGCCTAATGATAAGCGTGAACCTTCACATCTCCGAGCAAGCAAGGTGACCAGCTGGACTCAAACAAGAATGCACAAGTAGGTATTTACTTGAACTACGAGAGTATAGAACTAAGTCCAAAAGTAGTGGACTAGCTCTTCATAAACCATGTAATCATGTGCTCACCAAATACAAGTACACGTATGCTATATTTGCAAATACAAATCAGTATAACAATGGCACATAATGTGTCCACGTAACACAATCAAGCCAAATTAGAGTCTATTAATAACAGACCCCAACCAAGTAGTAGGGTACATCATTCTATGCCACTTTGTTATATGCCATATTTACATGTACATATTCATATAATCTTTAACACACTAATGTTTCTATCACGGTACCCTTACTTTCAAGTAGAGCCCAACATCTTAGACTCTAAGCACGTAGTCGAATAGGTCTTATTGTACCTAGTCACAATCATATCTCGTGTATATGTATCGTTAATAATCGAATACATTTTCCAACACATATTGTGTTCTGTAATCATTGTTTTATGAGTCATCTTTATTTTACACTAGTCCCTCATTCTTTAGGAACTCACTCAAGAACAAGATATCTTCTTTATACTTTATATACTTCATTGAGTATATGCACGACTAAAACCAAGTACTAGCACATTAGTGCTTGTTCATAGCACTTTCAATACACACGTATTAGATTCGAGTATGTCTTAGAGTTGATCATTCTCTATCTAGTTCCGCATTCCAATTCTTTGGTTATTCATACCATATATCAAGTAGTTATGTGCAAGATTTGCACATACACATCAAGGATAGTTCTAACACATAAGTGCTTGTTCATAGCACTTTCAAGTTCATTACCATACACATGTATTGGTTTCAAGTCATGTACAAGATTTTATCATCTTACATTCAAGTTCTCAATCTAATTCTTTGGATATTCAAGACACATACAAGAATTAATTATCTTATACTCAAGTTATTATTCCAATCTTTGGATATTCAAGTCATGTACAAGATTTAATTGTCTTATACTTCAAGTTCAAGCTAAGTAGATGAGTTATACATCTCATACTAACAAGTTCTTAATCCTATACTTTGGATGTTCAAGCTCAAGACATTGTTCTAATGCCCCTAAGGTGCACAAACATTGTTTCAAGACACATATAACACATTAGTGCTTGTTCATAGCACTTTCAAGACAATTAAAAGAGTTCTTACTTTGATATTCAAGTTCTCATTTTAATTTAATGAGTAATCATGTTCACGATTCAATTCTGATGCCCCTAAGGTGTCACAACACGTGCTAGGACATCTTATACTAAGGCTATATACATTAACTAGGGTTATTTCTAGCTCAATCAAACTATATTCAAGACTTTTGTTCATCAGGGTAGGTGTGCGGTCGCACAAAAGGATATGGGCGGTCGCCCAAAACAAGACTTTGCAAGAGAAAAATCTTTCAGATAAATGGGCGGTCGCCCGGCCAACTATGGGCGGTCGCCCAAGGTACACAATTTCGAAATTTTATTTCTTTCCCAGGCTTAATAATTCTCCGTCCCAAGCGTAGGAGTATACTTTTACTAACACTGAGGCAATACCCAGGACATACAAACAAGTTCAAAACATTACTTTCAAGTTTATTTCATCAATTTTACCGTCCCACAATTAATAGGATAATTTTCTTTTATTCCAATTAAATATTTCACCGTCCCAAAAGTATAAGTATAATTTTCTAATATACTAATATACTCATTTAGGGATACTTCCATTCATTTCCCCGTACCACAAATAATGATACAATTTTTCTAATAACATTTAAATCAATTTAATATTTTACCGTCTCACGAGTAGGAGTATACTTTTTCAATACTTTTTCAAGTCATTCCCAGGTTTAAGGCTTCAATACTTTTTCATACGAATACTCCCTTCGTCCCAAATTTACAAGTATCACAAAATTCAACCAAATCACGAAATTAACAAGCACAAGTATCAAGAATAACACATAGGCATGTTATTACAAGCAAAAGGGAGCTAGTGACTTACCTAGTCCGAAATCAAATTCACCCAAACTAATTTCTGTTCGGTAGGAAACGCTCTACTCACCGCCCTGATCATTTATGCGAAGTCGAATTTTCGAACAGAGGCATAATTAAGCAAGAGAGATCGAGAATAGGGTAAACCCTAACTTCCTTTACGAGACAGAGAGAGAACTTACGAGAGAAATGGGGAATAATGATCTTCTTCCCAGAGAAAGGATATTTATCCTTAACAACTTTCAAGAATTGCAACTAGGCCCTCCAAGTTTCGCTTTGACAAAAAGGCCCTTCAAGTTTCAATTTGAGCATTTTAGCCCCTAAACTTTATTTTTCACAAATGACCCTAAAGTTCAACTTTGAACAATTAGGACTTAAACTTGCTCAATTAATTAAATAATTAACTCAAATAAAATAGCATATAATTATGCAAGATAAGAATTTAACAGGAATTAGGACGGGCGTTACATCCTCCCCTCCTTAAAGAAAATTCGTCCTCGAATTTTACTGATCGAAATTATAACACATATAAATAACAAATAGAACTCAAGAATAGCAAGAATATGGTATACCACACCATATTATCAATTACCTGCGAGTATTATTCTCACATAACCTTCTCGATACCGTGACTTTCCCATGAAACTTTCACAAGAAGTATCCGTGCTCAAGACATTGTCTTTAGAATCAAGTATCCATACAAGTAATTACCCATATACTAAGTAATTCGGGTGATGGAATTTCCACTAAATAGCAAACTCATACAATAGCCACAAGGAAATCCACTTCACATGCCCGCAACATATGATCAAGAAGCAACCTCGGTTAAATATCCAGAGTGCTCATAAAAATTATCATAATCAAGATGTAAAACAAGGTGTAGAACAAGAATCTCTGTCATATATTATATCCACAGGTATCCCAAGTAATCAAGATGTATCGATCATAACATCACAACACATAAAGTCAAGCAGATTTGATTAATCAATCCACTATAACCAATATCATCGGGACTTATCAATTAAATGATAATCCTTCCACGAAATCCATCGCAATATATTCATATATTCATAAATCTCGAAGGATTATAACAAATCAAACGATCTCTGATATTCTGCTTTCAAATAATCGCAATTCAAGGATTTAGTTGAATACTCAGAAATTTTCTCCCATTCAGTACCATCAATCATGAAATACAAGTCTTTATGTTCAATGAATCCGCTAATACAATAGCCGTAGGATCACAATCAGTTTCAAGTCATGAATAGAATTATTCTATTCATAAAAATTCAATCTCCTCGAAGCATATACAAGTACGTTACCATTTTGAATTAACACACGTTTTATATCTTGTTCGAGCTTCACTATGCATAATGAATTTATCATATCCACTATATCGGTGAATCTTGACACATACACGAGAAAATAGTAACACTGGTCATATCCTCCAAATAACCATCATATTAGTCGAATCCACTAGGCAATGTCAAATACTGAAGTTATGGTCATCCATCATTTCAATATTTAAAAATTGGCTTCACGTTTATCAATCCATCGGAAAATGTAGCTTTCTGTCTCAAATAGTTAATGATAGAGCTACCTTCGAAATTCATTAATGAATCTCTAACAAGATCAAGAAAATCTCAAGAATAACCGTGCCTCAGTTATTTCCACTTGTACAGGTCAATAAAGATACTTACTTCAGGCATCCACTTCAAGGTAATAGATCCTCTATCTCTTACTAGTTTTTGGAAACAATTGTTTTTCGCAAGAAATTTTAATACAATCAATTCTCAGTCTGCGACTTTGTATACACCAACAGGTCATTAATCAATTCATCGCAAAGAGATCAAATTATGGTTTGAAGATATTATTCATCAAATCCATCAATACTGCTAGATCACATATCAATCGAAATATCATAATCACGAATTCATAACGAGCATACCTGATATGAGAAGATGTCTTCAGTATATCCTCATAGTTGACTTTCTAACTAATGGTAGCCACTTATCAATCAAACACTGAATAGACCACTGATTAACTTCAGGGATCAAGTAATTCATCCATACACGATATCAAGTACTGGTTCATTATAGTCACCTGGTTGAATTCTTTGCATTCAATATGAAATCGCAAAGTACCATATCTCTTCATGCCAATCAATACAGATACACCCCACGCAGATATACTAAGCTGGGTGAATCCTCTATCAAGAAATTCCTCAAGTTGAACCTTCAACTCTTTTAACTCAACCGATGTCATGCACATTGATTTAGATATCAGCACTATATTTGTACTGTAGTAACTCAAGATAACTCAAGGTTCTCATCATGTATCATGTATTACTCAGTAGAAATTATATCTGAGATCTCACAAAGAATGATGTATCCATTCTTCAATTTTGGTGTAGACATTCTTCCATCAACCACATATGCTAAATATTCAGCACAACCTTGATAATCCATTTCGAGCTTTCAATGCAGAACATGAATATTATATATAATTATATCATGCTCAAATAAATAGTCAAGCATACTAGCATAGAAATATTCACCATCTATTGTGGCAAACAAGAAAGGCATAACATATAGAAAGCCAAATCATAACACCTAAAAGCCAAGCCATAACACGTATCACATCAATGTCCCATCTAGGTAACATGACCAAGTTAACATATAACGTATAGGGTGTTATCACCCACACTTCTATCAAGCTCTTATAAATAACGATATCAAGCATGTAGTCTCTTACTAGAGAATACACTTTCACGTAAATCAAGAAATGAGGACAAGCATGCATATATAGCATGAAACAATGTCCACTGCACAAGATAGATACGCCTAAGTCTTTAAAGATTCGCGCTCACGATTCTCAAACCATCTAGTGGGGAACACTATCAACACCAGTCCCATGCCTGGTATAACAACAAGTAACGAAGCACTCAGCATCAAAACACACCCAAGACTAACCCAACCTAGGCCATAGACCCTATCCAGGCTTAGAGCTAAACCACAGCTCTGATACCAAACCTGACACGCCCCCAGGTCCCGGGATCCCTTAATAGAACCTTGAACCTGGATGCGCGTCACTAACAAGAAACGAGAAACTGAATGACATATGCTTATATCAAACTGACATCATATATATACTCAAGAGGAACGAGCTAAGATAGCTCACAACGAGTTCTATACCAAGAAATTTAAACCAAATGGTTGTACACAGCGGAAAACATGCCTAGCACATAAGCTGGCATTACAAGAACTATACAAGTCTACCCAATATACTGAGTCTAAACAACTGATACCAAATCATCCTCACCAAATACTGGAAAGGATAACAATCCCCAACAAGAACAACCTGCCAAGTAGGCCCCTGCTAAGTCGAGCCTCACAACGTATTACCACCTGCTTTCCTGGGGGGGGGAAACAAATAAACAAGGAACGGGGTGAGATAAATCTCAGTAAGTTACTAGATACAAGAACATAGCATGTTATCATGTAATCATGCAAATCAAGAAGATTATCAAGTAATCATGCTCAAGATGTCATCAGGTAATAAGTATATGAGAGGCTAAGCCAACTCATCAAGTAACTAGCACATAAGGCTAAATTAACACGTTACAAAGGATATCCCAACCTTATTCCTCCCAAGTAAACCATTGTTGTCGTTGCTTATTGCAGTTGAAAAATCACGATCAATCAAGTTGCTGCTGTGCAGTACACAAGAGGACCCGGTAACCAGTGTCACTAACAAGAACAAGATTCACGAGGTGTTCACAAGTTTAGCATTCACTTTTATCAGGCGTATTGCTCTAATAAAGGAAGCTATGCCCTTACTATGGCCTGTAGTAAGGGGTCAAGCGCAGATACATAGGCACCCGATTATCACTTCGGCCCCAGCCTAATGATAAGCGTGAACCTTCACATCTCCGAGCAAGCAAGGTGACCAGCTGGACTCAAACAAGAATGCACAAGTAGGTATTTACTTGAACTACGAGAGTATAGAACTAAGTCCAAAAGTGGTGGACTAGCTCTTCATAAACCATGTAATCATGTGCTCACCAAATACAAGTACACGTATGCTATATTTGCAAATATAAATCAGTATAACAATGGCACATAATGTGTCCACGTAACACAATCAAGCCAAATTAGAGTCTATTAATAACAGACCCCAACCAAGTAGTAGGGTACATCATTCTATGCCACTTTGTTATATGCCATATTTACATGTACATATTCATATAATCTTTAACACACTAATGTTTCTATCACGGTACCCTTACTTTCAAGTAGAGCCCAACATCTTAGACTCTAAGCACGTAGTCGAATAGGTCTTATTGTACCTAGTCACAATCATATCTCGTGTATATGTATCGTTAATAATCAAATAGATTTTCCAACACATATTGTGTTCTGTAATCATTGTTTTATGAGTCATCTTTATTTTACACTAGTCCCTCATTCTTTAGGAACTCACTCAAGTGCACGGGTTATTCATCAAATCCATCAATACTGCTAGATCACATATCAATCGAAATATCATAATCACGAATTCATAACGAGCATACCTGATATGAGAAGATGTCTTCAGTATATCCTCATAGTTGACTTTCTAACTAATGGTAGCCACTTATCAATCAAACACTGAATAGACCACTGATTAACTTCAGGGATCAAGTAATTCATCCATACACGATAACAAGTACTGGTTCATTATAGTCACCTGGTTGAATTCTTTGCATTCAATATGAAATCGCAAAGTACCATATCTCTTCATGCCAATCAATACAGATACACCCCACGCAGATATACTAAGCTGGGTGAATCCTCTATCAAGAAATTCCTCAAGTTGAACCTTCAACTCTTTTAACTCAACCGATGTCATGCACATTGATTTAGATATCAGCACTATATTTGTACTGTAGTAACTCAAGATAACTCAAGGTTCTCATCATGTATCATGTATTACTCAGTAGAAATTATATCTGAGATCTCACAAAGAATGATGTATCCATTCTTCAATTTTGGTGTAGACATTCTTCCATCAACCACATATGCTAAATATTCAGCACAACCTTGATAATCCATTTCGAGCTTTCAATGCAGAACATGAATATTATATATAATTATATCATGCTCAAATAAATAGTCAAGCATACTAGCATAGAAATATTCACCATCTATTGTGGCAAACAAGAAAGGCATAACATATAGAAAGCCAAATCATAACACGTAAAAGCCAAGCCATAACACGTATCACATCAATGTCCCATCTAGGTAACATGACCAAGTTAACATATAACGTATAGGGTGTTATCACCCACACTTCTATCAAGCTCTTATAAATAACGATATCAGCGAACAGGTCCCGCTTCCAGCAAAACGGATCTCGCTATCAGCGAACAGGTCCCGCTTCTAGCAAACGGATCTCGCTATCAGCAAACAGGTCCTACTTCCAGCAAACGGATCTCGCTATCAGCAAACAGGTCCCGCTTCCAGCAAACGGATCTTGCTATCAACAAACAGGTCCCGCTTCCAGCAAACAGATCCCGCTTTTAGCAAACGGATCCCGCTATTGGCAAAGCCGCTCACACAGGGAGCGCACCTCTATCCCCTGCAATTTTAAATACCTGCTTTTATCGAGTCTTTTCTTTTTCTTGGTGATGTCCTAGGCGGATGTCTGTCTTTCGTCGGCGCGTTTGCTTCGCAATCTATGCCGCCGAGGGGCTCTATAGACACCCCGCCTTGGACCGCTCACCCCGATTGCACACTTGATTTTGTGTTTCTCCCTCTTTTAAGTGTTTTGTGTTTGTTTCTGTTACTTTGGTTAAGTTCCAGACGGACTCTGTTAAGTCCCGGGCCTAAACTGAATAACAGTTCTAACTTTCTAGTCCATTCTGTCAAAAATTGCTTTCAGAGTCGCGCGCCTCCGCCTCTTGAGGCCAGACGCGCGCGCCTTCCGCCGCCTAGGTGGGATACGCACGCTTCTGGGGTGTGTCAGTTACAGATTCTGCGCAAGAATCTCTCCCTTGGAGACTCCATTTGTCTCCAAAAACTCCCCTCTTTCAACTATAAAAACCCCTCTAATCCATCATTGGAAGGGACCTTTTTCCTCACTTCTTTTCTAGACTTTTCCTTGGGACTTCTTTTAGACCTTTTTCAACTAAAAAACTTTGGACCTTAAGAAGTGTTCTCTCCAAGTATTCAACCTCTTCTTCAAGGCTTTTCAAGAGGTCTCTTTGAAGGATACTATAGGTAAATGTTTTAAACTTTCTTCTTATTCTTCTTCTTCTTCTTCTTCTTCTTCTTCTTCAATCAAATGTGTGCAATCACCCCAAAACCACTTGGGACATGACACCAATGGTCCTTTCATTACATTGAATTGGCCTAGGAGTCATCTCCCTACATTTTAAACTTTAAACCCATTTTTATCATCATTCAAATAGGAAGAACACATTTATCTTTAAAGTGAATTATGAACAAACAAGACCGACTTTGCTCGGGCGAAATGGGTGTTTAAGTACTTCCCATTTCGTAACCTAACCCCCGAACCCCTCATCCCAAAGAATCTCTGTTTTCGTAAATCAAACTTAGGCTCATGAACATTAGGTTTTCTTACGTTCCTCAAAAATGTGGTGGCGACTCTAAAACACAATCAGACATGCTAGGACGAGCTCGCGCGCTCTAGCGTAAAGCCGCGGTCTCCGCCCCCCGGGGTATCTACACACATCACTTTATTTTTTCTTTATGGTCCATTTTTTATACTCCTTTTCACACTTTAAAGTCTATAAATACGTACATTCTTTTGCTCCTTCCCTATACTCATAAACGGTCCAAAAACCATTAACACACTTACAATTGAGCATCAAATAAGTCTAAGAATTATATCATTTTGATGGATAGAAACTCATCCATAATTGTCGTTGTGATATTGCCGAATTTATTATGGTAACAATGTTTAACATGTTAGTTTGGTGAAAGGGTTTTGCAACAACTTACATATGAGTTGCACATGAGCAGGGTATAATAATTCATAATATGAAGATGAAAGAAACTAACAATTGTAGATCGAGATAAAACTTGGATTAGACGTTAAGAGAAACGCCCTCTATCAGTGATCCACACAACGAACAGATTTCAAGAACGCCTTTTTGAACTTGACTGCTAGGCCTTCGGTTTGAAAAACGATGTTGAAGAACGACTCTTCAAAGCTCCCAATGATTATTGTGAATTGATGATTAAGAATTATCAATCATAATAACCCAGAATATAATGTGTATTTTCTCTTTCAAGGAAAGAGTTTGGAATTGATCAAATCAATGTTATGGGAACAATTCCCGTCAGTCCACATTATATACAAGGGATGTCCAAAACCCTTTAGGACTTAGATATTCTTGTCCAACAAGAAAAGACTTAAAATAAAATTGCTTATGGGAAGGCAGTCGTACGGCTGTACTGGAGCCGTACGAAGGGCTTCCAGCCGTACGGTTGCTTTTAAACAATTTTCCTCATTTTTCGCTCCTTTTAATTTCCGTTCTGCGTGTGTGACCCAATAGGATTATACTAAGTTGGCAACGAGTCCGAACCATTCAATCTCGTAAGTCATAAGCGGACTCTAGCAATCCATTATGACTACCCAATTAGTATAACTTTGAAATCCAAAGTTTCCTAAATAGAACATAACACAATATCTTTGTTTCACGATGTATATTGAACGTAAGCATGGTCAATGCTCAACTTACTTTGTTCAATGCTTTCTCGATCCCGAATGTATTGATAATCCAAATGTCATTGATCTAATCAATTCATTTGAGTATGGCCATGTATTTCATCAATACCATTCATCGAGTGGCCAAAGCTTGACATCTCTCTTGACGAGGAACAAATCCATCTTGGCTTATTACTCTTCCCTACATGATTCCGATTACGCCAATCATATTCTTTATAGCTACCCGTTAGGGGTAACGTTTGAATATGTCAAACGTAATGTTCATCATGTGGAAGACTGTAATAACCTCAGGTCTAGAGATTCCAGTGATATAACTATATGAGACTTAATTATGATATTGTGACCATGACATAAATCTCATAGGGGTCAGTCTAATATTTGTTCTCCAACAAATACCTATAAGTCTAATTGTATCTCATATACATAATCATCATATGATTATCTATTAAACTGATGAGATGGATTTTATACTATTAATTCCTAGGATTATTGGAGCTTAAATTTTATTATTTTTATGTATTTTAAATTAGTTTTATGTATTTTTGGGTGAATATGTAATTTGGGAGATTTATTAATATCCGGTAGTATTTTTAATATTTTTACATTTTTATTACCGGATAAAAGTTATTTTTATGAGAGTTCAAGAAGTCCAAAAAAGATTGGAAAAAAAAAGGCTGAGATAAGTAAGGGGAAGAGCCCACTTTTCCCAGTACACAAGAGAAGAGAGGAAAGATACTGACGTATGCACCATCCGTGCGCACGACCTAAAAACTGAAGGGACCAAACTGCAGAAGACTGGAAGATCAGGGACTGATTTGCAAATTATGGGAAAACTCCTCCACGACGTAATTCCGGCTCTTGTTGCCAGTTAGATTAATTTATTAATTAGGGTTTCTAGTGAGTGTGTCACTGCTAGTAATTATTCTGAAAGAAGAAACGGAGATGGAAATAGATCTCGTGATCAGGTGATAGGGTAAAAAGTGAAAGAGATATCAATGATAATTGAATAATTAGGTAGGGACGGAATCAAATCAAGTACTTTTTAATTATTTTTTTATCTCTATTAGTTTAATTTCTTTTTTAGGATTTAATAATTTATTTCCCCAATCTGTTCAATTGACAATTACGTAACAAATAACCGTTCTTCGTGGATCGATCCTTGACTTATCCCTAGCTATATATTTTTTAGAACCTAGTCCAGGTTAATTGTAGGTGTGCGATTTAGCCTATCATAAACTTATACTAATAATTAATCATAATTATTAGGGATGGGGATTTTATAATAAACATGCAAATGATAAATAATCAAACATTCAATATCTTATTAAAGCATAAGCAAGTGATAACTTAATCGTTCAAATAACGTGCCTAGAGCATACACACCAACAATCCTAATGTTTGGTGGAATAATAGTTGGAATTGTTATAATAATTGTTTATATGGACTGTAGCACACTACAGCAATGTACAGTATCACATTGTAATATAATGAGTATGTACAAATAGTATAATGTACTATGCGTAAATAGTATTCACTATTTACGCACAGTAGTAAGTTACTTTTCTAGCTTGTAAATAGGCATGTAATCAGAAGGATTACTCACACATATAATTGAAGTTGCAGAAGCTTACTCTTTTCTCCTTATCTCTCTTTCTCTCTAAGATCTATACTCTTTAGTATTCTACAAATCAAACCTATATTCCAGTTTACAACACATTATCAGCACGAAGTGCTCTAAGTTACATATCATCACAGACAGTAAGAATCTCTATAATATTGCTCTAAGTATTATGTTAATTTACTCGTATATCACCATTATGAAAAGGTTCTACCTTCGTGTGAGATAACGGTCTTACTATTATTTCGTTATAGATGTTACTCGTATATCACCATTATGACAGGTTCTACCGTCATGGTGAGATAAAGATATGAATTTTTATTTCATTACTAACTTTACTCGTATATCACCAAAAGATTAACTATCTCTGACTGGTGAGAAAACGAACATTATTTATTTAATGCTTTAAATGTTGATGCTTGGAAGGGTAATAACCCCAAGCTAGAGACTTAATATATTTTATCTACTTGTTATAATTTTTTTTATCAAATTCCCATCAAAAATAAAAATGGTGGTGGATGATATGAAATTTTATATTACAATAATCAAATTTTAAAGGTTTCATTTGTAAAAACCTCAAAAGATAAAGAACACAAGAATAAATCAACACGGCTGCAGTGTGAACACATTCACTGATTGTGTGCTGGTCTTTTTAGTAGCACAAAAATATAGTTTGAAGGCTTGGTGTCTCCATGTCAACTTTGGCTGCAATTATTACTACCAGTGTACTGCAATAGTTGAGCTACCATTTAGACTATTCCTAGCATTTATTATGAATCGTATTTTATAGATATAAATATGACTTTTACGTACAACTTTCAATGCATTCCATATATAATGAGGCCTTTTCAGTGAATATCAAAACCAAGAACACTTTACTTTATTTTATGGTATCAGAGCTATACTTCTACAAAAAAAAAAAAAAAAAAAAAAAAAAAAAAAAAACTATTCATCCTACCATATTCTACGCAAATGTCAGAGAATTGAAGAAAACACAAACAGAGTAAGAAGTCAAAAAAAATGTGAGAAAAATCTATGTGCTAATGTACTACTATATATTTTTTGGATATGTGCTAGATGTATGTAAAGGTATGTGCTATTTTTTTTTGCGTATGATTAAATTTGCACTATTATTTACATCATACTAATATATGATTTAAGTAAAATAATTATCTTTGTAAATGATTTTTGTTTAATTTTGAAATAACTTTATTTAACCAAAAAAAAAAAAAACTCTCAACGGCTATTTTAACGGATAAAGATAGTATTTTTACTATAAAATACCTACACTCTTCTTCCATTATTTTCCCAAAATTTCTTACAATTCTATACACTCTACTTCAAATGGTCACAATGCTTTCGATTTCTGCTAGCATAATGGTGCTAGCATATACAATATTGGTCTTCACTGCCGACTGCACCCCATATAATTTCTATCTATATGTTGTCGGTCTTTTCTATATGTATTCTTTCCTAGCAATAATAATTGCACCTGATATATAAGCATTATTGTTCTAGCCTTCTCATGTTTGAATAAAATATGCTTCTAAATGTTATAATAATGTGCATGTTTTATTTTATAGTTATTCTCAATGGAAAAACCTTGCAAATCCGGCTTTTAAGAGATTGGATGTTAGTGGAAAAAAAACTACCAAACATGGTGCATAGATTTTGAATTATGATTGATTTTAAAACATTTTCTTCATATTTTATTATCTATCAGCTCATACCTATTTAATTTTCTTTTAGACAACATGAATTTGGATTACAAATCATGAAGAACATGGATGATTTATGCTTGGTAGATAGTGCAACAACTCATACTATCTTGAAAGATAGAAAAATTTTTGACACCTTAATAGAGAAAAAAAAGGGAGTGTCACTACAATTGCAAATGACAATATTCTTATAATGGGCTCTGGAAGAGCATCAATAACTCTTCCTATGGGAACAGAATTAGTGATAAAAATGCCCTTTTTATATCCTCAATCTAAACGAACAGTCATAATTTTAAAGACATTCGGTCTAATTGTTTTCATATTGAAACCACAACTGAGGATAATAAAGAATGTCTATCATGACAAGGTTGACAGGATGCCAAAAACATATTGTTGAAAAACTTCCATCCTTGTCTACAGGATTGTATTACACATACATCCGACCTTCTCATAATCATGTTGTAATGAGTTTTAAAGTTTAAAGACCCAAATTCTTTTAAACTAGGCATGATCGTTAGGACACCCCGGGCAAAATATGATACGTCGTATTATCACTAATTCAATGGGGCATAATATGCCTACAAGAAACCTTCCTTTAACAAATGAGTTCATATGCGAAGCATGTGCAAAAGGGAAGCTTATTTGTACGTCCATCCCGTACTAAAGTTGGAATAGAGTCTCCCAAATTCCTTGAAAGGATTCATAGAGATATATGTGGACCAATCCATCCATCATCAGGACCATTTTCGATATTTTATGTCTTATTGATGCCTCCACTAGGTGGGAGCCATGTCTGTTATTATCAACTAGAAATTATGCATTCGCTAAGTTTATGGCTAAAGTCATTGAACTTAGAGCACAATTTCCTGATAATCAAATCAGATTTATTCGTATGGATAATGCCGGTGAATTTACATCAAATCCTTTTGATGACTATAGCATGGAATTAGGAATCAAAGTGGAGCATCTGGTCCCGTATGTGCACACTCAAAATGGTCTAGCTGAATCTTTAATTAACGTTAAATTAATCGTAAGACCATTATTTACAAAATTCCAACCTACCAGCATCATGTTGGGGACATGCGGTGTTGCAATGCCTTTGCTTTAACTCAAATCCGCCCAACTGCTTATAATGAATTTTCGCCTTGCAAATGATGAGCGGTAAAGAGCCCAATATTTCACATCTGAGAATTTTGGTTGTGCAGTTTATGTTCCTATTTCTCCACCAAAGCGTACCACTATGTGCCCTCAAAGAATGCTAGGTATATATGTTTGGCTATGAGTCTCCATCTATTATTAAATACCTACAACCCATGACAGGATATCTATTTACTGCTCGATTTGCTGATTGCATATTCGATGAAGAGCATTCCCGACATTAGGGGGAGATAAAATCTCAAAGCTTAAAGAATGTCGGGAAATCTCTTGGAATGCCCAAGAGCTTAAGTATATGGATCCCGCACAAACCAAACTGAACTAGAAGTTCAGAAGATTGTTAAATTGCAACAATTGGCAACAATCTACCAGATGCTTTCAATGATCACAAAGATGTGTTTAAATCATATGTGCCTGCAAGAATTACAGCCAAAGGGTGAAATCCCTAAGCATGTAAGTATATCTACAAATGATCCTCAACGCCAAAGCGAGGGAGACCTATCGGTGCGGATTGGGCCCAAAAAAATAGGAATCACAAAAATCAAAATGTAGCAAAGAAATATCCGTGCCACAAAACCTTCTTGAACATGTTCATTCTGCTGATGAAAATCCAAATGCACAAAACAATCATTCTGGAATTGCAGAAAAACTGAATCATGATATCATGATCAATGATGATGATTTGGTCGATGTAAATATAGAAGTTGCAATGAATTGCATAAATACAGGAGAAACGTATAAAAAAGATATAATGGTTGTCAATGATCATTTGCCTCTATAATTGCTCATACTGTCTTCAATGACATTATGGACCCGAACCCAGATCAATGACAGAATGTCGAAAGCATTCAGATTGGATAAAATGGAAAGAAGCAATAGAGGTTGAGCTTAGCTCGCTTAATAAAAGAAAGGTCTTTGGGCCAGTAGTCCGTACACCCCAGAACGTGACCCCTGTTGGGTAACAAATGGGTGTTTGTACGGAAGAGAAATGAAAACATGAAGTAGTAAGGATTAAAGCGAGATTAGTAGCTCAAGGGTTTTCTCAAAAACCTGGCAATTGATTTTTGACCAAACTTACTCTCCTGTAATGGATGGCATTACATTTCGCTACCTAATATCTTTGGCAGCAAGTACAAATTTAGAAATGCACGTTAATGGATGTGGTAACTGCATACGTATATGGATCATTGAGGCTGATATACATATGAGACTCCCCGAGGCCTTGAAGTTCCCAATATAAAGAAAATGAAAATCGCAATTCATACAGCGTAAAATTGCAAAGGTCATTGTATGGCTTAAACAGTCGGGTAGAATGTGGTACAACCGACTAAGTGATTTTCCTCTTGAATAAGGGATACAAAAACAATGATGTATGTCCCTGCGTTTTCATAAAAAGTCACAAAATGGCTTGTGCATTATATCAATCTATGTTGATGATTAAATATAATGGGAACACGCAAAAGATTGAAGAAGAAAGCTCATATCTAAAGGCAGAATTTGAATGAAAGACTTGGGTAAAACTAAATACTGTCTTGGCCTACAAATTGAGCATCTCCCTGAAGGAATTTTTGGTACCCAGTCGACCTATGTGAAAAAGGTACTGGAAAGATTTTACATGAATAAATCTCATCCACTTAGCACGCCAATGATTATAAATCACTTGATGTGGATAAGGATCCATTCAAACCTAAGGAGGATACCGAAGAAGTATTGGACAAGAAGTTCCGTACTTAAGCGCCATTGGCGCATTACTATATCGTGTAACTGCACAAGGCCTGATATTGCATTCACAGTTCTTGTTGGCAAGATTTAGTTCTTCTCCAACAAGAAGACACTGGAATGGAGTTAAGCATATCTTTAGGTATCTTCAGGTACCCATGATCTTGGTCTACTTTATAAAAGAAATAAAGATATGAAATTGGTGGGCTATTCGGATGCTGGTTACATGTCTGACCCCCATAATGCTAGATCTCAAACTGGCTAAGTCTTTCTCCATGTGGTACCGCGATTTCATGGAGATCAATTAAACAACTCTTGTTTCACTTCTTAAACCACTCTGAGATCATAGCTCTGTATGAGACTTCACGAGAAAGTGTGTGGCTAGGTCATTGGTTCAACACATTGCAGTTCCAGTGGGATCAATCAGACAAGCTTCCCCCAACAACGATTTATGAGGATAATTCAGCATGTGTTACACAAATGGCAAATGGATTTGTCAAAGGAATTTTGACAAAACATATTGCGCCTAAGTTCTTTTATCCTCATGAGCAACAGAAGAATAACGAGATCACTATTGAGCAAGTTCGCTCTTGTGACAATCTAGCGGATTTGTTCACTAAATCTCTCCCAACCTCTACTTTCGAAAAACTTGTTCGTGGCATCGGAATGCAGAGACTGGGAAGAATATCATCGTCAGGGGGAGCATCAAATACATAGACATCAAGGAGTGAAATCTTCAGGGGGAGTGTTAAATCAAGCAGTGTTCCAAGCATGATTTCAAAAGACAAAAGGCTGTATCTTTTTCCCTTTACTAAGTTTTTTTCCCACATGGTTTTTTTAGTTAAAGGTTTTTTACTGATGCAGCCTACATACGTGATTCTGCTTAGAGTGCTACGTCCAAGGGGAGTATTATAAATAATTGTTATATGGACTATAGCGCACTACAGAAATGTACAGTATCACATTGTAATATAATGAGTAATTGTACAAATAGTATAATGTACTATGCGTAAATAGTATTCACTATTTACGCACAGTAGTAAGTTACTTTTCTAGCCTATAAAATAGGCATGTAATCAGAAGGATTACTACACACATATAATTGAAGTTGGCAGAAGCTTATTCTTTTCTCCTTATCTCTCTTTCTCTCTAAGATCTATACTCTTTAGTATTCTACAAACCAAACCCTATAATTCCGGTTTACAACAGGAATCACATTTCTTTTATTGGTGTTGTCTTTCTCTTACTTAGAGATTAGAGTAGCTTAGCAAAAGTTTGTTTTTCAATTCCTTTTCAATTCCAACCATAATGTTCCTTTGATTTGTGTTTAATATAGCAAAGATTGCCCAAAAGTTTTTATGTTCAAGTTGTCAATTGAATTGTTCATCAATTATGGCACTGTGTAACGATATTTTCACCATGGATGATTCTTGAAGAATTCTATTATTAAAGGCAAATTGGAATTCGGTTCTTGACTTTAGCGCAAGTTTTCAATGTTGATTTCATAAGTTCAAATTAGTTAATTTGTATTCTAACATGGACATTTTTGTTGTAATTCCCCTACAAAACTATCACGATTTTACTTTTCTAACCGATTCAATGTCATTTGACTTGTGCATGACATTTTGAAGGACATTTTGTCAATTTTCTATATCCCCTTCCTACTCCCATCTTCATTCTCTCTTCAAGTCATGTCGACCAACAAGCGCCTCTTCTTTTCCATCTTCAACACCGAAGCCAAATCTAAACCCGCCTCGCCATTCCACCCCTTCCTTCGTTCTCCGAATAGTAGAGATGATGCCTTGCCGGCGTGGCCTGCGAAGCCCAACAATAAACAAGATCTATGGGCCTAAATGTAATATGAGTTTTACCTTGAGACCTACTATATCTTGCAACTAGATTCAAGAAATTCGTCAACCGAAAGTAACAAACTATCCATTTTATAACAAATTAAAAGGTAAATAAAAGAAGAGCGCATGAATGATGCAATTAGAAAATTTCTACCGTTGGTGTCTAGAAGTTGACAGTGTCTCTCTCACCTGTTCTTGAAGAGAATTAAGGGTGTCGATAGCACCACTGAGCCATTCGTTCAACTCTGCAACTGACATCGTCGGAAAAGAATTTATTGCTAAGTTTCCGTAAAATGCAGAATAGAATTTTAAGAAATTTATTTATTTATATTGCTTGAAGGGATTATGGTTGAAGTAAGAAGAATTGAGGTAAATGAACAATGTTACTACTTCAATTTTGAAGCACGATTTCTTAAACTCCAACTTAACTCTTCAATTCTATCAATCACCCATCCATTCCTCATCTTCTCCCCCAAATTATCGAACCTCAACAATTCCTTCTTAATTCAACCATTCACTCTTTTTAATGCACTTCTAAAATTTGCATCAAAATTAAAATAGATGACATTATGCTCAAATTTGAAGCACGATTTATTTAAGTACATTTAACCTCTTATGTGTTATCGAGTGTTAATGGATGTTTTTAGAGAGTGTCTGTTCATGTGTTAGAGAGTGTCAGTTCATGTGTTAAAGAATATTTGAGAGCCCGCGCGCGAACCTAAACGGTCGTTCGTGTAAGAGCGACTAGTTTGCCTCGTGCGAATGCGGCTTGAATCAGCTTGGTTCTCACACAATGGTTACCCTCCTTTGGTTTTTGAAAGTCAGAGAGTCGCCACCTCATTTTATTTTAGGGAAAATAGAGATAAACCCTTTTTTTTATTTGAAATTGAAGTGGGTTCGGGGGCTAAGTTACGAGAGGAGAAGGTGATTAGCAGGCACTCCGCTCGCCCTTACGGTCTCTAGCATGCTTCCGCCTACGCTTAATTTTAGTTGCCTTTTTAGAAATGCCTTATTATGCCTTAACATTGAAAAAAGTGTGTATGTATGTACAAAGGAGTCTTCCTAGTCTAAGTCGATTTATTTGATCACAACTGGGAATCGTTTTTGGGTGGATCCCCGATTGGTTTTGGAAAAAGATTTTAATGAAATAGACAAGTAAGAACAAATAATGGGTAGAGGGGAAATTGTACAAATAATACATGTATACAAATATGGGTAAATCCCATGAAAGAATGTCCAAGTGCCAAGGTATGAATCTTCCAAGTTTGTGGGCTGCTGTGGATCGCCATGGAGTGTACCTGTGAATAACCTATCCAAAAACAGATCTAAAACTTGGATTCACTCCAAGATGTTATAGCACATGTATGAATTTTTGTTGGATTTATTGATTAATATTTCATGCTTAGATCATACCAAGAACATTCATATAAATTCATCCCAGCACAGGAAAGGATAGCATATCATATTTTGATGGCCAATTTACACTATGATAACTTAATAATCTGGAAAACCTAAAACATGGAGTTTAATATCACATATTAAAATGATTTGTGCCAAGTTTCAAAGTCATAAAGATAAGTTTTGACGCTTCAAAGTGTTCTGACACTTATATGTCAGAATCTGGAATTATGAATCTGGGAGCAACACTTGATTTGTAAAATGGAAAGAAACCTTTCCCCAGGTCATTAATTTTTTTTCAAAAGCATGAACATGTTTATTAGTCTGTTTATAACAAATTTCATGTTTTGACCTTGACCTGAAAATAGATTTTTGATAGGTTTTTTAGACTTGAAAACCCAGTTAGTCAAAAGTGCAGCAAGCAGAGAAGCAGGTTTGAGCTACGAAAATACCTATCAAAACATGACCTAGACATGGATTAGACCACGAAACTTGGCATGAATCATATCCAGTATATGAGGAACAACTTTTATGTTTTTAGTTAAGTCTAGAAACAAAGTTATGATTGAGTAAAGGACATCAAAAGCCTTGGTTGAAACAACACATACTGGATGATTATACATGGCATGAAGATAGGCATCAAAACATGGCATGAACTCAGAGCAAACCCATGAAACTATGGGAACTTATTATTACCATTTGTTAACATTATTGAGTATCTATCTATGGACACTTATTTTTTTTTTAAAGATGGGTTTTTTATTAAATGAAGGACTTAATCTATTACAAGAGTGTGCACTTCAAAGTGCTAGAAATCACAATTGGTGGGGTTTTAACCCTGACCTCTCGTTTAGAAAGGAACACCGGATGCCGCTTGAGCAAGAGCTCTTTGCATCTATCTATGGACAAAAAATGAACAAAAACGAGATAAAACAAGAAAAAAGAGGACAGATTGTAAGCATGCTGAGTAAAAGAGTCATATCTTGTTGGGATTTATGATTTAATGCATGAGATTGACACCAAAATGAACCCAAACATATATACACATGCTAGAACAGATATTCAAACATTTGGAATACATTAAAAATGTTTATTTACAAGCTAAAACATAGATTACATAGATAATAGGGGAGATCTAGCCATTAGTTGGGCTAGATTCCCACTAACACATATAAACTTACATTGCATCAAAATCTATGAATTACAAATGGAAAACTTACCTAGGTTAAGGGGTGGTGTGCTTCCTTTGCTGCCAAGGGAAGTCTTTTTTGTTTGTTGAGTTGTTTGAGAGTTTGATTGCTTGAAATGCTTGAGTTAAGTTGTGTTTTGGTGGTGTTTTGTGGTGGTTGTGTGGTGGTTGTTTGGTGGTTTAGTGGTGGGGCTTATGGTGGCCACTTGGTGGGGCTATGAAGGTGTGAAGAAGGGGTTTTGGACTGAGAGAATAGAGAGAGGGCTGGGTTGTAGAGAGAAGTGAGGAAGTGGTTGAGAGTGTTGTTAGGAGAATTGGGATTGTGAAGAATGGGAGGTCATTAGAGAGAGGAGGGAGGAGAGAATTTGGGGGGCAAGTTTAGGGGTAGTAGGGGCAGGTTTAGGGTAGGTAAAAGGAGTGGTTGGAGTTGGATGAGTGAAGGGGGGAGAGGAAGAAAAATGGCAAGAAATGATGGCCATTGTTGAAAATCGAAAAAAAAAAACTGGAAATGGGGTTGCACGGGCGCGCAGTTTAAAGCGCTCGACCGTGCACCCCAAGCTTGGTGCCCAATTTTTTATTTTAAATTAATTCTCTTGGCCAATCATGGAGTGCCAAGTGGCGCTTCGTGGCTGGTTCAGGCATTCTTGGTGCACTCTTGTTCCAGCTCCGGCTTTCCGCTCCGCAACTGCTCCGGTGTCCCGGTTGCCCGCGGGCCCAACAGGAAAATTGCTCGGTTGATTTTTTCTGGTCGAGATGGTGTACCTACAAAAAGGTTAGAAATCAAGGAAACATAGATAATATTTTTAAATGCATTAATTGACGAATAAAAGGCATTTTAAGCAGTACGGGACCGGCGAGGGGTCCAGACACGCGAAATTTTGAGGATTGACCTTTTTACTCGGTTTGAGCTCTGATCATGAATCCGGACTCGGTTTTTGCATCTGATGAACCGATAAGGCGTACGGTTAGTCCGTACGGCCAAAATCTGGGTTTAGGTCGATTATCGCAATTTAGACCAATTAAGGGTAGGTTTTAGGGGGTGCGAGATCGGGTGTCTACAGAGCCCCTCGTCGAATTCACTTGTAAAGTAAAGGGGATTCGACGATCACTAAGAGACTACCGATCTCGTCTCGGTTTAACGGCTTGGGCCCGAAGTGGGGCTTCCTACGTATCCCTCGCGGGAATCAAGCCTCCGTAGTTCAACTCAAGCAAGCAATCAAGCAAACGCATGGTCGAACTGGACTCCCAAGTTTCCTACGTATCTCTTTCGAGAATCAGACCAATCGTAGTTCGGCTGGGATGAAGTTTGAGAAGTAAACCTCTCTAGCGGGGCAATGGAGCGGAGGAATGGCTTTGGGTGAGATCACATATCTCTGAGCCGGGGGCATTGAGAATTCGAATTCTCTTTTGCTGGGGATAAGAAATAAGTAAAAGAAAAACTGATAATTTGAAGAAATCGGCGACTGAGGCTCCTATTCGAGTTGCCTACGTATCCCTTGCGGGGGAATCAAGTCGGGGCGTA
>JAOWBW010002279.1:65384-99915 GCA_026119855.1 Campanula takesimana
CACTTACGTCACACTCAAATCCATCAGGGGGAAAGTGTTCAGTGATCAGCTTGCTGAATTTCCGTGTGATGAAGTGAAGGGGGAAGATGTACAGTTCCCCGATGAGCATTTAATTTGCACTACAACAGAGGAAAATAAGTGGCTACTTTTTTTCGATGGCGCAGCCAATAAGCATGGGTATGGCATAGGGATGTTACTTGTTGATCCAAAGGACATGTATACTCCAATCGCCATCCGCCTTGAATTTGAAGCCACTAACAACACCGCTGAGTACGAAGCTTGCATAGCGGAGGCTCGAAGCAGCCCTCGAAAGAAATGTCACAAGTTTAGAAGTATTCGGTGATTCCTTGCTCATCATCAACCAGACATCCGGAAAGTGGAAGATTCAAGACTCGACTTACATACGGTATGGTCAACATCTCGAGGAGTTGGTTGAACAGTTTCAAGAAATCACCTTCAATTACCTGCCAACGGACAAAAAACCGTTTTGCTGATGCACTAGCACGATCGCTTCACTGGTTGAAATACCTGAGGGTAAAATGGTGAAGCCCTTCAAAATTTCCCGAAAGAACAGTCCGGCATACTGCATGAGTATCGAGATCAACGAGGTCCAAGAAAACTCCCCGTGGTACACAGATATCATGAATCTCCTCAAGGATGGTGCTTATCCCGAGAATAGCAATAAGAAGTCTCAAATGGCGTTGCAAAGACTAGCCTCCCGATATGTACTGATTGGGGACAGAGTCTACAAAAGGCACCACGAAGGGATCAATCTCCTATGCGCAAATGAGACCGAAGCTCAAGAAATAATGCATGAGATCCACGAAGGTGAATGTGGGCCTCATATGAACGGGTTTATGTTGACCAAGAAGATACTCCGCATGGGTTATTATTGGAGTACCATGGAAAGGGACTGCATCGAGAAAGTCAAGAGGTGCGCCAATGCCAATTCCATGCCAATCTACAGCACGCTCCACCCTCACAGCTTTACAATATGACTACGCCTTGGCCTTTCTCTGTTGGGGCATAGACATCATCGGCAAAGTTCACCCTCCCTCTCCCCAACTGGAGAACGGACAATCTTTCGTCCTAGTAGCCGTGGACTATTTTACGAAATGGGTCGAAGCACAGGCTTACCGAGTTCTCAACGCTAAGAAAGTGGCCGAAATCGTCGGAAACCCACATCATGTGCCGATACGGCGTTCCTCATGAGATCATCTCGACAACGGCTCTCACATCGAGAAAGAGATGACGCACTCCTGGTAGAATACAAGATTACTAAGCACAAGTCATCTCCATACGCCCTTAAGCAAACGGCGCGGTCGAGGCAGCTAATAAGACAATCGAGACCATTGTGAAGAAAATGGCCTCCACTGGGAGCGGATTGGCCCGAAAAACTACCTCTAGCGTTATGGGGCTACCGCACGTCGATACGGATAGCGACTGGAGAAACCCCTTATGCACTGGTATATGGTTCCGAAGCTGTACTACCAATAGAGCTGAAGTTCCATCCTTACGGGTCCTCCTCGAGAACCAAGTCAACGAAGTCGATTGGATGCAAAGTCGATATGAACAGCTAGCCCAACTCAACGAGAAAAGGCTAAGGGCATCGAATGTATGAGGGCCTACCACAAAGAATGGCTAGGCTTTTAACAAAAAGGTGAAGCCCGAAACATCAATGTGGGAGATTTGGTCCTAAGACAACACCCTCCTAATACCATGAACCCACCTTGGAAAATGGGGACCCTGATGGATCTGGTCCGTACGTAGTCAAGAAGAACAAGCGGCAGTGCAGTCCGACTCGTGGACTTAGACGAGAGATCAGCTGCCAAAGGAAGTCAACCCTGACAAATTGAAGAGATTTTACGTCTAATAAACGAAGACCATAAAAAAAAGGCTCGCTAGGTTGAAAACCCGCAAGGGCGGCCTAGGCAAAAATTAGAGCACGTGCAAAAAAAAGGGTGCAACACACAAAAAAAAAAAAAAAAAATGGTCTTCGTTTGTTTGAACTATGGAGACCTGAGCCTCTACACTGGAGGAACATAGGCAACCATCTGCTCGTCGGTGCGATCTAAAACACAAACAAATGCCCAAATCATTTCAATTAACGAGATGCAATTTTTATTCATTTCTTGAAACGATTTTTATCATTACAATGGAAATGTTGAGCTACTAAAAGACTTAAAACATTAAAATCTTAAAACAAGCGGTCTATTCTAATTGCAATCTCGATGGTACAAAAGAAATATCTAATATTTTCTTGGTTGGGACCCATCGCTTTTGGGACGGCCTTTAGTCTTCTTGGACAGAGGTGGAGCATTCTCGAGACCACCAAGACGAGAAAAAACACTCGGCGAGACGGAGCTTCATCAACAACCTTCTCCTTGCCCTTGCTAGAAGGAGCTTTGACCGGAACAACCACGGGACGCTTCCACACATGAGAAGAATTCCCCTTGCCTTTCTTCTTCTTAGGCAAATAACGAGGCCTATAATCCCTCACATGGAACCACCGGCTTCACGGAATCCACGGCAACAACATCCTACATTGGCCTTACCAAAACGATCAAAGACGCTAGGACGCGTCTTCACAATTGGAGCAATGGGGACAGACTTATCACCTTCGGGACAGAAACTTTGACTTCAAAAGTAAAGGTCATCGGGCCATCGCTACAAGAATTTTGAGGTATAGAGTAAAGGAAAGGATGCAGAGTATTACTGTGTGATCATTCTGATCGAAAATGATTTGAATTATAGCTGTTGGAGTGCCCTGCTCAGAAAAGAAAGGGGGGGCTGAATTCAGCAAGCCAGAAGCGCGCGCCTTCGACAAACGATTCCAGATGCGCGCGCCTCCAGCGACCAAAGCCAGACGCGCGCGCGTTTGACAGCAGACAGAAACAGAACATGCTCTTGTCAGTTCAAGAAGGAATCCCAGGCATGTTCAAATGCCTTCAACCTGTAAGAAATCAGATCCCAGCACAGAAAAGGAGTTCAAGCAGCAATAATGAACGCATTTGGGCACACATTTTTTTGTAAAGAGTCGGCACTTAGGAACGAGTCTAGACAGATAACTAAAAAAGTGTAGTAAATAGCTAGGATTGTAAATACATCCTAAATGTTTATTACAGGTAAATAAAAATGTTTTCAATCTCTCGTCTTCTCTAGAAGGCTACTCTGAGTCATCATCATCGGCAGCACCGTGCCCACCCCCACTGCCGCTCTCAGTCTCCTCGTCATCATCATCATCATCATCATCATCATCATCATCATCATCATCAATGGATTCTTCCTCCTCAGATGTCTCCACCACAAACATCATGTCGGGTCCTCTTTGCAGCTCTCCCTGATGAACTAGCACCACCCCGGCTCTGGCTACCTCTCCTCGGCTCAGACTCCTACTATGGCTACCTCCTCAGCTCAGACTCCTGCTCAGTGACTGCCTCGCCGAAGAGACAGCCTCATCAATGTCCAGTGCAGCATCCCTGCAGCCTCGTCCCATGCCCCGAGCACCTCGGGCAGCTCCTCTTGCAGCACCAGAGACAGCAACCAGCAGCATCTCTAGTCATGGCAGCAATATCCCTGCCACAGCCCTTGCACCTTCTCCTCTAGCTGACGGAGTCTCCTCCTCATCCCTTTGTTCTATCTGCCCAAGTGCCTATAAGCAGCTACAGGTACCTGTTGCAACAGAGAACAGAAAAAGGAAGTTGCATCAATACAAAGAACAGAGAAGCGAGACTGGAACTGAGAACTGCAAAGACAGTCAGGAAAATATACCACAGCAGCCTGAACAGGAGGCTCTCTCTCGGCGATATGTCCTCGGGAACAATCTCCCTCTGCTCCTCATACACCCCAAAGTTCGAGTAAGTATAATATGAAGGAGGCAAAGGGGATCAAAGCAATATCCAGCACCGGTGGGATAAAATCGAGCCGAAGTCTGTGGAACATCATGTGTCTCCCTCGGATCAGTAAACATGAACCCTGCCCTGCTGGAGGTTATGCTCCCGGAAATAAACCGTAATCCTGCTCTAGATGAATGAAAGGGACAGCATCAACCCCCGCAAGGTAGACTGCCCGGTCTGCCTCTGAAGAGACCCTCCAATTACGAGGACAGAAAGGAGGAGCATCAGGAACCGTCGGCCTAGGAGGGTGGTGGAAGTCCGTCACCTGACCACCATGCTGCCAAAACAGTCTCTCTCCAAGATACATCGCCATACACTCCACTGAGCTCATCAGAAGCCTCGAGCGGGTGGGAATCAGGGTATGCTCAATAAAGGCATAAATAGCTCTCCACGGAAACAAATAAGAGGCGACAGCCTCTGGCCTCAAAGAATCCAAGTGGCGTCGAGCTGAAAGCAGGCTGATGGGAACAATGCCAGTCCTCACGTTCCTCTCCCTATACGACCACCTCACACAGTCTGGATACTGGGGCTGACCCTCTCTGTTAATCTTGAAGTCCCTCAGCTCTAAGACAGCAAAGGCCCATAGCTACAAAACAGAAACAAGACAGAGAATTAAATGACAGTTCAAAGATACAGTCGAGCAATGACAAGAAAGCCGAAAAGAAAAGGGAAAGCGGTATACCTCCCACAACAACTGAACCCGTGACCGGCTAGTGGATACGAACGGCTGGTCAGATCCATACCGTGATAACAGCAGCCAAGCCGCTGCCCACCCCACTTATAATGACTGGCCTGGTCCAAGTTTACCACAAATCAAGCAAATCCAAGGAAGCCGATGACCCTCCACTGGCAAACAGAGTATGGACAACAGGTACCATATAAAACAACGGGCCACAGCATCGACCCGCTCAGCAGTGACACCCAAAGGCTCGGCTGCAAGAATACTAAATACCGACGGATGCTCCCCCAAGTGACTCGGTAATTCTTCACCGGGAAGCCGCAGTCAACCAGGGCCAACAGCTCGTCAGCAGTCTGAAGGGTCCCTCTAAAACACAAGGGACAGGCTCCCCGCAAACGGCAGACCAGTCAATGCCGTGAAATCAGTGGGCATCATCGTGACCTCTCCCATAGGCAGATGGAAAGTATGGGTGGTGTCCCACCATCTCTCTCTCAGAGCATGAGCTCCGCCTCGAATCTTCGACAGGCGGCTCCACTCCTGAAAAGAAATAAGAAACAACGAAAATTTCGTCGTCAGCATAACGGCTAGAAAACGGACAAACCTGAACAGAAACTTCAACATGCATACGAGTGTGTGGGTATGAAAAGGGGTATCCAAACATGTTTCTTGCAGTAAATCAACAGCGACAATCAACGAAAGAAGTTGCAGCGAAAAAATACGGGTGAAACAGAGAGCACGAAAACAAGTCCCCAAAAGTACGTAAATCACAAAGAGAATGAAAGATTCTTACCAATCCCGCTGTGACAAAGTGGGAGATATGGGTATGCAGCTGATACGTGAGCAAACTCGGGTCCATCGCTTCAATTCTAACCTCGGGCTCCTCGCCCTGTGGCATCTCGAATGGAGGAGATTGTTGACGATCCGACATCGTTGCTATGCTAGAATCGCACCTAGAACAACAAGAAAGTGTTTTGGGGTGATTTCTCTGTGAAAATTTGGTTCAGAATTTGGAGGGCTCTTCGAAATTTTGAAAACTCGCCGAAAAAGTGAACTGTCTGTTTATGTATGCTGAACTGGAACGGAATACGCGCGCCCCCCTCTATGTCACTACGACGCGCGCGCCTCCATAGCGAAGACCAGACGCACGCGCCTTTGCTCCCTGAGGAATTCAAACACAACTCCTCACGCGGGAATCAAGGTGTCACATCCATGTTCATCTGAGTTTTCAGCTCCACCACTACAAGCTGAGTGAGATTCGTAACAGACGCCGTTAGTTCTCAAAGATCAGTTTTTTACAATTCATCCCCAGCACAAAGCACTCCGCAGTCAACTGTGCCCGCACCCCGTCAAAAGTCAAAGTCAAACAGTCAAAGTACGACTCACGACAACAATTCGGTCTGGGATGAGCCACAGAATCAATGCTTCTTCATCGAACAAAATCTACATCCATCCAAAGCAAACGGTCCTCTAGGTCCTGCACTCCAAAGCAAACGGTCCTCCGGGTCCCGCACTTCAGCAGACGGTCCTCCGGGTCCCGCACTTTAGCAGACGGTCCTCTGGGTCCGCTTCCAGCAAACGGATCTCGCTATCAGCAAACAGGTCCCGCTTCCAACAAACGGATCCCGCTCTCAGCAAACGGATCCCACTATTGGCAAAGCCGCTCATATAGGGAGCGCACCCTTATCTCTCAAAGCCGCTCACAAGGGAGCGCACCTCTATCCTTCGCAATTTCAAATTCCTGGTTTTATCGAGTCTTTTCCTTTTCTTGGTGATGTCCTAAGCGGATGTCTGTCTTTCGTCGGCGCGTTTGCTTCGCAATCCACGCCGTCGAGGGGCTCTGTAGACACCCCCGCTCGGACCGCACCGCCCCCGCCCCGATTGCACACTTGGTTTTGTGTTTCTCCCTCTTCTAAGTGTTTTCTGTTAGTTTCTGTTACTTTGGTTAAGTTCCAGTAGGACTCCGTTAAGTCCCGAGACTAAACTGAATAACAGTTCTAACTTTCTAGTCTATTCTGTCAGATTTTGCTTCTCAGAGTCGCGCGCCTCACCCCTTGAGGCCAGACGCGCGCGCGCCTTCCGTCGCCTAGGTGGGATGCGTGCGCTTCTGGGGCGTGTCAGTTACAGATTCTGCCCAAGAATCTCTCCCTTGCTCATTATACATGATTTTGCCCGGGAAAGATTTCTTGGAGACTCCGTTTGGCTCCAAAAATAGTCATTTTTCAACTATAAAAACCCCTCCAATCCATCATTGGGGAGGAGGACTTGGAAAATCATCATTTTAGACCTTTTACTCACTTCTTTCCTAGACCTTTCCTTTGGGATTTCTCCAACAAAAAGTACTCAACCTCTTCTTCAAGGCTTTACAAGAGGTTCTCTTTTGAAGGATACTATAGGTAAATGTCTTAAGCACTTCTCTTCTTCTTCTTCTTCTTCTTCTTCTTCTTTCTTCTTCTTCTCTTCTTCTTCTTATTATTATTATTATTATTATTCTTCTTCTTCTTATTCTTCTTCTTCTTCTTCAATCAAATGTGCAATCACCAAAACCATTTGGGACATGACACTAAGGTCCTTTTCATTACATTGAATTGGCCTAGGAGTCATCTCCCTACTTTTAACTCTAAAACCCTTTTTATCATCATTTTAATAGGAAGAAGAACACATTTATCTTTAAAAGTGAATTATGAACAAACAAGACCGACTTTGCTCGGGCGAAATGGGTGTTTAAGTACTTCCCATTTCGTAACCTAACCCCCCAAAACCTCATCCCAAAAGAATCTCTGTTTTCGTAAATCAAACTTAGGCTCATAAAACATTATGTTTTCTTACGTCCTAAAAAATGTGGGTGGCGAATCTTAAAACCAATTAGACATCCTAGGATAATTCATTCGCTCTAGCCCAAGCCGTGGTGTCCCCCGGGGTATCTACACTTTAGCTCAGCTCAGCTTGGACTATTTTGTGGTTCAGCTCGGTTTGGGATTTCTCCAAACCGATGTATAGCGGTTTAGCTCCTAAATTACCCCAAACCGAGCTAAGCCAAACCATTTCCACCCCTAGTAGTGCATTCCTCCTCCCATATTCTCCAAGCCCCGCTGAAGCTATGCATAGCTTCAACTTTTCAAGGTTTACAACCTTTATCAACATGTCAGCCGGTCTCCGATCTTCTCCAGCCTTAAGATCTTTCTCTCCAAGAGATGTCTGATGTAGTGAAACCTCATCTCGATGTGCTTCATTCTAGAATGAAACACTGCATTCCTTGCTAGATGAATTGCGATCTGACTGTCACTGTAGAGAGCATTACCACTTCGCGTCTTCCTAAGTTCACCCAAGAAGTTCTGCAACCATACCATCTCTTTGCTTGCCTCTGTCACTGCCACATATTCTGCTTCTGGAGTAGACTGAGCCACGATCTTCTGCAATTTAGAAGCCCAGGAGATTGCCGTACCACCCAATGTAAACACATAACCCGTAGTACTTCTCCTCTTATCAAGATCACTTGATGCCAAATCCGCATCGACATAACCCGCTAACACGACATCCTTGCTTGAGAAACATAGAGCCTTACTAGCAGTACCCTTTAAGTAATGAAGGATCCATTTAACCGCTTCCTAATGTTGCTTCCCTGGATTGCCCATGAATCGGCTAACTACTCCCACCGCATGTGCAATATCCGGCCTTGTACACACCATAGCATACATTAGACTCCCTACTGCCGAAGCATATGGAGTCTTTCCCATCTTGTCACGCTCCTCCTTGCCCTTAGGTGAATCTTTTTCGGATAGCTTAAAGTGCATACCCAACGGTGTACCTGTTGGCTTTGCCTCTTCCATGCAAAATCTTGCCAAGACCTTCTCGACGTACCCTTCTTGTGAAAGAACCAACTTACCCGACTCCCTATCCCGGTCAATCCGCATGCCCAAGATTTTTTCTGGCCTCCCCCAAATCCTTCATCTCGAACCGCTCTGACAAATGTGCCTTCAATCTGTTTCCTCTCTACTACTAAAGCCCGCTATTAGCATGTCATCCACATATAATAGCAAGATTATGTACCCGTTGTCAGTGTTCTTGAAGTAGCAACAATGATCCGCCTCACATCTGATAAAATCAATGTCGTGCATGAATCCATCAAACTTTCTGTACCACTGCCTAGGATCTTGTTTAAGGCCATACAAGATCTTAGTCAACCTAAAAACTAGTTCCTCGTTACCCTTAGATAAGTATCCCTCTAGTTGTACCATGTAAATTTCTTCCTCCAAATCCCCATAAAGAAAGGTTGTCTTTACATCCATTTGTTCCAGCAACAAGTTATCTGCCACTACTATCCCTAGAACCATTCTGATAGTGGTCATCTTCAGAACAGGAGTGAAGACCTCGGTGTAGTCAATACACATACTTTTGTTGAAACCCCTTTACAACCAACCTTGCCTTGTAACGCTTACTGCCGTTTGCTTCCTCTTTGATCCTGTAAACCCACTTGTTATGCAATGCCTTTTTCCCCTTAGGTAGTTTAATCAACTCCCAAGTTTCATTGGCCTTCAATGAGTCCATCTTATTATCAATCGCAGCTTTCCACTTATCACCAAGTGCACTACGAACAGCCTCCGCATAACACTCCGGTTCACCACTATCTGTTAACAACAAATAGTAATTTGAAAGAGAATACCTATCAGGAGATCCATGCAATCTGCTAGATCTGCGCAGCGGAATATCAGATCCTGGAGTATGTGGTTCATCTTCAGTGACCCCCTAATCTTGGTCATCATGAACCGTCCTGCTCCCACCCGAGTCTGGAATATCTACCTCAACAACCTCTGGTTCCGAACTAATCCTATCAGATGCCCCTTTTCCGTCCTTGTACAAAACCTGTTCATTGAATATGACATCCCGACTACGAATAACCTTATAATTTTGGTCATCCCAAAACTTATACCTGAAGTCATCCCCACCATAACCAATAAAACGTACACTTTACAGATTATCATCTAATTTAGTTCTATCAGCAGAATCAATATGAACATATGAAACGCAGCCAAATATGCGAAGAAAGGACTAATTTACCTTCTTGCCACTCCATGCTTCCTCTGGAATTTCATTCTCCAATGGTACCGATGGTCCCCTATTGATCAAAAAAGCCGCTGTGTCAACTGTATATGCCCAGAACGTCTTCGGAAGTCCACACTTCAACCTCATACTTCTAGCCGCTCGTTTAATGTCCTGTTCATCCTCTCTGCTACCCGTTGTGTTGAGGTGTGCCCTTTGGTGTCTTCACCATATGAATGCCATTCGCCTGCACAATATTCCTTGAACTCCCCGAGCTCATACTCCCCACCATAGTCAGACCTCAAGCTTTTGAGCTTAAGACCCGTCTCTGATTCTCCACAAGGCCTTCCATTTCTTAAACACCTCGAGTGCCTCATCTTTGTGTTTCAAGAAATAAACCCAGACCTTCCTTGTCGAATCATCAATAAACGACATGTAATATGACGTAAAACCCAGAGAAGTTACCGAGGCCGGCCTCCATAAATCCGTGTGAACCAGTTCTAACTTTGCTTCCCTCAAAGCCCTACCTCTTCTCGAGAAGTTGCTTCTCGCATGTTTTCCAAACACACAATCTTCGCAGATCCCCATGTTGACTGTCTTCAAACCTGGTAGTAATCCCTTTGAGAAAAGTACTTTTATCCTTTTTCTCACTCATGTGACCCAGTCGACAGTGCCACAAATCCGTATCACCCTTGGCTGACGCCCCCGCAATACTATCCTTGGTGTTATTCACCAAATACAATGTCCCCTCTTTATTACCCCGAGCGATCTCTGAATCCTCCCTGGTAATAACCCAGTTCCTGCAGCCAAAAGTTACCTTGTAACCTTCTTCATCAAGATGCCCAACTGATAACAGGTTCTTTTTCAAACCTGGAATGTGTTTGACCCCATGTAGATGTAAGACGTTCCCGTCCGATACTCCTATTCTGACATCCCCCTTCCCCTTGATTTCCAAAGGCTCGCCATCCGCCAGATAGACCTTTCCAAAATCACCGGAATTATAATTTTCCATCCCCTTTGTATGCCCGCATGAGTGGAATGATGCCCCTAAATCCAGAACCCATGATTCTAGCGCACTACTAACACTTAGAACAAGTACATCTTTACCCCCAGTTACCACATTCGCCGATTTATCCCCTCGCATGGGCCAATCCTTCTTGTAGTGTCCTAACTTCTTATAATGATAGCATTGTACCGATCCCTTGGCAACCCTTGGTACATTCTTGTTCTCCCTAGGCCTGTACTCACCACCCCCTACGTTTTCCTTTGATTCGGTTCTCCCCTTGTAGCTAGTACCCGGCTTTCCCCTGCTAGTTGTAGCTAAAGCCAATCCTGAAGTAGATGGTGTTCCCAACTTCTTCATACGATTTTCCTCACCTAAAAGAAAGTCCTTAACATCATCATACTTCAATTTATTCTTACCTGCTGAAGCATTTAACGATGTCACCGTTCCGCTCCAACTTCCTGGTAAGGATGCTAGCAATTGACAAGCATGAACCTCATCCCCAAACGTAATATCCAACGCCGCCAATGAGTCTATAACATCCATAAACTCATCGATGTGTTTAGCTATGGATCCTCCCTCTTTCATCTTGAGATTACCCATCTTGCGTATCAAATCAACCTTATTTGCAGCAGATGGAGTTTCAAATCTCTCAGTAAGATAATCCAATAGCTCCTTGGTGGTTTTCGCCTTCTTGGTAGTCTTCGCGATCCACTTTGACAAAGTACATCTAACCACCCCTAGGGCTTTCCGATCCATAAGATCCCAATCTTCCTGTTTTTCGCTTTCCGGCTTGACTCCTATTAAGGGCTTATAGAGATCTTTGTTGTACAAGAGATCCTCTATTTTCATCTTCCAAAACCCATAGTCAGACCCATCGAATTTCTCCACCGTTTTTTTATCCTTGCCCATTCTTGATTGCTTGATAAACCCGAATCGCCCGATAAACCTTGATCGTTCAACCGAAGCACTTGATACCAGTTTTTGTGGAAAATCCCTCCAAACACCCAATCAAATCGCAAGAAATCGCAGTACCCAAATAAGCACAAGAAATAATAACCAAAGCAAAAGACAAAGGAACACACGAAATTGTTTACCCAGTTCGTCAATATGTTTGACTACGTCTGGGGGCACTACCAAGCCAGGATCTTGTACTATAATATGTTAAATCTGAGTTAGAATAAGTATGGGGGTGGAACATTGCTTAAATATACAACCTAGAATAAGACCTAAACCTAAACATAAGAGAAATCCCAAAAAATTGCTATTCCCGAATTCAGTGTCTCGGCACCCGAGCGCCCGCTTAGTGAGGCCCAAGCGCCTGCTTACTCCTTGCGCTAAATGACTGATCCTTTCTGTCGAGACCAGGCGCCCGCCTGGTTGCTTACCAGGCGCCCGCTCGCCTCCTTCGCAGATTTCTTTCTCTTTGTTTCCTTCACGATCTCTATTCCAACAGGAAGAAGGAACCGTGCCTTACTGGTGTCACCAAGGTCGTCCGAGGAGGAGGGAGAAGTTCGCCAGGATGTCTATGACTTGGAATTCGGTGGGTAGGATATTAGCTCCGACTGTGATGGGTAGAGTGACAATGCCTATAACTGCGCGACAGGTGGAGTCATAAGCCTTGATGGTTTGCTTAGATGGCTTTAAATCAGCGGCATGAACCCCAACGACATCCATCATTCTCGACGGCAAGATATTGATAGCAGAACCATTTTCGATAAACACACGGGGAATTTTCTTGCCATCCACCTCTATAATGATATACAACAGCCATTGTGATCAATCCCGAACATGGGTTTGTCTAACTCTGAGAAAGTGATGATGTTTCCATAGTGGATGTTACCAATCATGTGCGTGACGTTCTCTGGAGTAGTGTTTGATGGGACCATCGTAGTGGCGAGATTCTTCTCAGGCATGAGGCGGTGATCAAGGGAGGAGGTGAGTAGGGACCAAAGTGAGATGTGTGCTTGGGTTTGCTTGAGTTAGGTAAGGATAGGATCCTCCTTCTCGAGATCGGTCTGTTCAGTCTCTTTACCAAAGATCTTCTTGGCACCCTTTGGGTCGGATTGGTACACTTGATCGGATCTTGTGAGTAGGCAAACCTCCGTTTGTAGCTCATCTAGGGAGAGTGGCGCTTCATGGTGAGGGGGGGGGAATTTCTACTTTCTCGGCTTCCTCAAAGATTTCGGCCCAAGACAAAGGTTGGTCGAGTTTGGGACCTTCCTTGTCTAAAGAGTCTATTTCACTAGCTAATTCATCCATAGACAACAAGTAGCAAGAAGTTCCCTTATCATTAATCATTGAAGTACAACTTGTATCATCACAGTCCGCCACAATAGGCTCGGTCGGATCAGTGATCTCACTAATTTCTACCACGAGTACATCACTAGCTAAAGAATCTCTAGGGTCTTCGATGACGCCGGCATAGATGAGCTCTTGTAATGATTTTTTGAAGGCGAAGCATTCTTCGGTAGTATGACCGGTGCACTTGTGGTAGTGGTAGAATTTTGACAGATCACAGTCGAGATGAGGGAGATACCCTTCTAGCGCCTTGATGGCCTTTATCTTCACAAGCACCTCGAAGACACTAGCCATTGTCACTTTTGCTTTGGCAAAGGAATCCATGAGATCTAGCATGCTGATCTCGCTTGTTTGTACCATGTTAACCCCACTGTTGTTGGGAAGAGGATTGTTCACTACATTTAGACCCTTCGGCTTCTCAATCTTCTTGTCGTTGATCAACCCTTGAACTATGCGCTTTAATTGAATGCAACCGTCCGTCGTGTGTCCCATATACTGTGTGATAATTTCAACATGGGGCATCCAAGTTGGCTTGGAGTGGCGAGTTGGTAGTTCTCTAGCGGTTTGACAAGGCCTCTCTGACTAGCACATCAACGACTTTCCCATAGGCATGCCAAAATCATCAAATGCTCTCTCTCTCTTTGCGCGGAGCCCCACTTCTGACATCTTGAAAATCAAATGGAGTTTCGTTTTGGACCATGTTGACTTGTAAAACCGCCTCTTTTCCACCCTTGGGAGGCACAAGATTCATAGGAGCCTTGTGACGGAAGGAGTTGTTGTTGCTTTGGTGGTGTCCTTTGGTGGTACAATTCCGGTGATGCCCGCCTCATACCTTACTCCGGCGTTAACCATTTCTCGCAAATCACGGAATAACCATTACTGATGGCCACTTTCAATTCGGGAGCAAGCACTTGTAGAAAATTGCTTTTGTTCCTTTGCTTTAGGTGGATATTGAACCTCACACAACCGGTGGTTCCACCTCTTGTAAAAGTCATAAATAGGCTTGCCAGGCCTTTGCTTGGTGTTCTTAAGGTCGGTTCGGTTCACATGCCAATCCAAGTTACCTTGATACTTCTCGCAAAACAAGACACTGATTTGATCCCAAGTTTGCCTCTCACTTGGGCTAGTCCCAAGAACTATCGCAAAGCTATACCATCTAAAGTGCTATGGAAAACACGAGCCATTTGCTCGTTGGTGCAATCTCGAGCTCTCATAGCCAACACATAACTGTCCAAATGAGTCTTAGGACACGAGTCACCATGGAACATTACCACCTTGGGCATCTTGAATCTTTTGGGAGAGCCCCAACTTGGCTAGGATTGATTGTCTTGGTAGTAGGAGCGGCTTGCTTGTCTACAGTCTCGATCAACTTACGCATTTGCTCTTGCATTGCCATGACCACGGGGTGGTTGGAGATGTCGGGGATGGATTCCGGCAGAGTGACAGGAGGAGTTGTTGAGGTAGTCGGTGAGGCCATTCCAATGATGAAGGGTAATAAAGGTGCAGGCAACTTGCTAGCAGAGAGGTAGCCACCAAGCAGTTCAGGGGAAGGCTCATAGACACCTTTGTTCTTGCTCATGGTAGTAGTTCCTCCTTGGGCATAAAGAGCAGGAGGTGGGACACTTCTGTAGTTTGGCAAGTGGAAGGTAGGGGCGTCGGTGTTGACGGGGTAGTTGGTATCAACCTCTTCATCTTCGATATGGATAAAATCCTCACCATCAGGTATCACATTGGCTCCTTTCTTTTGGATGTGGCTGCTCAACTGTTGATTGTGATTCTCCAAAGTCTTGTTACTTTCCTCGAGATTCTTGATCTTTGCTTCGATACCGGTGAGGAAGTTCTGAAGGCTCGGGGGAATGCAGTTGAGATTGGCCTCAGTGTTGAACTCGGCAGTGCTAGTAGTAGGAGCGACGAAGGCTGCAGAGACTGAAGATGAGGTGGGAGTTTCCATTGCTGATGTTGAGACTGAGAACAGGGACGGATTAGAAGCTTCACGTTGTAGTCGACCACCCGAACGGACCCAAACTTGCTTTGCTGAAAGGTTGGAGGGAGGTGAATTTTAGGAGGGAAACGGCTCATGCAAAGTACATTTTTAGTTTACATAAATCTGTACATTATTTACATCCTAATTGGTTGGAAGGGGTACCCCTTTTTCACAACTAACTATAAACTACGATTAGTGGAGGCCATCACTACGTCTATAGACCCCTCGTTTTTCACCTGTCTTGTACACCCCAAACGGACAATTCGGGCGAGGGTCCAATAGGGCAAGCGGCTTCCACCAATCAACGGATCCTATGACTAACCCGTCCTTAAATACATTTAACGTGAAGTCTATATTGCATCCTACACAAGTTAATGATATTGCATCCTACACAAGTTAATGATGAGTGGAGATCTTGAGAACAACACTCACCTTACCATGGCACGTCCCTTGTAGGGAAATCAATTTTTTGTGCACTTTCTCTCAAAGATCTCGACTCGTCATTGACTTAGGGATGACTCGACATAGACAACATGTTATTTGTCTAGTAAGAAAAAGCTTGTCAAACCAACTGGTCAAAAGTTTGGAGTGTTCTAACCTCTACGTGTGGGTTGACACAGGTAGGATAAAGGCTCCCACCGCTCGCAAAGCGTACACGGTGAGTGGAGGAAATGAGTGTCTCGAAAGAGGGTTACAATAGCACCACCAATTTCTGCACATCGAATGTTCCGAGGGTATAAGGGACATGTGCAGTGCTGACACAAACCAGTGGTAGTGTGTGGTAAAAAACTAGATTCTTTTTTAAGGAGAAAAGAGAAGTTTTTGAATGTTTGAATGATGCAATGCAATGCAAGAGAGAGAAAGAATATAGATAATAAACTAACATCACGATGATAACGAAAGTTAGACCCACTAAGTTTGAAATAAATTCAAAGCAGTCCCCAGTAGAGTCGCCACTATGAATACCCCTTTTCGATAAAGCGACGCATGGGAAGTATCTTGCAATAATCATTAATAATAAAAAGAAATATTTATAGCAACATTAAATATGGGAGTCGCCACGCCATTTTAATTAGCCAAAACATTGAGAAAAAGCATGTTAATGGGCGGGGGTCAAATTACGACAAGAGAAGAATATGAAGCGTTATCACTCCTATCGCCCGAATGATCGGTCTTTCTATCATGATGCGGTGTAGGTTGTGTGCGGTGTTTAGAGACCAGATCCGAATATTGCCTACGTTCTTCTCAATGTGAGAAGCTCAGGTCAGCGTAGTTCGAGAAGAATTTAGAAGGCAGAAGAATCGGATCATCCATATTGATGGGGGAATTACCTAAAGATTAGGGTTTAGAAATAGTTCCTAGATCATGTTCGGGTGATGAACCCTAGATCATCATCGGCTATGAAATAACATATAACATGAAGATCGCAACCCTAAATCTAGCATAAATAAGGTTTAAATCTAAGAACATGAAGAACATGCGAAGAACGTATATGAACATATGAATAATATGAAGAACATATGAATAAACATGTTAAGAACATGAATATTATGGATCTAAACTAAGAACTGGCAAGAACATGAAAAAAAAGGTTAGAAAACTTACCTATGTTGGCAAGAAATAAACTTGGTTCTTCTTGGAGACTTTGAGAGTGTTCTGGAGCTTGAAATGCTAATTGGAGAGAAAATTCGTCACTTAGGGAGCTAAGATTGATCAAAACTCGGAGATTGACTAAAATTCAGATCCTAAATTATGAGGTAAGGATGACTTATATAGCAATATGATGGGAGGGATCAGACGGCTGAGATTGAATGAGGCGAAGATGGCCGCCTGGCTAAGGTCGAACATGGCTGCGTGGCCAAAGACTGATGTGGCCGCGTGGCCATCATTCCTGGCTGACGTGAATTGTTAAGCTAGGGTTTTATTTGGGATAAGAAAAACCCTATTTTGCCATTTAAAGATGTTCTAGAATATTGAGCTATATTTTGAGAATCCAGGACAAGTCTTTGCAAGGTTTCTAATTCCTATAAGTCCTTTTATATTTGGAAAAGCCCTAATAAACTCATTTCGGATCGGGTACTAACATGATGTGCAAGGTTCTTGTTTTCCTGTGTGATGGGAATTCTTTGTGATCATTTTCTTACTATTGTTTGGGTCTACAATTGATCCAAAAATACATAAAAATTCTTAAAAGCTCTCTAACATTTTGGAGTAATTCCCAAATGATTAAGCAATCACCCTCTATGGAGCTTTAAAATTTTTCGGATCTTAAAAACTTCGTTCTTCAAGATTTGATTTCTCCAAGCTTTTCTTGACTTGTCGCAGGAACACGAATTAGAAGATGATTAAGCAATCACCCTCTATGGATATCCACACGCGAACGAATATCAAGAACTCCTTCTTGATCTGGACTGCTAGATCAAAATAGGCTATATGAATTTAGGGTTTTGATCTTTGATTATTAATCTTTATCAAGAAAATTGTTTCTCCAAACAACTAGGTTTCATATGCTTAATGGCTGGTGAAAAGATGTTTATATAGGTCCTAGTCCTTAACCCTTAAGGACCTAGGAAACCTAAATCCCGTCAGCTTAATTAAGCAGCAGATTTTCGGCCAAGACAGCACTGGCACGGTCGTGCCCTATAGGTCCGCCAGTGCCTTGCCTTTTTGTCGATTATTGGCACGGTCGTGCTTTATAATCCGCACGGTCATGCCATTTCCACGGTCGTGCTTCATAATCCGCGCGGTCGTGACAGACGAAAATCCTACCCTTTGCTTTTTAACAATTCATTCTATTGTGTGTGACCTTATAGGATTATATCAAGTTGACAATGAGTCCAAACACATTTTGTTCTCATAAATCAAGAGCAGACCCTAGCAGGCCATCATGATTACCCAAATGATATAACTTTATCGAAGTTCGCTTATCCTTTATAGAACATATCACCATCCTTTTGTCCACAATGTCATTGAGCGTAAGCCATGGTCAATGGTCAACTTACAAAGCCCAATCTTTTCTCGATCCCAAATAGTTTTGATAACACAAATGACATTGATCATATCAATTCATTTGGGAATAGCCATGCATTTCATCAACACTATTCATCGAGGGGCCCAAGCTTGACATCTCTCACGAAGAGGGGACAAAATTCCATCTTGACTTATCACACTTCCCTACATAGCTTTGATTATGACAATCATATCCTTTATAATTACCTGGTTAAGAGTAACGTTTGAATATGTCAACATGATATCTCCACTATGTGGAAGATCGTAATATCTCAGGTCTAAGAATTCTAATGTATAACTATTTAGAGGTTTAATTATGACATTTTGACCATGACATAAACCTCATAGTTGGGTCATGTCAAATATGTGTTCCCCAACACATACCCATAAGTTTAACTTGTATCCCATACACATGATCATCGAATTAAACTTATACTAGTTCTTTATAAGTACTAGGGACGGAGATTATTATAACAAACATGCAACAATAAATAATAATCTAAAACATCTCTTTATATAAATGAAAAGTTATAAAAAACATTGTCAAACAACGTGCCAAATAATATGCCTAGGCATATACACCAACAATCTCCCACTTGCACTAGGACCAATCACTAATGTATCTAATACCCATGGACTAACATGACCATTATGTTTAGCTTGAGAAAGTCCCTTTGTTAGCAGATCAGCTATGTTATAATTCGTTGGTACTCTGCATATCTTTACGTCCTCCCTCTCCACGATTCTCGAATGAGATAAAAACGCCTACGTATGTGTTTGGATCTTTGATGTGCTCTGGTTCCTTTGCTTGAGCAATAGCACCATTATTGTTGCAATAAAGGTCTATTGGATTAGCAATGCTAGAACAGCCTCTAATTCAGTTATGAATTTCTTGATCCAAACAGTCTCTTAGCAGCATCTGATGCAGCTAAATACTCAGCTTCTGTTGTAGAATCAGCTACTGTACTCTGCTTGGAACTCTTCCAACTTACAGCACCACCGTTTAGCATAAACACGAAACCAGATTGCGATCTATAGTCATCCTTGTCAGTTTGGAAGCTTGCATCTATGTAACCCCTTACAACAAGATCATCTTCCAACCTCCATATATCAAGAATGAGTCTTTAGTCCTTCAGTACTTAAGAATCGACTTGACTGCTATCCAGTGACTCTCACCAGGATCTGACTGGTATCTGCTCATCATGCTCAAAGCATAAGAGACATCCGATCTAGTATATATCATGGCATACATAATGGATCCAATTGCCGAAGCATATGGGATTCCGTTCATGCGTTCTCGCTCATCAGTTGTCTTAGGACACTGAGTCTTGCTAAGACTTTTACTATGTAACACTGAAGGTTACCTCTCTTAAAGTGCTCCATACAGAATCTTTTAAGAACCTTGTCAATGTATGTACTTTGACTTAAACCAATTAGTCTTTGTCGCGACCCCGAACCCCGCGGCCCGAGATCGCGAGCTGGACGTCGACTTAAAACCAAAACTGTGAAATACCGAAGTTAAAAATCCATTTGATACCACAAGGTGATGATCCAAAGTTTACAAATCCAAGTTTGATAATAACCAAATACAACTATCATAAACTTCCACAAGTTTATGCCCAACAGAATATAAATGTACAATACTTAATGACGTCATTGTTTGGTACAACTATCCCAAAAGGTTACACATTTATATAATGTAAACCACCTATAACAACTTTCCCCAAAAGAATGTATCCACACTCGACGTCCTCTTTCTCGTGATCAGCAAGACTAATCCTTAGCACCTGGGGGGGTGTAGACACCCCGCCTTGGACCGCTCACCCCGATTGCACATTTGATCTTGTGTTTCTCCCTATTTTAAGTGTTTCTCGTTAGTTTCTGTCACTTCCGTTAAGTTCCTGACTGACTTCGTTAAGTCTAGGGACTAAACTGAATGACAGGGCTGACTTTCTAGTCCATTCTGTCAAAATTGCCTTCTCTGAGTCGCGCGCCTCCGACAGGAGGAGCCAGGCGCGCGCGCCTCCCGCCCCCAAAGAAGGAAGCGCGCGCCTCTGGGCGTCAGTTACAGATTTTTGGCCAGGATTCTCTCCTTGCTCAATTTACAGGATTTTGCCTGGGAAGGATTTCTTGGTGACTGAGTTTTGGCACCAAAACACCCCTCTTTCACCTATAAAAACCTCTCTTTACCTCCATTTTCAAGGATCGAAAACTTAGACAAAGATTGAACTTACAAAAACTATACAATAATCACTTTCTAAAGGTTCTCCAAGGATCTCATCAAGCAACATTTGAAGTTCTTCAAATTGTAGGTAAAAGTCCATCTTTTCCTTTCTTTTCTACTTCATCTCCTCTCTCTCTTTTACTCTAATCAAATGTGCAATCACCCAAATCATTTTGGGACATGACTCTAATGATCACCTCATCTCATTGAGGTTGGTTAAGGGGTTATCTCCTACATTCCAAATCATATTTTAAACCCCCCCCCCCTTTTTATGACTTAAAGAAGAAGAAGAAGAAGAACATTTTCATTCATGTAGATTTTGATCAAGCAAGACCAACTTAAGTTGGGCGAGATGGGTGTTTCGGTACTTCCCATCTCGTAATCTAACCCCCGAACCTCAAAACAAAGAATCTCTGTTTTCGTAATCAAACTTAGGCTATAATCAATAGGTTTTTCTTATGTTCCTCAAAACATAGGTGGCGACTCTAAAACAAGTTAGACATCCTAGGGTAACTCACGCGCTCGAGCCTAAAGCCGTGGTTCCCCCGGGGTATCTACAGTGGCGACTCTGCTGGGGAGTTTTGAGGGTTAAACTTGCATTCTGATCGAAATCTACATCTTTTCTGGGCATTCTGATTCCTGATAAGGGAGGCGCGCGCGTCTGGCCTTTTAAGCCTAAGGCGCGCGCATCCCGCATCAAGAACCAGAATCGCCCACTTCTTCATGTTCTTCATCTTCTTCTTCTGCTATTCTGCACTAATCACTTCTGCAGGGTTACAATATGAACATAGGACCAGGGCAATCCCCTGAGTCCAAAGTCTGACATTCTGACAGGTGTGACCAGAAGCGCGCGCCTCCCATAAGCATTGCGCCATGCGCGCGCGTCCCACATCAACATTCAGAGGCGCACGCTTCTGGGTTGGTTTCCAGAACAGAAACAGGTTTCAGTGACTGAGCAGAACAGGGGGTGTGGGCACAGTTGCCTGCATCAGAACAGAATTGAACCCTCGGACTGTTTTAATTTTGTGTTTTATTTACCGGTCACACGGGTGATTCGGGAGTTGTAATTTATGTGCTTATGTGTTTGTTTTCTTTCTTTTCAAAAAAAATAAAAAAATAATTTTTTTTTTTTGTCACTTGTTAGACCTCACACTACATGCACATATTCCTATGAACTGCTCACTATCGAGTCGCACAAGTCCAACCCCAAACCCGTCGAGGCCCGTCCTAGAAAGTTTCAAGCTCCACCAGACCTTGGCTCTTTCGAAGCGGTAAACCTCAGCCCGTGGCGTAGTTCAAGACTACATGCCGGGGGTGACCTTTGAGCCTCATATTCAAGCCGAGCACAAACCACACAATTCTAGTTAGGGTCTAACACTCCGTGACTCAAGTCGGTTTCCATGTACCGAGATTTCCCTAAACTAATGTCTTCAATCATACATGCCAACTTATTGAAATGGACGCAATAAAAATCCGTCCCCAAGTGGTTATTATGGACGAAAATAAAAATCCGTCCCCGCATGTATGCTTTACTACATTAATTTAGTTTAATCCCGATACATGTAGGATTCACAAGCGCGATGGAATCCGATGAGTATATGGGACCGCGAGATGGTCTATATACTAGTGTGACGATTCCATTATTTTCTTAGAAACCCAAAAGGGATTCATTCCCTCCGACTTATAAAAAAAAAAAAAAAAAAGAGTCTTTTCTTATGTGGTTCGAGTCGTGTGCCCAATTGTGTGTTCTAAGCCTCTTCATGGACCGCAAGTGTTACTCAAGACTGACAAGGGCCTCTTCTGCAATATAGGTTCAATTGGTACTTATAGAGTCTACCGGGATTCAGTAAATCGGTTAGTCCGTGAAGAGACCACTCCAACAGCTCCAACATCAACCATGACCGGCAGCAGCAACACCATGTCTCTCGAACAGCTCTCAACTATGGTCCAACTCCTCCAAGAGCAAGTCTCCACCCTTAACAAGGAGGCACAAAGCAAAGACGACATTTGGCAATCCCACCTCGACAGCCAAAGGGAGGCCCAGAGGCCGAGATGGAGCTAATGAAAGAAAAGCTCACTAACCTTGCCAAGGGAAGAACAAGAACAATGATGATGAATCCGAGTGGACCGAGGGTTTGTTCAAAAGTCCGTATGTCAACACCCGCACCAAGAAAATGGGAAACCAAGTTCCGAGAACAATGAGCCCAAAATGGTGGATTCTATCATGGCCTACATCGACCAAAAATTCAATGGGCTCAACATGGGGAAAGGCTCCGACACAAGCCTTTATCAATCATCCATCCTCATGAGTACTATGGCCGCTCTTCCCGATAAGTTCAAGATGCCCGACATAAGCAAATTCAAGGGCAACTCTTGTCCCATGGCTCACATTGAGACTTATATTTGGGCAATGGTTCCGAAGAAGGTCTCTCCCAAGGTGATGGCTCAATGCTTCCCTCTCACTCTCGAGGGGGCGGCAAAAGATGGTATGCTACTCTCCCGCTCACTGTCCGTCTTGATTGGGACTCCGCCATGCTTGCCTTCAAGAACCAATACCAAGTCAACACAACTCACCGGCCCACAAGGAAAGAGCTAGAGAACACTACTCAACGAGACAATGAGTCCTTCATCGACTTCACAAGGAGATGGAATGATAAACTCTCTGAAATTGTTGAGAGGTCAAACACAAAAGAGCAAATGGACATCTTTCTCAAGTGTCTCAAGATTGATCTCCGCACCCACCTAAGTGGGGCTTGCTACTCTGACTTGTCCCAAATGTATGAGGAGGGGGTACGCATGGATGACTTGCTCAAGGAGATTAAGAAGGCCACTCATACTTACCGCTACAAGGCCGCTTCCAACTCCACAAAAGAGGCCTCGGTCAACGCCGTCACTATTGACAAGGGGAATTACAAAAAGGTTCCTCCACCTCAAGGGAAGAAGTCCCGAAGTGACCGTGTCTACACGCCTCTCCAAGGCATGACTCAACCGAAGTGTTCGAGGTCCTCAAGGCAAAGGGTCAAGTTACACCCGTGCAAGGGTACCAACCCAAGACGATCCACCCAATCATGCTCACCACAAATATTGTGGCTACCACCAATATAGTGGCCACACACACAAGGATTGCTTCGTTCTCCGCAATGTCATTCAAGATCTCATAGATAAGAAAGAATTTGTAGCGACTAATGATGAGCATGTCATGTAATAGAGATAGGAGAACTCGAGGGGACCACCCATTCAATCCCAATTGTGAATGGGGGCCCCAATGTTATGAATAAACTTGACAATTCTTGTTATGTAGTGACTTACGATGAGGTAATGAGGGAGTACTAGAGAATAGGAAAAAGAAGCAAGATGGGAACGTCAACATGCTAACTCGATCCGGTCGAGTCATAGCAAGCAACCCTTCCACTTCCGCACCGAGCTCCTCTTCTCAAAGGCCGCAAGCTCGCAACACTCCCGAAGATCCTCTACTTGTCCAACTCAAGAAAAATCAAGCCAACATCTCTATTGGGACCTCATCGCATCTCAAAGAAACACCGAGATCTTGTCAACCGCAATCTCGATGATACATCAGTTTCTCCCGATACTACTCCCGAGGACCTCACGGCAATGATTGGTCACATTCATTTTGGCAACGTCATCACCTTTGCCGATATGGACCTTCCACCATTTGGTTCCGACCACAATGAAGCTATTTACCTTAAGGTACGAGCAGGGGGAGGCCCGTCTCAAGAGTCTTAGTGGACAGTGGTTCCGCACTCAATCTCATGCCCGGCAGAATCATGGGCATACTGGGGCTTAAGGATTCCGATTTCAAGCCTTCTACTCAAGTAATCCGAGGTTATGACAGCACCGCCCGTACAGTCATGGGTATGATCGAAATAGACATCGAGTTTGGAAGCATGGCCATGTCCGTTCCATTCCAAGTGCTTGATATCCCGGCCTCGTTCAACTTACTTTGGGACGACCATGGATTCACAGTGCTAATGCCGTACCATCAACTCTCCACCAATGTGTCAAGATCCGAAATGGTGATGAAATAGTGACCGTCATGGCTGAAAACGTCACTATCCACAGAAAAGGTAAGCCCGTCCACCAAGTTCAGCATGGTTTACCAGACTCCACTCTCTCCGGCGTCTCAATCAACGCCATTGACAAAGAAGGGGGAAACGGATCATGGACCCCCAGCAATCACAAAGTCCTCCGCATGATGAGGATATGGACTACTTCCCTGGTGGCTTAGGGAGATGTCAACAAGGAATCCTATATCTCGTGCAAGTCCCATTTGTCAAGAACATATTCGGTTTGGGGTACGAGTTTAGGCTTAGGGAGATGTCAACAAGGAATCCTATATCCCGTGCAAGTCCCATTTGTCAAGAACACATTCGGTTTGGGGTACGAGCCTTCCAAGGAAGACTTGAAACAAGAGCAAGCAATCAAGAACGAAAAGGCCCGAGCTCGTAAAGAAGGCCGTCGTTACGAAGTCCCTAATCTAAGGCCTTACCGCAAGACGTTGAATGGTTATTTTGTCCGCCAAGGGAAGACGTTCCATACATGATCTTTCCCGAGCCATGGGTTAACAATAAGGGTGTCAAAAAGCCCGGCCTCGAAATCTTCTCCGATTGTGAGATCCAGAAATCTGAAAGGGAACCAACTCCCATGTCGCCCCGTGAATGGTGGGAAGGAAGATGACTATAGAATCCGAGACAGAAATCACCGTGGGGAAGAACTGACAGATTTAGCTCCATGTTCGAAGAGCTTGCCATGATGAACGAATGCCAAGTTACAACCATCCATGACACCGTCATCATAAACGAGACTCTCAGTGAGATCCTGCCAAGCTCCGAGCCGATCAACAATTGGTATTCAACGAAAGGCCCGTGGTATCCGAGGAATTCTTAGTCCAAGAAATGGGTTGCATATCCCGCACAGCAACAAAGGAAGAGCAGCTCACACTTACTTTCGAGTCCGAGAGTGTCTCTAATACCCTCACCCAAGAGGATTTGGAGGCCATAGCCGAGCGTGTGTTTCCTTTCTTTGCTAATAAAAAATTGATATTTCTGAGTACCCTGAGATTGCAAACATCATAAATGATGAATTAACTAATAATGAACTTAATGAACAAGTTAATAACGATTCAAATTATGATGAAATAGACCACGAAACATAACATACTTAATGAACTTGCTCAACAAGTCCGTAGTCGTGGTGAGAATGGTCCAAAGGCTGACGAAGAATTGCATGTTGTTAATCTGGGTACCGAAGAAGAGCCAAAAGAAAACTAAGATTGGAAGCTTCTTCAAGGGGGATGACAGAGACAGATTGACTGCACTACTGGGAGTTCGTGGATGTGTTCGCATGGTCATACAAAGACATGCCAGTTTGGATAGAAAGGTAGCAGAGCACAGGATTCCGATCAGAGAAGATGCCAGGCCAGTAAAACAGAAGCTCAGAAAGATCAAGCAAGAATGGTCTCTGCAGGTCAAAGAAGAGATTGAGAAGCTCCTCAGTGTGGGTTCATCAAGGTTATCGAGTATCCGACATGGTTAGCCAACATTGTGACAGTCAGGAAGGCAAATGGCAAGGTTCGAGTTTTGTGTAGACTTCCGGGATTTAAACAAAGCTTCCCCAAAGGATGATTTTCCACTCCCTAATATCGACATGCTGGTTGACTCCACTGCTGCCTATGAGGTTCACTCATTCGTGGATGGTTCGCTGGGTACAATCAGATTCTCATGGCCGAAGAAGATCAACATAAGACAGCCTTCACAACACCGTGGGGTACCTTTTGCTACACAGTCATGCATTTGGGTTAAGAAACGCTGGGGCTTCCTACCAAAGAGCCGTGACAGACTTGTTCCACGATATGATTCACAAAGAAATCGAGGTCTATGGACGACATGATCATTCACTCAAAGGGACCGATGGTCAACATTTAATCGATCTCCGCAAGTTCTTCGAAAGGCTTCGTCAACACAAGATGAGGCTCAACCCTACAAAGTGCACGTTCGGGGTTATCCGAGGAAAGTTCTTGGTTATATGGTCACTGAAAGGGGAATTGAAGTAGACCCTCCAAAATCAAGGCAATCATTGACATGCCTCCTCCAAAGACGCAGAAAGAGATTAAAGGTTTCATGGCAGACTACAATACATCAGTCGGTTTGTGCACCAACTCACTTCCATGTGCGAGCCAATCTTCAAGCTACTCAAGAAGAATGTGGCTCTAGAATGGACCGACGCGTGCCAAGAAGCCTTCGACCAAGTGAAGCATTACTTGACGTGCCCTCCTGTTCTAGTTCCGCCGCACAAGAGAAACCTCTGTTGCTCTATCTCACTGTTAATGATGAAGCCCTAGGGGCTATGTTAGCACAAGAGCAACGAGAGTCCACAAAGGAGAACGCCATTTATTTTGTCAGTCGCCGATTCCAAGGAGGCAAAAAGAATTACTCTGTCTTAGAGAAGTCATGCGCAGCATTGGTTTGGGTCACTCAAAAGCTCAAACACTATATGGAAGCTTTTCCGATCAAGCTAGTAGCAAAGGTGGACCCGCTCCGCTATATCTTCGAGAAGCCTTTCATGTCAACAAGAATAGCCAAATGGTACTTCATGCTCGCCGGCTATGATATCACTTACGTCACACTAAATCCGTCAGGGAAAAGTGTTCAGTGACCAGCTTGCCGAATTCCCGTGTGACGAAGTGAAGGGGGAAGATGTACAGTTCCCGACGAGCATTTAATTTGTACTGCAACCGAGGAAATTAAGTGGCAACTTTTTTTTCGATGGCGCCGCCAATAAACACGGTTTTGGCATAGGGGTATTGCTTGTCGATCTAAAAGACATCTACACTCCCATTGCCATCCGCCTGGAATCGAAGCTACCAACAACATTGCCGAGTACGAAGCATGTATAGCGGGGCTCGAAGCAGCTCTCGACAGAAACATCACAGAACTAGAAGTATTCGGCGACTCTTTACTCCTTATCAATCAGCAATCGGGTAAATGGCGAACCCAAGACCCGACTCTCCAACAGTATGGTCAGCACCTTGAAGAACTGGTTGAACAATTCCAAGAGATCACTTTCAACTACCTACCAAGGGATAAGAATCGCTTCGCCGATGCACTGGCCACTATAGCTTCATTAGTCGAAATGCCCAAAGGGAATGGTGAAGCCCTTCAAAATTGCTCGAAGGAACAGTCCGGCATATTGCATGAGTATCGAGATCAACGAGATGCAAACAAATCTCCATGGTATTCGGATATCATGAACTTCCTCAAAGAAGGCACTTATCCCGAGAATAGCAATAAGAAGTCTCTAGCAGGCTCCTGCAAAGGATAGCCTCTCGGTATGTACTGATTGGGGACCGAGTCTATAAAAGGCACCACGACAGGATCAATCTCTTATGCGCCAATGAGGAAAGCTCAAGAGATAATGTGTGAAGTGCACGAAGGAGAATGTGGACCCCACATGAAGGGGTTTATGCTAGTCAAGAAGATACTTCGCATTGGTTACTATTGGAGCACTATGGAACGAGACTATATCGAGAAAGTCAAAAGGTGTGCCACGTGCCAATTCATGCTAATCTGCAACATGCTCCACCTCACAACTTTACAACATGGTCACACCTTGGCCTTTCTCTTGTTGGGGATAGACATCATCGGTAAAGTTCATCCTGCTGGAAGCAATGGGCAGTCATTCGTCCTAGTGGCAGTCGACTACTTCACAAGTGGGTCGAAGCACAAGCTTATCGAACCCTCAACGCCAAGAAAGTGGCCGAATTTGTAAAGATTAATATCATGTTGCCGATACGGCGTGCCTCATGAAATCATTTCCGACAACGGCTCTCACTTTGAGAAAGAATGGAGCACTTTTGGTAGAATACAAGATCACCAAGAACAAGTCATCTCCTTACCGTCCCCAAGCAAATGGCGCGGTCGAAGCAGCAAATAAAACCATCGAGACCATCGTCAAGAAAATGGCCTCAACAGGAAGGGATTGGCCCGAGAAGCTACCATTAGCATTGTAGGGATACCGCACATCAATACGGTCCGCAACAGGAGAAACTCCTTATGCATTAGTCTATGGTTCTGAGGCCGTACTCCCTATCGAACTTGAAGTCCCATCTCTACGGGCCTCCTCGAGAATCAAGTCAACGAGGTCAACTGGATGCAAAGTCGATACGAACAGCTAGCCTTACTCGACGAGAAAGGTTAAGAGCACTCGAACGCACGAGGGCGTATCAGCAAAGGATGGCAAGAGCTTTCAACAAAAAGGTGAAGCCTCGAAACATCAATGTGGGAGATTTGGTCTTAAGACAACATCCTCCTAATGCCATGAATCCCCTGGGGAAATGGGGACCCCGATGGATCGGTCCGTACGTGGTCAAAAAGATACTAAGCGGTGGTGCAGTCCGGCTCGTGGATTTAGATGGTGACCAGCTGCCAAAGAGGTCAACCTCGACAAGCTCAAGAGGTTCTACGCTTAATAAACAAAGACCATAACAAAAAAAAAAAAAAAAAAAAAAATCGCTCGCTAGGTTGAAAACCCGCAAGGGCGGCCTAGGCAAAAATTAGAGCACGTGCAAAAAAAGAAGCCCGCTAGATTGAAAACCCGAAGGGCGGTCTAGGCAAAAAACAGGGTGCACACAAGAAAAAATAAAAAAAATGGTCTTTGTTTGTTTGAACTACGAAGACCTGAGCCTCCCAACTGGAGGAACGTAGGCAACCTTCGGGTGCGGTCTAAAACATATCAAAAATCCCTAATTCACTTCAAATAACAAAATGCAATTTTTATTCATTCAATGAATTATTCAACCATTACAACGGATTTATTGAGCAACAAAAGACATCAAAATACTAAATCCTAAAACAAAGTGGTCTAATTGCAATCTCTTATGGTACTAAGAAAAATCCAATTTTCTCTTAGCTTTCAAAGGACCACCCGATCGTCTCTCAATCCTTTTCTTCTTGGGTAACGAAGGAGCACTAATACGTACCGAAACCTCTGTGTTGCAACACGTCTCCTAGCATAAAAGTCATCCAAAGGAGTACCGAAAGGGTCAGCGAGAATGTTACTCGAATCAGCAGCAGCCTCCCTATATCTCAAAGTGATGCTAGGCTCAAAACCCTTCCCAACAACTCGGCACGAAGCACATCAACCCAAGTGATGCCACGGTAAAGGGTGCCAAATAAATAATCCAAGTAGCTCTCGGGAAGGAAGACACTCCCCCGATGCAGAGGAGCAAAAGCCCAACGGTGCGGTCATCTCCCCAAGCCGACTGAAGCTCACTCGAGAAGTCAGGACCCATGTAAGCAACTGGACGAAGCATTCCGCCTCTCGGAAAAGGAATTATCTGTTGGCGATCGAACTGCCGCAGAACCCGCTCTGGCTGGTAAAATGAAGAATCTCTCAAACCGGGTACAACCACGTGCTGAAAACCAAGAGTCCACTCCACAAAAGGACGAAGACCCCAAGAAGAAAGACACCACTCAATATCAACGGTCACCCGAGAGGCAAAGAATTTCTTCCAATCATCTTCAGATAAATCCCGGATCAACAACTTCCTCCTATGAACAGCAAAAGGAACAAATCACCATCCGGAGAATAAATCCTGAAGTGTTCTCGGAGCCATATGGTCAAGAGCAAAGGGCTTCCCCGACACATCTTGCCCGTCCTATGTAACTCATCAAGGCCGTGCAACGTCTCCCCTACAATAAGAGGGATTACACTAAATTGCTGCTCCTTAGCTTGCAAAATAATCTCAGCCAACTGCACGTCCGCAGTCCCGAAGGGTGTAACAACAGTACTTCGCTGAAGAGACAAACGGCATGGCATTCCTTTGAAAGATTGAACCACTGGGTCCTCCGAGTGTAAAGTGAAGAACATCGGCAACTCAGTTATATCAATCACGGTACCGTGCAACATCTTCCTCACGTCCTCAACAGGGAGATTCAGTAACTCAACCCAAGAGTCGATGGCACCACGGTGATATTTAGGGACGGAAATCCGACCGGCCAAAGGCATGCGAAGTATGGCCCCGAAATCGTCAACAGTCGGCACCATTTCATTAGCCGAAAGGTTGAAGGTATGGCTGTCGCAATCCCAGAAAGCCGCGGCAGCTCTCAACAAATCCCAATCCGGCTTCAACGTCCGCAAGGTGAAAAGAATTCGGACCCGAAGTCTTTAATGAAGGCCTTCTTGGGATGGGTCTTGAAAGAATACACAAAAGTGCCCAAGTCCTTTTCATACTCACTAACAACCTTGGCATCAAGGGCAAAAGAATTGGAAGCCATGGAAAATGTGGATCACAAGCAAAGTTAAGCAATAAATGATGTTCAAAAATGGCAGAAAGGAGCTGTGAGAATCAAGTGGTCGAACAGAAGATGATATTATAGCTGTTGGGGCTTCTTTTGGCCAGCAAATGTCAAGCCCGGAATTTCGCCTCCCAGACGCGCGCGCCCACCCGACAGCAGTATCAAATGCGCGCGCGCCACAGTCCCATAAAGGAAGGCGCGCGCCTCCAGGTCTAGATCACCTCAGAAAAGGACCTTGTCAGAGATCTCCGGCCTAAACCAAGGCACAGCCCCTGTCCTCGGACACCCAGTTGGGCACACCTTCTTCCGGTCCGCCCTTAAGCATGTCAAAAATTGAAAGTAGGATAAAAACTCCCACTCAAAACTAGGCCGTCCCACGGATTCCGAACTCCCCAAGTTCTGTCACGGGTGCCACACCCCCCTCAAGAGTCAATCTCAACATTTCATCCCCAGCAGGAACATTTTTCTGGTCGCGGTCAACTGTGCCCGCACCCCACAATTCAAAAAGTCAAGTGGGACTCAAGTGGCACGAGACTTCAAGCAAATTTTCATCAAGCGAATTCACTAACGGATTCGTCAACAAGGGTTCACCAACGGACTCATCCAAGGGATTCACTAACGGATTCATCAAGCGGATTCACTAACGGATTCGTCAACAAGGGTTCACCACGGACTCATCCAAGGGATCACTAACGGATTCATCAACGGATTCACTAACGGATTCGTCAACAAGGGTTCACCAACGGACTCACCAAGGGATTCACTAACGGATTCATCAAACGGATTCACTAACGGATTCGTCAACAAGGGTTCACCAACGGACTCATCCAAGGGATTCACTAACGGATTCATCAAGCGGATTCACTAACGGATTCATCAACAAGGGTTCACCAACGGACTCATCCAAGGGATTCACTAACGGATTCATCAAGCGGATTCACTAACGGATTCGTCAACAAGGGTTCACCAACGGACTCATCCAAGGGATTCACTAACGGATTCATCAAGCGGATTCACTAACGGATTCGTCAACAAGGGTTCACCAACGGACTCATCCAAGGGATTCACTAACGGATCATCAAGCGGATTCACTAACGGATTCGTCAACAAGGGTTCACCAACGGACTCATCAAGGGATTCACTAACGGATTCATCAAACGGATTCACTAACGGATTCGTCAACAAGGGTTCACCAACGGACTCATCCAGGGATTCACTAACGGATTCATCAAACGGATTCACTAACGGATTCGTCAACAAGGGTTCACCAACGGACTCATCCAAGGGATTCACTAACGGATTCATCAAGAGGATTCACTAACGGATTCGTCAACAAGGGTTCACTAACGGATTCATCAAGTGGATTCACTAACGGATTCGTCAACAAGGGTCACCAACGGACTCATTCAAGGGATTCACTAACGGATTCATCAAAAGGTTCACTAACGGCCTCATTCAAAACATTCAGCCAGCAGGTTCACCTAACGGATCATGCACCCTCTCTATCAACAAAAGCCGCTCGCACAGGGAGCGCACCACTATCTCTCGCAAATTTCAAGTCCTGCTTTCATCGAGTCTTTGCCTTTTCTTGATGATGTCCTCGGCGGGTGTTTTTAACTTTCGTCGACGCGTTTTGCTTTGCAATCCACGTCGCCGAGGGGCTCTGTAAACACCCCGCCTTGGACCGCTCACCCCGATTGCACATTTGATCTTGTGTTTCTCCCTATTTTAAGTGTTTCTCGTTAGTTTCTGTCACTTCCGTTAAGTTCCTGACTGACTTCGTTAAGTCTAGGGACTAAACTGAATGACAGGGCTGACTTTCTAGTCCATTCTATCAAAATTGCCTTCTCTGAGTCGCGCGCCTCCGACAGGAGGAGCCAGGCGCGCGCGCCTCCCGCCCCCAAAGCAGGAAGCGCACGCCTCTGGGCGTCAGTTACAGATTTTGGCCAGGATTCTCTCCCTTGCTCAATTACAGGATTTTGCCCGGGAAGGATTCTTGGTGACTGAGTTTTGGCACCAAAACACCCCTCTTTCACCTATAAAAACCTCTCTTTACCTCCATTTTTCAAGGATCGAAAACTTAGACAAAGATTGAACTTACAAAAACTATACAAAAATCACTTTCTAAAGGTTCTCCAAGGATCTCATCAAGCAACATTTGAAGTTCTTCAAATTGTAGGTAAAAGTCCATCTTTTCCTTCTTTTCTACTTCATCTCCTCTCTCTCTTTTACTCTAATCAAATGTGCAATCACCCAAATCATTTTGGGACATGACTCTAATGATCACCTCATCTCATTGAGGTTGGTTAAGGGGTTATCTCCTACATTCCAAATCATATTTTAAAACCCCCCCCCCTTTTATGACTTAAAGAAGAAGAAGAAGAACATTTTCATTCATGTAGATTTTGATCAAGCAAGACCAACTTAAGTTGGGCGAGATGGGTGTTTCGGTACTTCCCATCTCGTAATCTAACCCCCGAACCTCAAAACAAAGAATCTATGTTTCGTAATCAAACTTAGGCTATAATCAATAGGTTTTTCTTATGTTCCTCAAAACATAGGTGGTGACTCTAAAACAAGTTAGACATCCTAGGGTAACTCACGCGCTCTAGCCTAAAGCCGTGGTTCCCCCGGGGTATCTACAGGGGGGGTTAAGAAAAACAAAGATAAAAGAAAGGGGTGAGATAAATCTCAATAAGTTACTAATGCAACTACATGACATGTTATGAACAATAAGTAATAACAACATCAATATCTCATATAACATAGCAATTATCAGATAATAAATGCAGCGGAAATAAACACATAACAAAGGATATTAGCCAAGGTTTTCAAACCGATACATCCAAATAAAGGATCGCTACGCAGCTTCAATAATCAACAAATCACATCTTCATAATAGCATGAAAGCCGAAGAGAAAACCCCCGGTACCGGAACAATAACCATAAGAGTGTCACAAAGGACAAGAGCCATGCCACAAAAGCATGCTCGCTAGCTAGATACATTCACAAAGGAAGCTAACTTATCTCTTCCAAGGCCAATCTGGGAAAGGGGTATAGTAAGGGTAACAATGGTCAACATTATAATGGACTTGGCTTTGCCATTATATCTCTCCCATCGCCCGATGCAACAAATATGCCAGCTGGGTGCCAAATAAATGATAAGTAATATATATTAGCATGAATAAACATCTTACGATTCCAAAGTAGGGAATCATTCCAATAAATCACCACAAAGGTAAACCAATACAAACAACACATCAAAGATGGACCACATTCCCAAATGGTACTTAATCAAATTCCATATCATATTTATTCACATAGAATCAATTCACTTAACAAAGTGTTCCACGGTGTTATCTTAAGTTAATTAGAAGAAGGAAACCTAAACTAGTTAAGCTAATAGCCTTAGACCAAGCAAAAGGGCAAAAATCCCAAGCAGGCGGCGGGCGGGCGCCTGGGTAGGGCGAGCGGTCGCTCATTTGACCAGAAGGTCGGCCGCTGGAAAAAGGGGTGCAGGCGGTCGCCTGGGCAAGGACAGGCGGCGCTCGGCCTGGGTTTGGCCGGGAAGAACAGAGCTGGGTTCTTCAATTTCGACCCAAAATACACCAAAACACAAAATACTCAAACTCAACTCCTTCAACAAGTTCCAAAAGGCACCAAAACAACTTATATCTAGGATGGGGATCCAAATACACCATTTATCAACAAACCAAGAATCAAACCCAACATTCATAAAATCACCATTTTTGACCAAAAACTCAAATAAATTCCAAATCAATTCCAAACTACCAACTTCAAATATAACAATTAAAGCATTGTAGAAACATGTTTATGAGCATTTTAGCATAAAAATGGGGGGGAAAGTAACTTACTTGAAAATTCTCAAGATGACGGAATTCAATTCTTTTGGTTCTACGCGATCTATCGACGATCTAAACACATTTCGTATAGAAAGAATGAGGAAAGATGAGAGGAAGGGATGTGGAAATGTAGAGAGAAGTGAGAGAGAACTACCCTTCTTCTTTTGGGAGAGAGAGAGAAATGAGCTGGGAGATGGAGTGGAGTGTGAGAGAAGGTGAGGG
>JAOWBW010000228.1:715213-772461 GCA_026119855.1 Campanula takesimana
ACAAAGTTGTCCAAAACATTATTCCTTCTTTCCCATCATTTGTCATTTTGGTAAGGGACTCTAACTCGGAACCTACCAAAATAGAAAGCAGAACTCTTACTCTAGGACGGAGGGAGTACTCCGTACACTTCAGACTTGCAGGTGCAGACATTAGACAGATTGAGGAGATGCATTAGATATGTGTTTAGTTGCTGAGCAATTGTTCTCCCCGTGTTGGTCACGGATGGAAAAATAATAAATAGAATATGTGGATGAAATCAATCATCCATTTGTGATACTTAACGGAAAAGAATAATAAAAAAATATGTGGACAAGGAATTGTATACTGATTCCTTTATTTTTGAAGAAATGAAAGAAATTAACTCATATCGTAAGTCTTTTCGTATAAGTTACATATAGAATTGTTACACAAAATGTGCTGGCAATAGGGGGAATCAGAAGGTGGTAATATCATTCTACCACGTTCTGTTGATGTGTTGCGCAAGCTTTAACGAACACTACTAAATCAAACTCATCAAAAACTTGGCATAAAGCAGGTAACATAGTAGGTCCTTTATAGCTTTTATAGGTTCAAGTCAAGATAGTGACACACTTCTCACGAAAAATAATAATAATATGCCCTTGTTTATCACGGTTATTACTATAACTGCTTCTAGCTTTTATAGATTCCAAGTCATATTTGTTTTCCTTGATGACATATAAATGAAAAACAGTTTCAAGAGCCACATATTAACACTGAAACAATAAAACTCTACCAAACACACGGAACAAAATTTACTGTCGTTACGAAAAAATCAATAACTGAGCATAGAGAAACAAATTTCCATAAGAAACAATGACTCTAAGTTACAAGCTATAGCTCAAAAAATACTACAAACATTTCACAAACCACAATCCTCATATAATGAAAAAAAAAATGAAACAGTTATGGTAATCATGGACCCAACAGTTTGATTAATTGCACATATATAAACCCCACTTTCATACCTGTGACCGACCTCATAAAAGTCAACCTTCCCTCAGAAGCAGGCAGCAAAGAAATCCCAGATAACGATTTATGTTCTTTGGCAGAAAACTTCACATAACCAGTAACCTCAATCTCTTCCCCACCATCTTCACTAGAATCGACCGGCATCCTCGCTTTCAATATTCCAGGGTACCTTAAGAGGAATCTCCTGAACATGCCATTTTAATTCCATTTCAGACCTGTTCAAGACAGCTTTAGGTGAAACCTCAACAATCTTGGGGTCCACCGGCAATTTCAGAACAAATGTCACATCATTCAGAGGAGCGGGCAAATCAGGGTTTGAAGCATACTGTATCATTACAGATAGTAAAGTCCCAATATGGCGTTTAGTCAATCGAACCCTCAAAGGCAGTGGAGTTGCACGAGGAAGTAAACTATACTTTAAGATGGGTATAGGCTCATCTGATGGAGCGGTCCGTACATGAAACATTCCATTACCAAGACTGCTTACACGAGAAGTTTGAATAATGAATCTTTTAACACTACTAGTACCTTCAATCTTAAAGGAAAACTCTGTTTCTTGATCACCAGAAGATTTTGGGGTAAAGTTTTTAAGTAGACAACCCCCATTAAGCCAACTCTAGCAAGCAAAGATTCCCTGAACTCTGCACTAATCTCTTCAGAAATGTACATTTCAGGACCTTTCATTTCAGACTTTGTCACTAAAAGGTTTTCAAGAGGAGCAGTTGCAGCAGTGGTGGTGGGGGGTGCTTCGCCTCCTGCACCTAAAAATTCAAGCCCGCCAAGCCCTTGGGACTTTGGAACTTTCTTTGAACCAACAAATTCAGATGCATCCAGACCACCACCCCACGCTTGATTCAGACCTTCAAAATCTTCCGGCAAGGTGGACCCATCGTGACTAAACTCTACACCACCATAATCACCTTCAAACCCTTCAACAACGATGCGAGTCGATTCTGTGGCTGCAGCTGGCGGCAACATAGCAACATCAAGACCAGCCAAAGCCTTTGATAAATCATTAGATGAATGATCTTTATCTTTTTTGAACCCACCCACAAGATCAACAGGCTTGTTAAGATTATCACTGGCTGCAAATGGATCCTTCTCCGTCTGATCATCCTCAAGTTTCGCCTCTTGTTCCTGTTCGTTCGATGGGCCCTGCACCAAAGCAAGTGTTGAAGCCACCTCATCACCAGCTTCCAATGTCTCAGGAGGCAATTCAAAAGAAGCCATTGAAAACGCCTCCACTCCAGCTTCATGTTCAATTGAGTGAACTTCAACACTACTCCAACTGTCCGCTCCCCTAATCTTATTCTCTGTATGTAAAGCAGAGTGCACATCTTGGCTATACTATCACCATGCAAAGATGCTAACATTGCCGCCAGCCTAATATTACTAACACCCCTCAAAACAATATCCAACGCCATATATATCCGAATATTTCTTACCAAGTTTCTCCGGGGTAACATCAACCCCACGACAAGCAGTCACAATAACACTCACTGCCTGATTAACAATCGTAATACACTCAAACACATTATTGGCACCATCATCATCAACAGTAGTGATCCCCAACACATATATCGAATTAACCAATCTGTAAACAACCCTGTACCTGCTCTCTACACCCACAATGACCTGCCCACTGGAGGCAGCAAGGGGATCATCACCAAGAGAAGTGTCGCCATCCTCAGCCATTTGGTGCTTGCCAGTAGCAAAAGCTAACCGGGTCTGTCGAAAAGCAGAGAGGGCAACAAGGGCTCGAGCAGGAGGGAACCACTCACGGGTTTGGAGAAGGATGTCGGATCCATTGGTGGGTTGTAGAGATAGGGCTAAACAGGACATGATTGATCCTAGAAAAAAGGCAGATCTAGGGTTTCGTTTGAATTTTCGGATCGATTGATCTCTTTCAAATTCGGGTATGTACGATTTTCAATTGTGTGATTAGTAAGTGATTTCTTTGAAATGAAAACTGACGTTTTCGGGTGCCGAATCCAAAATGCAATAGGAAATTGAAAATGAAATTAAGGATTATGAAATGGGATTGAGATTTGATTACTTACTGTATGAACATTTGGGCGTCGTGTCTGTCAGCCTTTGGGAGATAAATGAAGATTTGTGCTTGATTATTTCATCGGAGAAGAAGATGACGAAGATCGGCGGTGCAGGCGAGACTCCGGAAGAAAGAGCTGTATTGAATAGTTCAATTAAAAAGTGAAGAGAAGACGATCGAGCTTCGACTGTCAATGCAGGTTGGACTTTCTTCGGTAACAAAAACACACATTTGCCGGGTGGAAAATAACCCCCCCAACTTAGTGACAAATGCAGATATATACCCTTGACTTCAATAATTGACATTTTCATTTTAGAATCTGAACTAACTTTTTAAAAAAAAATGGGTTTTTTTATTACTCCCTCCGTCCTGAATTAACGTTCTTATTTTGACTTTGCACAGAGATTAAGATAAAGCAAATGTTGTGAGTGTGAAAAGTAAAGTAGGAGAGAGAAAGTGGGTAAGGATTTTATTGTGAGAATGACATGTGTGTCCATGGTCCATTTTAGGTAATAAAGTAAAATATGAACCTTAATTGGGACAAAAAAAAAGGAAAGTAAGAACCTTAAAGCGGGACAGAGGTAGTAATTGATAATGCCATAAAGGCTACAACTGGGCCTATAACTAGAGCTGTCAATATGAGCTGGCGGGGCGGGGCGGGCCCAACCCACCACAGCCCACCACTAAACGGGGGCGGGGCGGGCGGGGCCCAAATTCTTGGCGGGTGGGAAAATTGAATCCCAACCCACCTTGGGTAAGTGGGCCAGGCGGGTCAGATGGGCTAAGACTACAATGGTTTTTTTTTTTATTATTTATGAATATCACTCAAGGATTGAGCAAGGCAGCAACATTTTTAGAGGAAAAAAATCCATAATCACATTTTGATATAGTTCAATATCATTTTTGATTACAAACAAAAAGGTAAAAACAAAGTAATTAAAGTATGTTCAAGTTTAAAGACAATGCCTCCCAATAAAAACTCCTCGAAGACTGCCTAACTGTCCCAAAAACATTTCAAAGTTCTTGTTTCTACGATAAATATAAATAACGATAATAGCTACTGCAATAAAGATAATAAGGGGATCACGTATACTGGTGACTGCTTTTTTTTTTTTTTTTTTTTTTTTTTTGCTATGAATTTCATCAAAGGAAAAGATTAAGCAAAGCAGCACCCGCTTATTTTTAAGACAAACAAAAATCAAACAAACAGAATGTAGTTAGATTTACTGCTCATGAGTCGTGACATAAAAATTGGCCTATACAACTTGACCACACAAATGGAAAAGAACAAGTAAAGTACCACAATCTCTCATATTCTTCGTTCATCAGCACACCGCACATGTTCACTATTCACTAAACGACATCGATAGACGACAAACGAAAAAGAAAATTAAAAAAAAAATGTGGGCAGGCTCGCCCCAAACCCGTTTGGCCCGCGACCCAAATGGGCTAGCCCAGAATAGCCCACTTGTATTTGGGTTAGTATATTTAGAACCCAACCCACCTTTATATTGATGGCTCTACCTATAATTAGGCTAACACAAATGTCATGAAGGCTACAACTAAGCCTATTTATCTCCCTGAAGGGATTCGAACTCGTGACCTCCACATGGGAAGCTAGCACCGAATACCGCTTGAGCTGGAGCTTTTTGATAACCTGAATAACTTTCTAGGCAAACAAAAATAAGTTTTAGGACAGAAAGAATAGTAAAGATGAATAATGGCCTTGTCTTTATGAGTACAAGGAAGGGTTTTTTCTTTCGAGCGTTGTTCACACCCGCAATATATATCTTTAATTTTGCTTTACAATGTTGTACCATTTAAAACTTTAACATATAGTTACGGGTACTAAATAATTTTACGGGTGTGAACAACATCCTTTTCTTTCTGGTGATTCATGTAAACTAATGCTGTGCAAAGTGAATCTTTCTGGATATCCCAGAAGGCACTAATACACATATTTACTTGAATGAAGAATAAGTAAAATAAAATGAACACAACAACACATATTTAATCTATGAAGATTCACGATTCTTTACAATTACAAATTTAAGATACAAAATGCAGGTTTACAAAAAAAAAATTTAAGATACAAAATGCAGGTGTTTCGTCGAGTATGATGTTAAGGAAGTTACTTGCAAACATGCAAAGCTCCTCCATCATAGGTTCATGGTAAATTTTAGAGTTTACGCCTAAACTATCTTTTTTGTTTTTTTTACAACATCGATCTTAAGAATTTATGCTTACAACTATGCATACGCATACTTGCATTGAACTGGTAATTCCAAAATCCAGCCGCCATTTCTTTGAGCTTGATAAAGTAGTTTAGTTTAACCTCCCACTGCTGAGTACATGACCTCGTATCAGAAGGCCTTACTACATAAAGTTGGCTGCTTGTGTCTTTATGAACACTGCTGCCGCCCCTGAAACGTAACATTGGTAATTTCCTCAGTTCAAGATTTCCAAATAGACTGAAAACAAAATAATACTCCCTCCGTCCCAAAACGATCTTCCCATTTTTTTTTTGTTGTTTCTATATGAATGAACTTTGAACAATAATTTTATGTTGATTTAACTGTCCTAATGAAATATAAAAACTTGTTATTGATAGTATTATTGATGGTGTATTAATTACAAGTTTTAGATTGTCATTAATATAACCGGATCAACTTATAATTATTACTCAAAGTTCATTCGCAGTAATGATAAAAAACGTGGGAAGATTATTTTGGGACAGAGGGAGTATCAAAAGAAACTTGCACAATATTATTACTTGCATTGGTTATAGAAATTTATCAATAAAAGGTTTAAATGGCTGGAATATTACTTGTGCACCCTAGGTGTATTCGGACTTTGTGAAAGTTTTCATTTTTGGAATTGTCAAAAAGGTCTTCCGAGCCACCCTAGTTTTCATTTAAATCAATAAAAAATAGCCATTTTACACCAACCCTCACTTATTTGCTGTGCACATGACAGCTATGAACTTTTAAATGTTAAATCTCAAATAGGAATTCATGGTTCTCGTACCATCAACACCTCCTTTTTCACATCAGCAACAGCATTAAAACCATTATCATCAACACTGAACTTCCTTAACCAACAGCCTTAAAACTCAAATTCTCAAAACCTAATAACTCAATCCTAGTATAACCTCTAAAATCCTTTTCAATATGATTATCAATTCCTGATGCAGATAATTTTATAAACCCTTATCATGATAATTGCTTGCATTGCACCAAACCCAGTTCAAGAGATCTAGAAAGAGATTGCAATTTGTCGATCAAGAGAGAGAGAGAGAGAGAGAGGAATGCATGAAGCGAGAGATCAATATGGAAGGAGTTTACGGGCTGTGAAATGGGGAAGGGGGTGGGGTTGCGATGGATTTGGGAAATAGAAAAAAAACAATTTCTCTTTCCCATCCATTAGTTTGTTTGTAATGGAAGTGAAAGGGTAGAAAAGCATGTGCATATGAAGAGCAAAAGGGCAAAACAGAGATATTATTTATTTAAGGAGAAAAATTGATGACAATCCACTTGATGACGGTAATTGAATAAAGTGGCGCAATTGAATAGTTTGGGACTGGGATGCGCTATATGAAGTTTAGATAAAACAAGGTGGCCCAGAGGATATTTTTCAGAATTCTATAAAAAAGACCAAGTAACAACTCAACTCAGTCCTAAATCACTTGGTCGGCCACAAGAATCTTCTTCCGCAATCCAAATCAGACCAAATCACAATCATCACATATTGATACAGCACACTCATTTATTATCTTACTCTTGCACTTAGTCTTGGTCTTTCCAATCCACTATTTTACTAGTTTTACCATATAGCCATCACCACAATTGCATTTCAGCTACATTCATCTTTTTAAGAAAAGCGTTATTTTAAAATAGAGAAATGATTATCTTTTGACGAATTTTGATTATTTGATGCCAAAAAAAAATAAAAATGGATCAGGATGAGAACTTAAACATGCACGTAGGTAAAACCACTACAAATGCAAGCACACATAAAAATGAGTTTAAAAGTAGAAGCTGTAGGAGGTGATGGGGGAAAAGTAAAAGGAATTTAGCAAAAATAAGGTTGGCCTCTGAGGTAAATGAGAGATGATAAATGGCATAGCTTTTACTCCGTAAGAAAAAAAAAAAAAAATAAAGCTACAAAATTGCAAACAATTCTCCAGCTGTTTTACAACAATCATGAAACTGTAAGGCTATAAAACATACCTTGTATCTAGCTCATCAACATTGGATGCAGCTTGCTTAGTTTGAATACACAACAAAAGGCACTGCAAACACAAAGCAACTAATAAGCATGAGCATAGTTCCTAACCACAAATATGAATTAACTTGAAGAATAAACGCTATATGTAAATGTACGTAGTTTAAACTCAACATGACTCAATGGTTCGCTGTTAAGGCAACATTATTGGCATATATAGAAGGTATTAACATTTTTCTAAGTATGACTGAAACAAGAAACAATAATGCTGAATATAATAGATTTATGAGCACGATTATTACATGATGCACTAAAATGTTGGACTATGCATTTATATGGTTGTACTTATACCCTCATTCTCATGCAGTGGCGGACCTCGAACTTTCTTCAGCGGGTGCACAAATTACACTAAAGTTTCAGATTTAGTGTCTCATACGCGAGTATAATACAAGACTTTAAATTATAATTATCTTGTGCACGGGACGAAAATATAAAACTTTGATTTTCATTTATTTAAATTTAATTTTCTGAAGTATCAATAAATGAATAACAAAGAAAGTGAAACAAAAAGGTAGCTATGATGTATATTTTATTATTAACTATGTAAAGAGTAACAAAAATATAGAGTGATTAATTTATTATTAACTTATGAATCAAGCCAATTACCAAAGTAGGTAAAAGAAAATATTATGACATACTATATGTTTTATAATGCATAAAAAAAGGTATAGTACAAGCTTTAAACAAATTTGGTAGGTCAATTTTAGCAATTGGCCCCAAGTTGGAAGGAAAAAAGGTTTTAAAAAAAAAAAAAGTTGGAAGGAAAAAGAAAGCCCATAATTGGATGGGGAGGGAGAAACCATGCCATAAATGCAAGGGAGAAAAGAAGCATTGGGAAGTGAAAATATACAACAAGGTGATTTGAACCCTGCACCTTTGGAATGAAAATGCAGCGCCTAACCACCTGTGCTAAGGAGTTTTTATGTTTTGCAGGTGCACAAATAGTATAATATACTATATTTTATTTTAAAAAATCTAACTAAATCTGGAAGTTGAGCAGGTGCACTTGCACCTGCTGTGTATATGGAAGGTCCGCCCTGTTCTCATGCTTGAAGTAAACAAATGCGGTCAAGATCTATAGGTGTATCATTTTGCAATAGGGAATAAATCATGCAACATTAAATCAGCTTCATCTAATTATGCCTTTTTAGACATGAACAGACACAATTGTAGTTATATTTCCTACAGAATTCATGATGTCTGAGAAATAATTTACTATACACCAGCAACACATTGTCATTATTTTCTTTATTCAATAGCATGATTATGCGAATTAAAGATGATAAAAAGTAGAAAGGTGGACATCAACATGGTGACTTGGTTATTGGCTGGATAAAACTTTATGATTTATGTGATTGATTGAAGTAAATAAGTTGTTAAAGTACAGCTAATTATACAAGATGGCTATTAAAGTAGGCTCATCAACGAATAAATTTCAGTCTCTTTACTACCAACAGACTTGTGCGAAAGCAAAAAAAACCTTAATTCTACAAGTTCCATACATGTCACAGAGATCCCTGCATCTTCAAACAGAGATGCTTCTCGTGAAACCATCAATAATGAATGATACTCCCTCAGTCCTGGAAAGTTAGTCCCTCCTTTTTCATTGTTAATTTGAAAAAACTTTGAGCAATAATTTAGGTTACTTTTAATTATCTTAATGGGAATCTAAAAATTGGTATTAATAGTATTTATAAAGGTGTATCAATAACAATTTTTAAATTTTCATTCGGATAATCAAAAGTAACTTTAATTATTGCTCAAACTCCATTCGTAATATAACGAAAAAAAGAGGGACTAACTTTTTGGGACTGAAGGAGTATATTAAAAGGTGTTTGACTTAATCATACAACGTGCAGCTTCTTCTAGGCCTCTAAGTTATAGGCCGCTAAGTTACTGCATGCATTCATCAAACCATATCACTAGGTTGTTCTACTTGAGCATAATCAAACCCCAACTTACCAATCAGAAAAATAATGAGCATCAATGCCAGTGTAAGTTGGAGTGAACGACTTTTTTTGCAAGCGTAAGGAGGTTTGTACTTGTCTCTGACTTCCAGTTGCCCCTTTGAAAAGCTGCATACCCGCAAATGTTTATTAAAAGCTTATAACCATGAACAAAAGTAAAAAGAAAATCTACATAGATTCTTGAGTAAGCAATGAAGTAAAAAAAAAAAAAAAAATCCAGATTACATGCTTGAACTATGCAAAAACACTGACCTGACCAATCCAGTTATTTCCTCTCAACTGGGTGCAGTTTGATATTCCACCATTTGCTTGAGGATGATTGCCACTCCCACCCCTCGGCTTCCAGAAAGAAGGTTTGTAACCCTTCTCTTTCGGTGTAGCTTCAATGCCTAACATCATTGGTTTCTCTTGCTCTTCGTCATAAGGAATCACAATCTTTAGCTCACCACTATCTGGTGGGCTCCATGCTCTCTCGTACTAGCCTTTCTATCGGCGTGACATGAAGAACCATCACTAGTTCCAGGAACATCACTCGGTTCCAATTCTATTACATAGCTAGCATCCATACTATTATCACCAACATCTTCACAACCATTTGCTGGATTTATATTATGACCAAAATCTTTTCTTGGAGATTCTTTATCAGAAAGAGATAATTTCGTTTTTGTTGCCAAATCCTTTCGAGGGGATAATTTTTTCGAAAGAGAGCGTTTCGCTTTTTTTCCAAGATCGATAAAATCATCTTTGATAACTTTTGAGTTTCCAGGAGTCCCGGAGAGAAACATGGCTAAATCATCACATTCTTTCTCATCTAAATTAACCCATCGAAGGGGTTTCTTCCCTTCCTGATTAAAAAACTCCCTTAATGATTCTTCAACCCGGGAAATTTTGTTCTCCTATGGCATTAACAAACTGTCTATGCCTTGATGCTGTAATTTCATCCGTGCGAGTTCTGTAGCTCAACCTAACAGCTCTTTCAAACTCATCCAACTATTTGGCAATCAAAGTTCAACAACAATATTACTAAATCGAATAAGCTTAAAGATTATAACACTGAGAATTAAGACAAGAAAAACCAACCTGCCATTTAGCGGTACCTAAAGCTGTTTGGAGCTCCCGACAAAGCTCATCCAAAACTAGAGGAGTCACCCCTTCGCTCCGCTGTCTAACCCATGTCCTATAAGCTGACTCCATTCTGCCACAATAACACACAAATATCTTATCATTGCAGAACCAAACCAAAATCAGCTGTCCCGGGACGAATTTGAAGACATAATTTCAATAACAAAACAAAACAAAACCCGATTCAATTCAAATTTAAATGAACGAAAAATTCAATTGTGTAACATCCATTTCAATTATTATTTTCCGTGAATTTAATTCTTTAAAAGAAAATTCCAACCCCCTTTCCCACCTAACAATCAAAGCATAAATCATAAAACACAAAAAAAAATCCCAGATATTAAAACCTAATAGAGAAAAAAATAAAAAAAGGTGAAATTGAATCCAAAGAAATCCGAAAGACACCAACTTAATCAAACCCACATCAAAACAACAAGAAAATTGAAAAAGAAAACAGGGAAAACAAAAAAGAGGCATACATATCAGCAGAAGCTTGAACCTCCTCGGCAGCAGAGAAGAAGGTGTCCCTTTTCCATAGATCAAAACTGTTGGCAACCAACATATTCCGTTTCCCAATTCAAAAACAAAACCCTCCGCAGAAAATCAAATCAAAATTGGTCTCTTTATTTATAAATTTAGAATTCGAATGCGTAGAAATGAAAAAGAAAGAAGCTTTCTTTCTCCCTCCCTTCACTTCTTTGCTAGGGCGAAAGCAAAGAAGGAAGAGAGAGAAAGGAAAGCAGAGAGCACTGATGTGATGAGGGGGGAGTCGTAGAAGGGATTCTTCTCTCTCTCTCTCTCTCTCTCTCTTTCTCTCTTTCTCCTCCTCTCTCTGCAACTTTATTTGTTTTTTTGACCTTTTTCGGTTTGTTGGAAAACTCCGGAATTGTTAATTTGGAATTTTGGTGTAACAGGTAAATTAAGCCTCGTTGTAGTCACGTGATTGTCACGTTTTTGTGTGCTTAAGGTAATTTGTAAGACAAAAACTTGTGTGAGTGACACGATCTCACACCGACTGGTCTTGTTGGGAAGGTAAATGATTTGCTTTTGGGTTTATTTTGAGAAAGGAAGTTGGTAAGTCAATTATAGAGCCCGTCTGTTCCCACGTTTGGAGTTGAAACGGGGGTAATCCACGCAACGTTTGTGTAAATAAGCGTATCAATCCAACGTTCCGTTCTAAAATGTTGGGCCCGTTTGCAACGCTAAAAATTGTAGCGTGGGTGAAGAACGCTACTAGTTAGAACACTAAAAATTTATTTCTCACCCATAATACCCTCAAAACCACGCACACAATCAAACCCTATGCTTTTAACTTTTCATATCTCTCTGTGCGACGCAGCAGCTGGGCTTCATTGGCTTCTCGTTGCATCAATACAACAGGTATTTCCTCTGCCACTCTTCATCCTCTCTTCAATATCAGCCATGTTTCTTCATGTACTACTTTTTTTCAAAGGTTTGTTTCTCTTTGCATTATTGATGTACTGTATTTTGTAGCCTACTGAATAAAGTCATAGGTGATAGAATAATACCCCTTCCGTCCCAAAAAGATACTCCCTTTTTTTCGTTGTTACTACGAGGGAACTTTGAGCAAATATAAAGGCCACTAATAATTATGTTAATGTGAATCTAAATATTGGTATTAATAGTATTTATAATGGTGTATCAAGAACAATTTTAAAAAATTCATTAGAATAATTAAAAGTAGCCTTAATTATTGCTCAAAGTTCCTTCATAATAACCAAGAAAATAAGGGGACTATCATTCTGGGACAGAGGGAGTATTACCAATAAGGCACACATAGAGAACAGACTTGCATGATCAGTATAAATTCTACTTGTGGATGACCAAAAAAAGATGAACCTTAAACTACTTGCATCAGTGTAAATTCTACTTGAGGACTAAAGACAACCCCCATCATCTCACACAGAGAGAATAGGCTTAAATTTCCTGAAACAGCTTTTTGAATTTATATGGCAAAATGCAACCGAGAATGAACTTAAAACTCCGACGATTGAAATATTCTCTTCTTAATTTGATTTTATTTACAATGCCTCTTGCTAGTCTCATACTTTACAATGCCTCTTGCTGCGTATATTGGAAGAAAAGGGTACGCTACTCAAAATATTTTGGCGATATGTGATTTCGATATGTGCTTTATATTTGTATGGGCTGGCTGGGAAGGAATCGCACACGATTCACGCATATTTGAGCTTGCTAGAGCAAAATCTGAACTTAAGTTTCCACATCCACCAAATGGTATATATCTTTATAACCTTGATTAATTATATTTATTATAATTTTTTTTTAATACAAGATGTTATGACATACAGGAAAATATTACCTAGTTGATGCTGGATATCCAAATACGAAAGATTTTCTTGCACCTTTTAAGAATGTAAGATATTATTTACCTGACTTTTGACGGGGGTTCAAAATCATCTCAACGTCCAAGGAATAGACAAGAAAGGTTTAATAAAGCTCACTCTTCTCTAAGAAGCGTTATTGAAAGGTCTTTCGGAGTATGGAAGGCAAGATTTAAAATTTTAAAGGTCATGCCAGCCTTCCCTTTCAAGACACAAATATCAATTGTAATTGCAACCATGGCAATACACAACTTTATTCGACGTAAAGCCCGCATTGATGATGACATGTTTTTTCGTGATGAAAATCCTACTGATTACCCGGCTGATGATAGTGATGATGAGATAAATGAAAACCACAACTCAGGTGAAGGCTATGAAGTTCCCCAATCAACCAATCGTAGAGAAGAAAAAATCAGATGATGGATAATTTTCGACAATCTCTATTACAGTCTATTTGTGGTAGTTATCATTGGACTTGAATAAAATGTTATTTCATGTTTTTTTTAAAAAAAAAAAAAAAAAAAAAAAAAAAACTATAAGCGTTGAGATGAGTGAACATTTAAACAATGTAGACTTTTTTATTAATTCTTGTTTTTTATGTTGAACATGAGCGATTATATGCATCCCATTCCCTTTAAACAAAATTGTGATTTTTTTTAATATGTGATTAGTAAATAATGTTACTTTTAAAAGGGTAAAAATGGCATTGTTAATAAGTATTCAATTTTCATATGGGCGTTTTGAAGTGTTGCACCAAACACATTTATAGGAAAATTTTCTCCGTTTGGTGATGCTCCGTTTTGAAACGTGGTCCGTTTGAAAAACTCTTCGTTTTGAAACTGTGCACAAGACAGGGCCATAATTACAGTTACTGATTATTTATTTTATAACTTTCACTCTTAAATAAATATTTATTCCTTTAAAAAAAATATTATTCTTTCAAAAAAAATATACTCCCTCCGTCCCAGTTTAAGGTTCTTACTTTCCTTTTTGGTATGTCCCAATTTAAGGTTCTTAGTTGCTTTATTTATTAAATGGCAAATGATGAATAGTGTTATGGACATCCTTATCCTCATAAAATTCATATATTACAAAAAAAACCATCACTTACCCATCTACTTTTCACCCACTTGCTTTATGAATGGACAATTATATCCTCCACACACTATTTTATTGACTCAAATTTGCCCTAGTTTCTTAATAAGCGTGTAAAGTCAAACTAAGAACCTTAAACCGGGACGGAGGGAGTAGTTACTATTGATTTTTTAAATTTATGAATAAATCCATTTTTTGGTGAAGTAACATATTACTTCTAATCATACTCCCATCTCATAAAAACTAGTTAGTAGCCCGTCGATACTCGACGTGACATATTAATATCATTTACTATACTTAAAATATACTCTGTAAATTAAAACACATGTATTAATTAAAAGAGCGAAGTTCTTAAATATAATTAATACTAGCGGGTAACCCGTGCTCTGCACGGGAAACCAATCTATGTCTTAAAAAATATTTTAACTATAATTAACTAATATAGTAATCATTATTTTAACTAATACTGTTAATAATAAAAATTAATCTATACGATTACTATTATTATAATAACTATTATAATTAATTAATACCATTGATAGTAATAGTTAATATATATATTAATAGCAATGATTAGTCTATATAATAATAATTATTAATATAATTATTATAATAAAATAATATTATTAATAGTAATAGTTAATTGATATAGTAACTATTATGATTAATTAATATTAAAAATTAATAATTTAACTTATATAATAACTATTATAATTAACTAATACTAATAATAGTAATAGTTAATGTATGTAGCCTATTATAGTTAACCAATACTATTAATAGTAAAAAATAACTTATAAAGTAACTATTACGGTTAACTAATACTATTAATAGTAATAATTAACTATATATTAACTATTATAGTTAATTAATACTATTAATAGTAATAGTTAACTAATATAGTAACTATTATAGTTAACTAATACTATTAATAGTAATATTTAACTTGTATTGTAACTAATATTGTTAAGGGGACATTTTCTTAAAAGCCCTTCATTCTAACTTTTATTTCTAAAGAAGACACAATATTTTTCTAATTGCTCAAAAACCCATGGGACAAAAATAGCCAAGAATACCCCTAACTACCCCTTATAAGGGTGCTCCCCTTTTCCAAGCCATATTTTCAGGTCATATTTTCATCCCGCTCTGAGATTCATGTCTCAAACTCTTAGAAACACTGAGAATCATGTCTCAAACCTATAAAAACACTAAAAGTCATATCATAAACATATAAAAACACTGAGAGATATGTCGCATGCCTATAAAAACATTGAAAGTCGTGTCACATACCTATAAAAACACTTAGAATCATATCACATACCTATAAAAAACACTTAGAACCATGTCACACACCAATAAAAACACTTGGAACCATATCACATACCTATAAAAACACTTGGAACCATGTCACATGCCAATTAAAACACTTAGAACCACGTCACATACCTATAAAAACACTAAGAGACATGTCACATACACATAAAAACACTTAGAAACATATCACATACCTCTGAAAAACATTGAGAGCCATGTCACAAACCTATAAAAACACTGAGAGTCATGCCGCAGACCTATAAAAACTCTGAGAAACATGTCACAAACCTATAAAAAACATTGAGAGTCATGTCTCCGACTTGTAAAAATACTAAGATACATGTCACATACATATAAAAACACTGAGAGCTATGTCATAGACCTATAAAATACTGAGACAAGTGTCTCAGGCCTATAAAAACACTGAGAGACATATCTCAAACCTATAAAAACACTGAGAGGCGTGTCTCAGACCTATAAAGACTCAGAGAGACGTATCTTAGACCTATAAAAACACTGAGAGACATATCTCAGACCTATAGAAACACTGAGAGACGTATAGCAGACATATAAAAACACGGAGAGAGATGTCACATACGTATAAAAAAGACTTAGAACTATGTTGCAAACCTTTAAAACACTGAGAAACGTGTCGCAGACCTATAACAATACTGACAGACATGTCACATACTTATAAAAACACTGAGAGACATGTCGCAGACCTATAAAAATAGTGAGAGACAAGTCACATACCTATAAAAACATTGAGATCCATGTCGCATATCTATAAAAACACTAAGAGACATGTCGCAGACCTATAACCATGTCTTACACCTGTTAAAACACAGAGAGCCATGTCGTAGACCAATAAAAACATTGCTATCCATGTCTCAAACCTATAAAACATTGAAAGTCATGTCTCCGACTTATAAAAATACTGAGATACATGTCACATACATATAAAAACACTGAGAGCTATGTCACAGACTTATAAAAATACTGAGACAAGTGTTTCAGACCTATAAAAACATTGAGAGACATATCTCAAACCTATAAAAACACTGAGAGACGTGTCTCAAACCTATCAAAATAGTGAGAGACAAGTCACATACCTATAAAAACACTGAGAGTCATGTCGCATATCTATAAAAACACTAAAAGACATGTCGCAGACCTATAACCATGTCTTACACCTGTTAAAACACTGAGAGCCATGTCGTAGACCAATAAAAACATTGATATCCATGTCTCAGACCTATAAAAACATTGAGGCCTCGTTTGGCACACGGGAATTGGTGAGCGGGAATGGTCATGTGATAACTAGCTATCTGAAATCTAGGAATGATGGGAATTGAACATTTCCATTCCAGTGTTTGGCTTTTACATATGTCTCAGTTAAAGAATGTTTGATTACCATTCCTATGTGGTCTTAGTTTGGTTGACATTCCTACCTCAATAATGTTTTTTTTTTTTCTTTTCTTTTTAAATTCATTTAAGAACATGAAGTTATATACTCCCTCTGTCCCTAAATGAGTGTCAATTTTTAAGAAATCTTTGTCCCCAAATGAGTGTCTTTTTTTAACATAACTTTTCCCTAAATGTTTTTTTTCGAAATTTTTTCCACCGGTTTCTTTATATGTGCAAAACTAAATGTTTGGAAAGAAGATTACAAGATTATATATGAATCTTTGCTAGCAAATTGTATATAAAGTTGAGATTTCCAGTGTCCCTTAAAATGAAATTTGGACACTCATTTAGGGACAGAGGTAGTATATATTTTTAAAACAATCTTGTTCTTAGTAACTTAAATTTGTTCAAGGTTCCAACCTAATTAAAAAATAGTAATAAATTAGCAAAACTATCCTTTACTAATTAGTAATGTTCAGAGTACAAAAAAAAAAGAAAAGTGGGTTTCATTTAAAAAGAAGAACAAAGAGCGGACATATTCAAGGGGAATATTTTGAACAAAAAATTACAGAGCGTCATGTTGTAATGGAACTTTTTTTGGAAAGCTCAAAATTTGACCATGATAAAAGATTTGTGATATAACCGATCTTTCTTTTTTATAATTAATAGATTTATTCTATTGTTTCAGTTGAACTACAAAAGTAATTTGAGCAAGGTTCATCAGTTACACATTTGAAAATTTGAGTAAGTTGAGAGGCAAGAGATACGGATAGGCATTAGTGGATTAGGATTTTTATCTAGTAAATTTTAAAAACTTTAGTTTTTTTTTTTTCCTCCCCTAAAAAGATGACATTGGAACGGTTATCAGAAACCCAGTGATCATCATGGGATTGAGATAACCTTGAATGATGGGAATTTGTTGCCCATAGGAAACTTATTCCCATGCCCTTATCTGTCATTAAACGTAAACCAAACAAAGTTAAGTGTTACATGAGAATTAAATACCCATTCTAGAACCCACATTCCAGTACACCAAACGTGGCCTGAGAGTCATGTCTCTGACTTATAAAAACACTGGGATACATGTCACATACATATAAAAACACTGAGAGCTATGTCACAGACCTATAAAAATACTGAGACAAGTGTCTCAGGCCTATAAAAACACTGAGAAACATATCTCAAACCTATAAAAACACTAAGAGACGTGTCTAAGATCTATAAAAACACTGAGAGACGTGTCTCAGACCTATAAAAACACTGAGAGACGTGTCTCAGACCTATAAAAACACTGAGAGACATATCTCAAACCTATAGAAACACTGAGAGATGTGTCACAGACCTATGAAAACACTGAGAGACACGTCACATACCTATAAAAACACTTTGAACTATGTCGCAAACCTATAAAAACACTGAGAAACGTGTCGTAGACCTATAACAATACTGAGAGACATGTCACATACCTATAAAACACTGAAAGACATGTCGCAGACATATAAATGAATTCGTTTTTTAATTTTTAAGAAAATTTTAGTCCAAAATGATTTTTTTTGGAAACTTTGTTCTTAAATATTTTTACTAAGACAAGAATATTTATGAATCTTTGTCATTATATTGTATAAAATGTTAAAAATTTCAGAATGCCTTATAAAATAAAATTTAAATATTTATATATAATTTTTGGTACATAATATTTATATATATAAAGACGAAGAAATTATGACTTTAATTGTTCGGCTTATAAGTTTAAAAAGGCAACCTAACTCTGGAAGAACTTTCATTATTAATGTGGGTTAAAATGAAAGATTAGATTTGTTGGGTATGCCCACATATATCTCAGTTTCAATGTAATAGGATTGATTAGATTTGATTGATCCATCACCTAAGTTTTATTTCATGGACTTTAGACCCATATGTAAAAAGTATTTATACTTCATTTTTTAGGTTGTCCATTGTAATAGAATAGGCTTAGAAATAGGGCAAGAAGATCAAGATTCAAGAAAATCACTGTGTGAATTCAAGCGATGCGCCATGCGCCTTCAAGCCATGCGACATGCGCTTTCAAGCCATGCGCCATGCGCCTCCAAGCCACGCGCCATGCGCCTCCTTGATGCGCGCATGAGTATGCACCTAGCATTAACTCATGCGCCCCATTGGCTCATGCGCCTCTCCAGCTCACGCGCCTCAACGTAGTGTGGTTAAACACTTAATGATTTAATGAAGATTCTAAGACTTTAAGAGAATTCAAACTACGCTAATGATTCAAACGATGGTTAAATAACACGTGTGCGCCCAAATTGAGGACACCTGTCCACAACGGTCACAATTGTGTTATGTGTCTAACGGCTATAAAAGGACACGTGCTCCACTCAATGAGCGACAGCACATTTGTCCTTTGCTCAGAATCATCATGAATTTCCAACGGCTAGTTTTTGGGATTTCACTATAAATACCCCATAACTTTAACATTTTGAAGTTCCAGTTTTGCTAAGAATTTCAAGAATTTCTCTCTCAAGCATTTGTTGAAGATTTGAAGATTGCCTTTGTTATTTCCAGAATTCTCAAGAACATCTTCATAACTTCATCCTTAGCCCAGATCTTCAAGCGATAACACTTTAGTTTTCTTGTGCTCTCAATCTCAAAGATCTAAAGAGCCTTGAATCTAAAATCACACACGCACCTCTTTAAGTTTGATCACTTAGATCTTTCTTTTAGAGATACACCGGTTATTGTCTAGGATTTGTTCTTTCATAGATGTAGATCTTGAGTTAGTGTATAAGCTCAAACGATTGTATTTTGTAACACTCACTCATTATATAAGATCTTCATTAGAAATCCAAGACTAACCATCTTGGTAGAGGACGTAGATCATTTTCCCGATCGAACCTCTCCAAATAGCGCATACTTACTATCTTGCTATTTCCTTACAAGTTCATATCATATCTAATTACTTGCTTGTTTATTCATTGTAGATTGATTGATTGAACTGTGTTGTGTTTGTTATATCATTTGCCTTAGTTTCTTATTTCACCCACTTTGAGCCAAAATACTTAGAGTGTGTGTGCGCCCCCTTTATCATACTTTGCGCCTATTTACTTTACTAAATTCCGCTGTGCATTTCACTCAATCACCTAGGCGCATATCATAACGCTTATTTGATAAAGTGCGCATTTGCAATTGAGTTTATCAAGGGTACGAAAAGAATTTTAAAACAGCTATTCACCCCCCCTCTAGCTATTTTTCATACCCTTGTTGCCCTTTGGAACCAACAAGTGGTATCAGAGCAAACATCTTTATAAAACACTTTTGTTTTTCAAGCTTAACAGCTTGGGTGCCGATTCTAAATGGCAAACTTAAAACCTATGGCAACTGCAAACTACACTCACGTTCCGGTCTTTGATGAAGATCATTTTGATGTGTGGAAATTCATCATATTGACTCATCTCAACTCAATCGATGAAAGACTTCATGACACCGTGGTTTATGGACCTTGCATCCCTATGAAAGCGAATCCAAATCCGTGCACCAATGCTGTTCAACCAACCGTCAAGAAACCAAAAGAAGAATGGGCTGAGGAAGAAACAAGAAGAGTTGCAAATGATGGCAAAGCAAGAAACATTTTCCTAAGCACTCTAAGCACGGCTATGAAACAACAAGTTATGCATTGTGCTACTGTTAATGAGCTATGGGACGCTATTGAAGAGCATATTGAAGGAGATACTGTTTGTAAGGAGAACAAGAAATATGAAGTGCAAAAGAAATTCAACAATTTCTCTCAACTCACCGGTGAAACCTTAAGACAAACTTATGAACGCTACTGTGAAATTATAAATCTATGTATTTCACTTGGCATGAAGTTTTCTAACAAGGATTTGAATGTCAATTTTCTCCAAGCTTTTGGATCAAGATACCTACATAAATCCAGCGCTCTTGAAGACGCCGGAACTTTAGATGTATGGACTTTAAGGAACCTTTATGCAAATCTCAAAGTTTATGAGCTCAAACTCCAACGAATCAGTGAAACTGAAGGAAAGTCAAAATCCATAGCAATGGTGGCGCATAGAGAAGAAGCGCATACGCTTGCGCCGGTTCAAGAAGAGAAAAGTTCTGATCCCAAAATTTCTACCTCTGAGCTACTAGACATGGATGATGAAGACTTCGCTTTATTTGTGAAGAAATTTCAAAAGTTCAGAAAATTCTCAAGACCCGGCTCAACCAGCAAATTTCAAGGATCTACCAGCAGAGCTCCTCCAAAGTTCACAATGAGCAGTGGCTCAAAAAGAAAAGAAGAACTTGTTTGTTTTAATTGCAGGAAACCAGGACACTTTGCTTCAAGCTGCCCAATTCCAAAATTTGAATATATGCAGAAGAAGAGCAGCCATACTCCAAGTTCAATCCCAAATTCACTTATCACAAGGGAATGGTTGCTGAAGAAGAAGCACCATCAAATGAGCAGAACACTTGGATTGAACTAGACTCAGATGAGAGCGATGAAGATTCCGATGATGGACTCGTTTGTTTGGTGGCAAATGATAATGAAGTTGATACTTATGATTCTGATGATGACTTCTCCAAGGATGTTCCTGATATGAATGTCTTGAATAAACCTATCAAGAAATCTGCAGGTTTTCAAGAAGTGAAAAGAAAGAAAGGACCAACCATCAGCGAGCTCGTTGAACAAGGATTTCTCACTCCAGCGCAAAGCGATGGTGGATTGTTATTCTCACGATGTGATCTAAGTGCAAGGAACAAGTTGAGAAAAGGAGCTTACATTAGACCTCAAGTTGAACCAACTGCTCCAATCTCCAAAATCAATGATGATGAAGTTATTGCTGAACAAGAAAAATTGTTCAAAAAGGCTGAAAAGGTAATCACTAGATTTGATAGTATGAAGGAAGCTTTAGCACTATCATGTGATGAAATTTCCCAGCTTAAGACCGAGAAATCTCTACTTAAATCTGAACTCACCCTCCTTAAAGAGCAGATAAAGAGCATGACTCCTCTTACTGTTAAAAACACTTTTCTAACAGGACAGAACTCACTTCTTAAAGTTCAAAACGATGAATTGGTTGCTCAAATTACTGATCTTAAAAAGATTACAAATGAGTGGTCCAATTCTCGTGTCACTATGGAGAATATATTTGAGTCCCAAAAAGTCAGTGGTGATAAAAGTGGCTTGGGATTCTCATCAACTAGTGACAACTTTAAATGTGATGTCTATGCTGAAAGAGATAATAAATTTACTAACCAGCAAACTTTTAAAATTCACAAGGAAAAACATTCTAATTCAATGGGTAAAGGACAGGAAAAATTCAAGAGACAAACATTCCATTATGTCTACCCAACGAAGCAATTTGGAAAGCTAATGGGAAAGATATAGCTACAGATGAATCATCCTCTAGAAAAATCCCTCTTGAAACAAAGCGCGCTCTTTCTCCGAGTGCTCATTATGCGCCTAGGAGCCACGCGCCTCATCGCCGTGCGCCTCCTAGCCCTATGCGCCCTCCTAGATCAAGCGCTCCAAAATTTCAAAAGAAGGATTTTGTTAAGGCTAGTCCATCTGACCCAAAGAAGAATGCTATCCCAAAGAAAAGTAAAGAGTTTGTGAAAACTCATGTGATTGGTGGCTTTCATCATTGTTCCATTTGTGATTGTTCTGGACACAAGGCCGTGGAATGCCTTTTGCGATTCACTCCCAATGCCAAAGGACGTAAAAACCCTAAGGTCAAGCAAGAGTGGGTTGTCAAAAGTTGCTAACCCTAGGACCCAAAAGGAATAAAGGGGACCTGCTTAAATGTCTATCTTTCAGGTTCTTTGTTTCACGGCTGGATCTTAAAAAGCTAGAAATTATGAATTGATTCTCGATAGTGGGTGTTCAAGACACATGACTGGAGATGAATCCTTATTAGAAGATGTCCATGAAGAAAGAGGTTCCTCAGTAACATTTGGTGATAATAACAAAGGTCAAGTTGTTGCAAATGGAAAGCTCAAGAAAGACAAAGTGTGCATTAAAAGAGTCTCTCTCGTCGAAGGGCTCAAGCACAATTTATTATCCATATCTCAATTCTGCGACAAAGGATTATAATGCCATTTCACCTCAACTCAATGTCTTATCAAGAATGGCAAAACTGGAGCTACATTACTCACGGGATATCGTAAGACAAATATTTACATTATTGATTTCCATAGTATGAACTCTAGTACTAATCTTTGTTTTGTAGCTAAAAGTGTGAACGAAAATAGTTGGCTGTGGCACAAGCGCTTAAGTCACTTGAACTTCAAATATCTATCTAAACTCAGCAGGAATAACCTAGTTAAAGGACTTCCCAAGGTTGTTGATCATCATGACAAGAAGTGCGCCGCATGTCAACTTGGCAAACAACCGAAGAAATCTTTCTCCAGCAAGACCAATCCTTCAACTTCTAGATGTTTGCAACTGCTTCACATTGATCTATTTGGACCAGTCACCACTGCAAGTATTCGCAAGAACAAGTATACTCTAGTTGTGGTGGATGATTATTCAAGATATACATGGGTGGAAATAATGATCTCAAAAGACGATTGTTACGACATTTTGACCACCTTATTCAGACTGCTCCAAACCCAAAAAGAAGATGACATCATTAGTGTTCGATCCGACAATGGAACAGAATTCAAGAACAACGGTGTTGCTCGATATTGCGATGATCATGGGATAGATCACAACTTCTCAACCGCTGGAGTTCCTCAACAAAATGGGTTTGTGGAAAGAAAGAATGTAACATTGATTGAAGCGGGAAAGACGATGATAGCTGAAGCGAAATTGCCTAAGTACTTTTGGGAAGAAGCTATCAACACAGCATGTTTTACTCAAAATCGTTCCATCATCAACAAACTTCACAACAAGACTCCGTATGAACTTTGGCGTGGTAGAACTCCCAACATTGCATTCTTCAAGATCTTTGGTTGCAAATGTTATATCCTCTACAACGGAAACGAACATAGAGGTAAATTCGATGCCAAAGCCGACGAAGGTATTTTTGTTGGGTATGCCAAACATTCTAAAGCTTTTCGCGTTTTTAATAGAACTACATTAGTGATAGTTGAATCTGTACATGTTATATTTGATGAACATTCTCTCCTTGAGCCACATTTGGCTCCAAATGTTGCTGATAATTTTGTTGAGCTTAATGATACAGGTGCTCCTATTTATGTTGCGCCTACACAAGAGCAGAATCTATCAACTCAAGGAAATCCATCAACATCAGTTGCGCCTAATTCCTCATATGGCGCGCCAAATGGATCATCAGCTGCGCCTCACTCATATGTTACGCCTCTTGATTCCTCTCATGCGCCTATATCTACTGCTGCATCTGGTGTAAACCCAAGTTTCAACTCTACACCAATTCAACCCCCAAATTTTGATGATTTAGAATCTGGTGAAGATGTACCAATTGAAGACCTTCAAGTTACTACGACTCAACCTAACTTACCTCCTGAAATTCGTGAAGTTAGAGGTCACCCAATCAATAATACTATTGGTGATCTAAACGTTGGTGTTCGTACAAGGAGAGCTACAAACTTTGATGCTTACATTGCTTTTATCTCTCAAATTGAACCGAAGAAGGCTGATGAAGCGCTCCAAGATCCTAATTGGGTTGTTGCAATGCAAGAAGAACTCAATCAATTTGAACGATGTAAGGTTTGGACTCTTGTTCCAAGACCAAATGATCAAGGAGTGATTGGTACGAAATGGGTGTTCAGAAACAAGATGGATGAGAATGGAACCATCACAAGAAACAAAGCAAGATTGGTTGCACAAGGCTATAGGCAAGAAGAAGGAATTGACTACGATGAAACCTTTGTGCCCGTAGCGAGACTTTAAGCTATTAGACTCTTTCTAGCTTACGCAGCTCACAAGAACTTCAAGTTATATCAAATGGATGTGAAGATCGCGTTTCTTAATGGTGAACTCCAAGAACAAGTCTACGTTGCTCAACCACCTGGGTTTGAAGATTCACAATATCCAAATCATGTGTACAAACTCCAGAAAGCTTTGTATAGGCTCAAGCAAGCACCAAGAGCATGGTACGATACACTATCCAAGTTTCTCATTGCCAAACATAATGGTCATGGTCATAAATTACTTGTTCAAATTTATGTTGATGATATTATATTTGGTTCTACTAATGAATTGTTGTGCAAGCGCTTTGAGAAACTAATGAATAGCAAGTTTGAAATGAGCATGATGGGAGAACTCACATTCTTCCTCGGGCTTCAAATCAAGCAAATGAATGAAGGCATATTTATCAATCAAGCCAAATATACAAAGGACTTAATCAAGAAATTTGGACTTGAGAATGCCAAAGCATACGACACTCCAATGGCTACCGGCAATAAACTCGACAAAGACTTAAAAGGTAAACGTGTTGATCAAACGCTCTATCGAGGTATGATTGGCTCACTCCTTTATCTTACTGCTAGTAGGCCCGATATTATGTTTAGTGTTTGTGTTTGTGCTCGTTATCAATCTGACCCTAGAGAAGCACACTTAATTGCTGTGAAATGTATTATAAGATATCTCTCCGGCACTGTTAACCTTGGACTTTGGTACACCAAAGATTCGAATTTTAAACTTGTAGGTTATTCAGATGCGGACTATGCAGCGTGCACAATTGATAGGAAAAGCACGAGTGGCACATGTCATTTCCTCGTATATCGACTTGTGTCATGGGCAAGTAAGAAACAAGCTTCTGTATCTGTCTCAACAACTGAAGCTGAATATATCGCTGCGGGAAGTTGTTGCTGTCAAATACTATGGATGAAGCAGCAATTGGTGGACTATGATATCATTGAAGAAAATTATCCCATCTACTGCGACAACACTTCAACAATTGCGGTTTCTGAAAATCCTGTCATGCACCCAAAAACCAAGCACATCGACATCAAGTATCACTTCCTCAAAGACCACGTGGAGAAAGGCAATATTCATTTGGAACACATGGGAACCGACTATCAAATCGCCGACATTCTAACGAAAGCACTTGACGCGAAACGGTTCATTTTTTTTAGAGGTGAAATGGGTATGCTTGAACTCAACTAAAATTCAATACAGTTTTGTTAATACTAATGATTTTATGTTTTGTTGAGTTACATGAGTATACTAGGTATTAAAAAGGATAGATCAATTTCAAAGTTTCAAGGAAACTCTATGCGCGCCCAACTCACATTCTCATGCACGCCTGACATTCTATGCGCCCCTCATTCTGCGCGCCCAACATCAATGCGAGCCTCTCATTGCGCGCCTAGATGAGTACTGCGCCTATCATACTCTGCGCGCCCCCAAGCAATCTAGTGCGCCATAAATACAAATTCACGTGCATATTTATTACAAACGGGTATTCAATGCTTCAAATTTATTATTTCAATGATTGAGCGCATTAAAGTTTCACAAGTACCAGGTACGTTTATTCTATTCATTTATTATAGGAATTTCTGTCTTTTGACATTCCATAATTGTTCAAGGGTACTTGTGCAATTAATTTTTCCCTCGTTTTACATTTTTCGAAAAATTTTATTTTCTGGGGATCTATTTCTTGCACCCCAAACTTACACCAAAACAGATGTTTTTGGGGTTTGTGCAAAAATTAGTCAAAATTGCTCATACACTTAAAGGGAAAGTAGAGCAGTTTTTCCTTACCCAAGATGTCACATCAGTGTACCTTTGTGTCATTCAGCATTAATTGTTCGTGTCACATCTCTAAATCCTACAATTCCTATATCTCCCACTCAACAAAAAATCAGACAAGATCTCAGAAAATAATTATTTGGAGATGATGATTCAAGTGAGGGGGAGCAAGATATTCCATCAACTCTTTCTCCATCTCATGCGCCCATATCCTCCCCTGCGCCTCCTCCATCTGCTCCTTCAGATTTGAGTGAGGTACTTTCTATTCTTAAATCTTTGCAGCAGGGGCAGGCTAAGTTAGAACAAGGTCATACTCAGATTGCATCTCAATTTGAGCTCCTCACTTCCATGCTGACTGATCAATCTTAAGAGATCGCTGCCATTAAGGGGGAGATGAATTTAATCAAGGACAAACTTTCTGCTCCTACTCCTCCGGCGCAGACTCAGGTACAAGCTCAACCTGATCAGGCGCACACCTCATCTACCGCGCCTACCTTCATACCTCAGTCTGCTGCATCTCAGTCCAACATGAATGTTCTAGTATCAAAGTTGGATGTTTTGAAAGAAATGATTGTCACTCACTTCACTGCTGCTCACTCCAGTTCTGATAGACGCGCAGAACACATTTCCTCTGACATTATCACTGCTCAAAATGCTATTGAAGCACATCTTCAAATTTTAGAAGAAAATGTTTCTCAGCAGCATCAAATTACTCAGTGCTCCATTGATGAGTATCAAAACATCAATGTGGATCATTTGCGCTACATCAGAGACGGTGTCACTGAAACTCATACTCTTGTCACTGACACTTATGCTAATGTCAACCGCACCTATCAACTTTCCAAACAAATCCAGCGCTCCGTTTCTGAAATCGAAGAAGGATTGAAGGAAGACGACGCGCCTCCTAACCCTTAGTTTTTTGGTTTGTTTGTAAGTTGTTAGAACTTTTTGTGATTAGAAACTTTTATTAGTGATTTAGTGCTTACATGTTTTAGCACCTTTTGTTTTTGTTCTGTTGAATACTTGTAATCTGTAACTCTTACACCTTGAGTATTAATGAGAACAAAACATCACTTTTGTTTCAAAACTTGTTCACTCAAACTTCTTGTTTGTAGAACATTGAATGTTGTTTAAAATCATATGCATCATATTTGAACTGCTTCATATTTTATGCATTGAGTTTAAACTTTGTTTAAACACATTTCAAAACAAAAACTCATATCATTTTGAATGTGTTATAAACTGTTGTTTCTATCTTTCCATTTGTAATGTTTTATCCTTATTGGAATAGATTAGAAATCTATATCTTGGAGATTTGAAGATTGCATTTGTTATTTAGAGAATTCTCAAGAACATCTTCATAACTTCATCCTTAGCCCAGATCTTCAAGCGATAACACTTTAGTTTTCTTGTGCTCTCAATCTCAAAGATCTAAAGAGCCTTGAATCTAAAATCACACACGCACCTCTTTAAGTTTGATCACTTAGATATTTCTTTTAGAGGACGTAGATCATTTTCCCGATCGAACCTCTCCAAATAGCGCGTACTTACTATCTTGCTATTTCCTTACAAGTTCATATCATATCTTATTACTTGCTTGTTTATTCATTGTAGATTGATTGATTGAACTGTGTTGTGTTTGTTATATCATTTGCCTTAGTTTCTTATTTCACCCACTTTGAGCCAAAATACTTAGAGTGTGTGTGCGCCCCCTTTATCATACTTTGCGCCTATTTACTTTACTAAATTCCGCTGTGCATTTCACTCACTCACTTAGGCGCATATCATAACGCTTATTTGATAAAGTGCGCATTTGCAATTGAGTTTATCAAGGGTACGAAAAGAATTTTAAAACAGCTATTCACCCCCCCTCTAGCTATTTTTCATACCCTTGTTGCCATTTGGGACCAACAAGATTCCCATGAACTCAAAAGAGAAAAACTAGAACTCAAAAGAGGAAAACTATAGGGAAATCAAACTTATTAAACAAAATCAATACTAAAGAAAGAATAACCCTTGAAAATAAAAATTAAAAAAGAAAAAACCATTTACTAGGAAATGACACGTTTTACATATGAAATCACCAAGAACAATTTTCTTCTGACTGGATAACTTAATTGTCTGCCTCATTTATACTCTCTCCGTCCCATTTTAAACTTTAAAAATTTCCCTTTTGGGTGTCCCATTTTAAACTTCAAAATCCAAAAAAGAAAAGTTATTTATAGTTTTTTATTTAGTGGGACCCACATGTCATACACACAACAACTATCCACTAACTATTCTCTACCCCCACTTTCTCTCTCCTACCCACTTTCTATACTCACAATACTCTACCCCATTATCTATATTTTAGAATATAAAGATTCTAATCTTAATTCTTGTGCCCACTTTTTTTTTGAAGTTTAAGATAGGACGGAGGGAGTATGGATCTCAATTTCTCTCGTAATTATATCAAATTAGAAAAATCAGCCGGATAAGCCCGAAATAGCAAACACAATCCAATCCCTAATCAATCCCATTCCCAAAATCCCTACTCTGATCACTCTGAACGAACTCAAATTACAAAATCCCAATTTTCTCTATCATGAAACGCCTCAGCAATTACCACCTTAAATCTTCATCAGTAAACCAATAAATCCCCAAATTGATTGAAAAAATGAGGCCCTAGGGTTCGTTTCCATTCACAAATCATGTCTCTCCCACCAGTTCAGTGTTCATACGTTACAGATGACTGTATTCGTGAATGGAAGAATGGAAACTCTAGCTTCAAGTCTCATAATCCCGTCCCTATGCTTCGCTTTCTCTACGAGCTTTGCTGGACCATGGTGAACATATTTTTTTTATACATTCTAGTGTTTTTTTTATTTGAGTGATATTGTTTGGTTTGGCGTTAGGTTCGGGGGGAATTGCCGATTCAAAAGTGTAAATCAGCCCTGAAATCCTTCGACTTTTTGGATAATGACGATGTGAGGCCCACCCTAGGAAGGAAAGAGGAAAACCCGGCTAGATCAAAGGTTCGTCAACGGAGGAAGAATTGGGGCTATGGTGGAACGGCGCCGGAGAAGAAGAATGGGTGACCGGCGCCGGAGAAGAAGAATGGGTGACCGGCGCCGGAGAAGAAGGGGGAATGAGGGGAGAGAAGAGAATGGATTTTTTTAGAGAGAGCGTAAAAAAACGCAAATGAGCGAGGGTCGGTTCACGCGTTTTAGGGTTGGGTGGGAGGGGTAGTTTCGGGAATAGAGTATTTCATTAAAAAGGCTAAGGACCTAATGGAATAAATTTTCCATCTTGTGGACCCGGACGAAATAAACGAAATTGTCTGTCCTATTTTAAAATTTTGTTTTGTTTAGAGGACTTTTGAGAAATTTTTCCTATTGTTAACTAATACTATTAATAATAATAGTTAACTATAATAGTAACTATTATAGTTAACTAATACTATTAATAGTAATATTTAACTTGTATTGTAACTAATATTGTTAGCTAATACTATTAATAGTAATAGTTAACTAATATAGTTAAATATAATAGTAACTATTACTAATAAGAGTAATAGTTAACTATAATGGTTAACTATTATAGTTAACTATTACTAATAATAGTAATAGTTACTATAATAGTTAACTATTATAGTTACCCTTTTAGTAACTATTATTATTAGCTAATAGTATTAGCTAATGAAAAGAAAATGAAAAGTCACTTATTTATTAGTATGTTGTTGATGTGGCTTCTCCAAATGCAAGCTTTCTCTATTGTTTGTCCACATGTCAATACCATAGCTCTTTTGGCCAACTTTAATATATATATATATATATATAAATTTTGTTATAATACTATTTACTAAACCTTAAAATGTACTCCCTCCGTCTCATTTATTTTGACAACTTTCTATTTTTATTAGGGGTGTAAATGGTTTGGTTTGGTTCGGTCTCGGCCGTTTTAGAGACCAAACCACTAGTCATCGGTTTGGGAAAATTCCAAACCGAACCACGAAAAATTTCAAACCGAACCAAACCAAACCGTCATGGTTTGGTTCGGTTTTGAAAGAAATATGCAGCTAGGACTGTTCTAGAAAACAACCACTTGACAGTACAGTTGATCTCACAAGTGTCAAGTCAACTGTCGTGTCAACTGGCGACGAACAGAGTAAATAAAAATTGCAGCGGAATAAAATCAAACTCAGAATAAACACTTCAGCAAGAAATTCCTTGCTGGAAAACTTTCATTAATTAAAAGGTCTTGCAGAATACAAGACAATGAAAGAAACAAAAACAATTAAAAGATCAAAACCTATTCTATCTTGAATAGATTAAACATAAAAATACTTGAACTCTTAATGAATAAGAACTTCAAGAACAATGAGAACTCTCTCTGAATAATTTTGTAAAAGCGTGAAGTCTTCTGCGCAAACTCCCACAATATATACACCGGTTTTGAGGGATGCCGTGTATATCTTTTAACTTTGGAAATCCATCATTCACCAATCAACCAATAAAGAAGAGTCCTCCTTTTCCTAAAATACATAACAACTTTCCAAAGATAAACATTAGTATGTTAGTAAAATAAATCCTAAAATAAACTACTCCTAATATAAACAATTATTTAAACTATAATTGAATTAAACTAAATATACACATAATTCCTAAATTAAATAAACTCTAAATATATACATTAAATAAATCAGAATTACAAAGATCCAAAATAAATCATAAGAGTATTTCATACTCTTTCAATCTCCCCATATCTTTGTGGTTCTGATCAAAACATCCAAAACAATAATCTCTCCCTCTGAATTTGTACATTGGATTCTACTCCCCCTGAATATGAAGACCTCATCTTTCTCCCCCTTTTTGAGAAGAACCATCAAACTCAAAGAAAGAAAATTATGAATATCTTCCACTCCCCCTAAATTTGAATCTCCCCAACAAAAATACCTCTAAGAGCATCATAATTCTCAACTCATATCGCAGCAAACCTTTATAGACCAGAGAGTTCTGTAGAAGATGTACTTACCAGTTGACTGTCCAGTTGAGTGACCAGTTGTCCGCACAGTTGCACGAACAAGTTGCTTAGCACCAGCTGGATGCTTAATATCACAAATGCCTGAGCTTGATCAGAGCAGCGGCAAACAATCCCTTTGTGTCACAATCACTTAGTGATTATTCTGAATTCTCAGATATTTCTGCAAAAATGTTAGAGAGAGAGCATTTGCAGAATAGGAACAAGATGAGATGAGAGAAATGTATCTAGAAAACATGAGGAAGAAGATATACGAAACCATAATTCACAACCAGATTTGACATGGAGGAAATATCAAGGGAGGACATTGATTCTTCCTAAGAACTCGGGTATGCCAAGGAGTAGGGAGAACCGAGAAACATTGAAGTACCCATTAGAATTACAAAACAAACAAGGATTTTGATTTTAAAATTCAAACTTTTTCCATGTTTTGAGATAAACTGTCCGTCCCAGAATTAGAACTTGCCAAATTCAACTGAATCCATTTATCCACAATGTATCACAATTTCCACCAACTGCACAGTGAAACTTGAACATCACTCCATTAGATTATCGTTAATCACATGAAAAGCGTCAATCTTTAACATATAAGAACAACAATTCAATTTGCTGATGATGATACCAAGGGAGAAAAAAAAACTTCGAAAATTATGCCTAAACACACAAGTGAAGATTGTCTCAATTTTGGTGTGACATAGTATGATCAACTCAGTCCATGACTCGGTTTCAACTCACAGGAATTCAATAAGAATTACCTTCAATCATGCAGCCTCTAGAACATTCCCATTGAAGGCTTATGACTTATGAATCAGTTACGGGGAGGAGCTCTTCACTCTCACAATACAGTGTTACCCTGTTTCTCAAGTTATGTATGAATACATGTCAGGACATTGCCTAAATGAGTAGTAACTTCAAAGACTGGAGGCAGCTTGTTTTCCCCGTAACCTTAGATTAAGTGCCCACTTCATGATAAACAGCACGGAGGAATTAACAGATAATTTTATTATCAAGTTAAGAAGGATCTCACATTCAAGGGTCAAAACTCGGAGTCAAGGAACTTAGTTAACCAAGTGATCACAAGAGACAATCGTGCAAGGAATGAATGCAGATTATTTATTTATTATTTTTTTGGTGATTACTGTAATATACAATTATACAGTTATGCATTCAGTTGTCTTCACACTTGTGCAGTCAACTGGTATCACACAGTCCGAGAGAAAATCTCTCGAAATCCAAAGCCTTGGTAAAGATAACAGCAAGTTGATGCGTTGTGCTTACATGTTCAAGAGTAATGATTTTTTGTTCAACGAGATCTATAATAGAATGATGCCTAATATCTATGTGCTTTGTTAGGAAATGTTGTACCAGATTCTTGGCAATATTCTGGGGACTTAAGCTATCACAAAATATAGTCAAGGTTTCACTTCTAAGACTATAATCCTTGATTATTTGGTTCATCCTCAAAAATTGAGTACAACAAGTAACAACTACCATATATTCAGTATTAGATGGCCTACGAACCAAGAACCTAGCATCTTTCCTTTCAAATTTTACCACTTCCTCTTGCATGATATTGATCCAATTATTAACTTTTAAGGTTTCTTCCTCATCATCATGCTTAGAATTAGAAACGAAACAACAAGAGCTTACCTGATGGTATGCGGATTGCATGCACACCAAACCGGCAAATTCCCGGTAATTTATTCGTTTTCCTCTTGTTTTATTCCTTCATAAACTCCCCCAATGACCTGGGAAGTTAGATGATCTCCCTGTATCCTTGCAGCAGCATCAGATCCTCTGCTTTCATGATCTTCATTGATTTCAGAATCTGAACTTGAATCTGCTGCTGTCTGACCATCTGTCATGGCAGTTGACTGTTCATCTGGTCTGTCATGTAACGCCCGTCCTAATTCCTGTTAAATTATTGACTTGCATATTTATATGCTATTTTAATTGAGTTAATTATTTAACTAATTGAGCAAGTTTAGGTCCTAAGTGTTCAAAGTTGGAACTTTAGGGTCATTTGTGAAAAATAAAATTTAGGGGCTTAAATGCTCAAATTGAAACTTGGAGGGCCTAGTTGCAATTCTTGAAAAATTGAAAGGATAATATGCATCCTTCTCTGAGGATGAGAATGATCCTCAGATTTCTCTCGTTCTCTCTCTGTCTCGTAAAGAAAGTTAGGGTTTACCCTATTCTCGACCCCTCTTGCTTAATTATGCCTCTGTTCGAAAATCCGACTCCGCATAAATGATCAAGGCGGTGAGTAGAGAATTTCCTGCCGAACAGAAATTAGTTTGGGTGAATTTGATTTCGGACTAGGTAAGTCACTAGCTCCCCCTTGCTTGTAATAACATGCATATATGTTATTCTTGATACTTGTGCTTGTTAATTTCGTGATTTGAATGAGTTTTGTGATACTTGTTAAATTGGGACGAAGGGAGTGTTTTTATACTAGGTACAGAGAATGAACCTAAATGGGTTTGCAAGTATATTAGAAATTTGTACTCCTATTCGTGAGACGGTGAAATATTAACTTGATTAAATGTTTATACAACTATATTAGAAAAATTATACTTATACTTGTGGGACGGTGAAATGAATGAAAGTATCCCTAAATGAGTATATTAGTATATTAGAAAATTATACTTATACTTTTGGGACGGTGAAATATTTAAATGGAATAAAAGGAAATTATTCTATTATTTGTGGGATGGTAAAATTAATTAAAGTATCCCTAAAGAAGTGTTCTGAGCATGTTAAAATGCACTCTTGAATGTTAGGGAGTGTTAGTAATTTGTACTCCTACTTGTGGGTCGGATGAAATTTGACTTGTGAGAAAAATGGAAAATTTGAGCTCCAGGCTTCTGGGCGACCGCCCAGAGGGGCCATGGGCGACCGCCCAAAACTACTGAAAGAGGGGTTCCAAAATTCTAGTCTGGGCGTCCGCCCAGGTGGGGAGTGGGCGACCGCCCAAGTCCCCTGTTTCACAAATGTGGTTTAAACTCGAATGAAATGAAACCTTACCCCTCCCAAGGTATAGAGCCTTAGTATAAAATGTCCTAGCAAGTGTATATGTACCTTTTGGGGCATTAGAACTTGGTTTTGAAGTGAGTACTCATTGAATTAAAATGAGAACTTGAATGTAAGAGTAAGAACTCTTTTATATGTCTTGAAAGTGCTAAGAACAAGCACTAATGTGTTATATGTGTCTTGAAACCAATGTTTGTGTACCTTAGGGGCACTAGAACAATGTCTTGAGCTTGAACATCCAAAGTATAGGATTAAGAACATGTAAGTATGAGATGTATAACTCATCCACTTAGCTTGAACTTGAAGTATAAAACAATTAAATCTTGTACATGACTTGAATATCCAAATATTGGAATAGTAACTTGAGTATAAGATAATTAATTCTTGAATATCCAAAGAATTGGATTGAGAACTTGAATGTAAGATGATAAAATCTTGTACATGACTTGAAACCAATACATGTGTATGGTAATGAACTTGAAAGTGCTATGAACAAGCACTAACGTGTTAGAACTATCCTTGATGTGTATGTGCAAATCTTGCACATAACTACTTGATAGAATGTGGCTTGTTGACTACTTGATACTTGGTATTAATAACCAAAGAGTTAGAATATGGAACTAGATAGAGAATGATCAACTCTATTACATACTTGAATCTAATACGTGTGTACTGAAAGTGCTATGAACAAGCACTAATGTGATAGTAATTGGTTTTAATCGTGTATATACTCAATGAAGTATAAAAAGTATAAAGAAAATATTCTGTTCTTGAGTTGAGTTCCTAAAGAAATAGGGACCTAGTGTAATATGAAGATAATTCATAAAACAATGATTATAGAATACAATATGTGTTGGAAAATGTATTCGATTATTAACGATACATATACGCGAGATATGATTGTGACTAGGTACAATACGACCTATTCGACTACGCGCTTAGAGTCTAAGATGTTGGGTTCTACTTGAAAGTAAGGGTATCGTGATAGACACATTAATGTGTTAAAGGTTATATGAATATGTACGTGCAAATATTTCATATGACAAAGTGATATAGAATGACTTACCCTACTACTTGGTTGGGGTCTGTTATTAATAGACACTAATTTGGCTTGATTGTGTTACGTGGACACATTATGTGCCATTGTTATGCTGATTTGTATTCACAATTATTGCGTACGTGTACTTGTATTTGGTGAGCACATGATTACATGGTTCATGAAGGACTGGTCCACTACTTTTGGACTTAGTTCTATTCTCGTTAGTTTTGGTAAACACATAATTATATGGTTCATAAAGGACTGGTCCACTACTTTTGGATTAGTTCTACTCTTGTAGTTCAAGTAAACATCTACTTGTGCATTCTTGTGTGAGTCCAGCTGGTCCTTGCTTGTTCGGAGGTATATAGGTTCACACTTATCGCGAGACTGGGGCTAAGTTGATAATCGGGGATCTATGTATCTGCGCTTGACCCTTACTACAGGCCATAGTAAGGGCATAGCTTCCTTTATTAGAGCAATACGCCTGATAAAAGTGAATACTAAACTCGTGAACACCTCGTGAATCTTGTTCTTGTTAGTGACACTGGTTACCGGGTCCTCTTATGTACTGCACAGCAGCAACTTGATTGATCGTGATTTGTCAACTGCAATAAGCAACGACAACAATGGTTTACTTGGGAGGAATAAGGTTGGAATATCCTTTGTAATGTGTTAGTTTAGCCTTATGTGCTAGTTACTTGATGAGTTGGCTTAGCCTCTCATATACTTGTTACTTGATGACATCTTGGGCATGATTACTTGATAATCTTCTTGATTTGCATGATTACATGATAACATGCTATTGATGGATAAAATTCCAAGTAATAAAATACCTAGCAAGCGCACTAGTTACCGTAGTAGTAACGCGCGAAAGCGAGGGTCGATCCCACAGAGACTTGTTGGATAAACGAGTAAATTTAATTAAGTGCAAAAAATAACCAGAGGGGGGTTTTTGATTTGATTTTATTTTACTAACTAAAAACTGAAATTAAATACTAATTAACAAAGCAATGATCAACTAATAACGAAGTAAATAGATTAAAGAGATTCACGGGTTGGATTTCACACTATCATCCTTCTATGTTATTTTAAAATAAAGTTATTGATTTATTCCAGGGTTCGTTCACTTCTTGTAAAGGTTGGGACGGTGAGGCGGCCGAATTACAATCTTTTTCTCTTTATCTAATCACACTTCGCAAATCAAATCCATGTAATTATTTAAAAAGTTATTAAGTTCTCAAGAACAATTGAACCTATATTCATTTGATTTCTATCACGGCATCAAATAAATATAATACTCAAAGCATTGGTCTACGCTTTAATCCCCAAATCAATGGCGGAGTTAAAACCCTAAGTTGTTAAAAAGGCCAATAATGACTAGTTCAATTATTGAAACCCTCAAAACTTGATTAAAAATACTTTGAACAACTAGAATGAAATCAATATGAATAAAACGTTTATAACATAGAATTAGATAGTGTTTTACATCCAACCCATGAATTAAAAACTTAGCTACTCATCGACATAGCAATAAACACAAGAATATAATTAAAATCATAAACCTGGATAAACGTTTGATGATGAATAATCTCCCAAATCTTGTTTACAACTTGAAACTTGAATAAAACCTAAAAACCATGCATAATAAAACTAAAGGCTGCAGTCTAATATTTATACATAGAGAAAACTAGGGCCAAAAGTAGGGAAAATTGAGTTAAAACCCGACTGGAACAGGAAACACGAAAACCGTACGGATCACGCAAGCGGGCGCCTATCCCTAGTCAAGCGGGCGCCTGGAAATTACAGAAACTTTGCTTTCCGGATTTTGATGTAAGCGGGCGCCTGTATCATCATGAGCGCGCGCCTGGACTTTCATAAGCGGTCGCCTGTGATTGTATAAGCGGGCGCCTGGTCTAGTTTCCAGCTTTTCCTTCTTTTCTTCTTGACTTTGACCACAAGTGACTTTGACTCTTGATGTTGACCCGACCTTGGTCTGCCACACTTTAAGCTCTCGGATTTTGTAGTTACATAATAACACTAAAAGTGTTCCAAAATACACAAATCCTAACAAAGTTCCTTAATTACATAAAGACCACGACTACCAATTCTATTCTAAATTACATCAAAAAGTCCAGAAAAATAACATGAAGATGTAGATAATATATACATGAAAAACCATCCATCAAATTCCCCCATGCTTAGACCATTACTCGTCCCTGAGTAATATTCCTAACCCCACTTCTAAACACCGGTCTAACTAGCGTAGCATGAGAGAAAATGATACCTATCACCTCTACAACCCCATCCAACAAGTCACGATAGAAGCAACACACACGGAGTGTAAGAAACTCCGCTCCTTATAACTCCAAACAAAACAAATACGACTGGCCCTAATTGATAGCACACCCATGATACGAAAATAAAACGCCATCCAATTAGGGCCCACACAAAAAGCTAGGGAACTAAAATGACCTATGTTTCCCCCACGCTTATCTTTCACTACCTTCTCCCTCAAAAAGAAATCAAAGCTAGGATAATCCTTAGCAATGATTTACCTCATAAAAAAAAACTCCAACGCCCCCTTATGACTCCATAAGAAATATGAGGATTTTCTATCCTATTCGCCTCTAACCAAACCTCCTACACCTAACAGGAATCCTACCCAATTCTCCGAACCTCCCTTAGGACGCCACGCCAAGCAAAAACAAAAACTCACTCAATTTCTCTCCTTTTGCCTAGGCGCCCTTTCGGGTTTTCACCTAGCCTCTCTTTTCTTTCTCAATTTTTTTTTTTTTTTTTTTTTAAAATTAACTATACAACAAATGATGATAAAATGCATCCAATAAACAGGCATTCCCACCCCCCGACTAATTATGAGCATTGCCCCCAATGCTCTCACAACTAAGCTCAAATGAAAAAGGGAATGGAAATACCTCGCGCCACTCACTGCGGGGGCGGTCCAAAAATATGGTCCCAAGGACCCAGCATGCCCGAACCTGAACCAGACCCCTGATCCGGTCCACTCATCGGCTCATCCCATGAAGCTCCAGCCCACGAACTGCTCGGAGGTGGCATATACTGAGAAGGAGGTGGTGGGTAAAACGTCGGGGGAAACTGCTCCCCAGGGAAGTGATGCGCCATCATCCGGCGTCTGTAATACTGCTCCTCCTGAAGGTTACCATAAAATGCCTCCTCCATCTTCCTCAACCGCTCATCATGCTCATCCTCGCGGTTCTGCCTGTGATAATCAACTATGAGCTGCTGCTGGTGGTACCCGTCTATCTTATCTTCCAACCCCTGCATCCGCTCAAACATACCATGACTAAACTCCCTTTGGGTCATCGGAATATCCTCCTCAACATTGGCCGCCTGGCCCCTGCTTCCCACCGGATGTGAACTACCACCCTCCATAGATGTCTTCGTCACAGTAGTTCCAGCCGCCAAATTCTTCTGAACCCCTGACAATGAAACCCCTGCCTTCTCCATTAACCGAGTGATCATGATTGAAAAAATGAAGTTACTGTGACCCATATTGATGGCCCTCTCAACGACCTCATTCCTCATTATGGCCCCAATATCCACCGGCAACCTCTTCACCATCACATACAACAGGGGGGCCCGTGTCCAGTGCACTTCTTGATAATGTCCAGTGGGCATTATTCTCTCACAAATAAATCTGTAAATGGCTTTCAGCTCAAACCTCAAAGCACTCACATGGAACATATACCCATTCTTGAAATAACTGGGATCTAGCTGAAACCCAAAGGCCTCTGATAGTTTAGGATATGCACCCAACAAATTATCATGCAACTCACCCCTCAATTTCCAATAGGCACATTCCTCCTCTGCAACTCCCATGGACATCCCGTATAACTCGTTTATAGTGGCATCAGTGAAAGCCACATCACACCCCCTCACTCGTACACTCCCGGCCTCAGATGCCAAATGCAAATTAGCATAAAACTCCCGCACCAACAAGCTAACTCCCGCTCGGGCTGGCTTTGCCGCTAATTTATTCAATTTATAAAAAGTAAACAACTCTTGCAGCCCACAACTCTTAAAATCGAACCCCCTTTCAACTGTATCCCCATTACCCTTCTTAGAATCAAAGAAGTCTTGTGACTTCCTCGAGACAAACCGAGCACTATCATAATCCAATTCAACAGGGGGAGGGGGAGCACGGCCTTTTCCTTTGGGAGGCATACTTAATATTCACCAACAAAACTTAAAAATTCTGGAAATTTTCTTACCGGACAGTCGCCGGAAAATCTCGCCGGAGTTTGAGAAGATGACCAACCTAGATGAAGCTTTCCCTTATGAACACTTTTCCTTCCTTGAATACCTCGAATTCCTACTCTATGATGCCCAATTTCTCCCTTTTTCACGATATTGAGAAATTTTCAAAACCTTCTCAAGACTTGGGATTCAATGGACTTCTTGGGTTGATTTCTTCCAATGTATGGAGGAAGAAGGTTTGGCAATTCGAATTTGGTGATTTAGAGGGATGAAGATGGTGATTTGTGGGAGGAATTGTAGAGGGAAGGGGAGGGAGGGTCGGTTTTTAGAGAGAGAGAGTTAGGGATTTTGAAATTTTGGGGAAAAACCCACTTTTTGAGGCTTTTACATCCGAAATTCCTGTGTTTTCCGGCTTCCAAGCGGGCGCCTGTGACCTACCAGGCGGGCGCTTGCTTTGACCAGAAACATTCCTCTATCAAAATCCCATGTAAGCGGGCGCCTGCCTCAATACAAGCGGGCGCTTGGTTTTTTTTTTTTTTTTTTTTTTTTTGACCTTCGCCTCGCTTGGTTGGACTTCTTTTCTGCACATCACCACAAACAAAAATCACAAGCGTAATATCCATTATGAAAAATAAAAATGACTCAAAGAATAAAAATATTTTTGGAGGGTGACACTATTTACACTCCCCTATAAACCCACAAACTCGGAGAGATCCATGAAGGATGACACGGACTAAACTTTTGACCGCACTTTCGTTGCCTACGTTCTCCCTAGGACAATAAGGAGCTCAGGTCACCGTAGTTCGAACCGACCCAGAAATAAAGACACGAAAGCAATAAAAAATATGTAAATATAATAATTTTTTTTTTTTTTTAAATTTATGAATACCACCACCCCCAAACTTAGAACATGCTATGTCCTCATTGCATCAAAAGTAAACATGCTCCCAAGCTAAGAATGATGATAGACTGAAATAAAAGAAAACAAATAAAATGATACCTGGTTGGGTTGCCTCCCAACAAGCGCCTTTGTTTTAAAGTCGTTGGCTCGACATAATGCCACATGGGAGTTAATTGGCCTTCTCTGGATCCACCAGCTCGATCACCTCTACCTCATCATCAATAGCCACCCCCTCATAATAAGGTTTCACCCGGTGTCCATTAACTTTGAACAAATTTCCCGTTTTCAAATTCTTAAGCTCGACTGCTCCATGTGGGAATACTTTCACCAACTCAAATGGCCCCGTCCACTTGGAACGCAGTTTACCCGGAAATAACCTCAAACGAGAGTTGAAAAGGAGAACTTTCATACCCGGCCTCAAATCTTTTGGCTTCAATTGTTTGTCATGGTATCTTTTAGTTCTCTCTTTATACAGTTTGGCACTTGCATAACTATCTTGCCGCAACTCGTCAAGTTCATTCAAAGTGAGCAATCTCTTCTCACCCGCGGCATCCATATCCATATTCAACTCTTTCACTGCCCAAAATGCCTTGTGCTCCATCTCAACCGGTAAATGACATTCCTTCCCATACACAATCCGGAAAGGACTCATGCCAATTGGAGTCTTGTATGCCGTCCGGTATGCCCATAATGCATCGCTCAACTTTAGAGCCCAATCTTTGCGGTTCGGACGCACCGTCTTTTCAAGGACCCCTTTTATTTGTCTGTTGCTTACCTCCACTTGTCCCGAGGTTTGAGGATGATAAGCTGTGGCTAATTTATGAACCACCCCATATTTCTTCAACACATTGTTGAACATTCGGTTGGTGAAATGTGTTCCTTGATCACTTATGATTGCTCGTGGCACTCCATACCTGCTAAAAATATTTTCACAAACAAACTTGGAAACCACATTAGCATCGTTAGTCCGGGTGGCAATAGCCTCCACCCACTTTGACACATAATCCACCGCAACCAATATATAAACAAAACCATGGGATGGGGGAAACGGACCCATAAAATCAATACCCCACACATCAAATATCTCAACAACTAAATTAAAGTGTTGGGGCATCTCATCTCTTTGACCAATGCCACCAGTCTTCTGGCATCTATCACACCTCTTACTGAACTCACATGCATCCCTAAATATGGTGGGCCAATAAAAACCGGCTTGGAAAATTTTTCTAGCGGTCTTTTGACCACTAAAATGCCCACCACATTGAAGCTCATGACAAAAACGCAACACACTCTCTTGTTCATGCTCAGGGACACATCTTCTCAAAAGCTTATCAGGACAAATCTTCCACAAATAAGGATCATCCCAAATGTAATGCTTCACATCCGATTTAAACTTTCGTTTTTGATCGTATGTGAAGTGCGGTGGCATAATATTAGAAACAATAAAATTCACAAAATCCGCATACCAAGGCTCATGAACATGTAAAGCAAATAGTTGCTCATCCGGAAAATTTTCATTAACCGGAATCGCACCATCTATCACATTAGTAAAAGTAAAATCCTCTAGCCTAGATAAGTGATCTGCCACCACATTTTCGGTCCCCTTTTTGTCTTTTATTTCTATGTCAAACTCCTGCAGTAGGAGCATCCACCTAAGGAGTCTAGGTTTAGCATCCTTTTTATTTAACAAGTATTTAAGTGCAGCATGATCAGAGTAGATAATCACCTTAGACCCAAGCAAGTAAGAACGAAACTTTTCAAGAGCAAACACAACTGCTAAAAATTCTTTTTCAGTGGTAGTATAGTTCAGTTGTGCATCATTTAGAGTTCTACTTGCATAGTGAATCACATGAGGTAATTTATCTACTCTTTGCCCCAAAACAGCCCCAATCGCAAAATCTGAAGCATCACACATGATCTCAAAAGGTAGAGACCAATTGGGGCTGGATAGAATGGGGGCACACGTTAACTTCTCCTTCAGCAGATTGAAGGCCTCTAAACACTCTTGGTCAAAGATGAACTCGGTGTCCTTAGCCAGCAGGTTACATAAAGGCTTACAAATTTTTGAAAAGTCTTTTATGAAACGCCTATAAAAACCTGCATGGCCCAGAAAACTTCGCACACCCTTAACCGACACAGGGGGAGGCAATTTTGAAATCACATCGATTTTTGCCTTGTCTACCTCAATCCCCTTATTTGACACCAAATGCCCTAGCACAATACCATGCCTCACAAGAAAATGACATTTTTCCCAACTAAGGGTCAGATTTGTCTCGCAACAACGTTTTAAGACCAATGTCAGATTCTCAAGGACTCATCAAAACTGTCCCCAAATACCGAGAAGTCATCCATGAAGACTTCGACACATCGCTCGATTAAATCAGAGAAGATGGAGGTCATACACCTTTGAAAAGTCGCAGGTGCATTACAAAGCCCAAAGGGCATCCTCCTAAATGCGAATGTGCCAAAAGGACAAGTAAAAGTGGTCTTGGCTTGGTCCTCTGGTGCAATAGGGATTTGGTTATACCCCGAAAAACCATCCAAGAAACAATAATACTCATGTCCAGCTAACCTCTCAAGAATCTGATCAATAAAGGGCAAAGGGAAGTGATCTTTCTTTGTTGCAGCATTCAGTTTGCGCAAATCTATGCACATTCTCAGACCAGTCACTTCCCTTTTTGGCACTTCTTCTCCTTTCTCATTAGTGGTGACCGTGTAGCCCGATTTCTTTGAACGACTTGAACCGGGCTCACCCACTCACTATCAGCAACGGCATAGATAATGCCTGCATCCAACAATTTTAGGACCTCTTTCCTAACCGCCTCCTCCATGTGAGGATTTAACCTCCTTTGTCTCTCTCTAGACGGCTTAGCACCATCTATGAGATTAATTTTGTGCATGCACATGGAGGGGCTTATACCCTTAATATCTGCTAAGGTCCACCCTATGGCCTGCTTGTGCTCACGAAGCACTCTGATCAACTTGGCCTCTTGTTCTATGGTCAAATCTGAGGCAATTATCACAGGCAAAGTCTCACCCTCCCAAGAAAAACATACTTTAAATTGGAAGGAATGGCTTTCAGCTCAAGAGCTGGAGGGGCTACAATAGAAGGCACCGACTTCTCATTGAAGTGGCCTAGGGGGTGAAACGGGCCATCACTAGGATGGTGTTCGTCGGCCTTTTCCACAGCCATCAGTTGAACATCCGCATTATCCCTAAGTTTCTCACCGCCATTTGACAACAAAGACTCTAACTCCTCACATTCTCTCTCATGCCACAAGACTTCACTCACACAATCCTCAACAATATCCACACAGTTACAAGACTCGTCATCTAAGGGACTTTGCATGACATCAAACACAGATATTTCTATTTTCTCATTAGCCACACACATAGATAGAGTCCCATCACCCACATTAATGATGGTGTTAGTAGTAGCCATAAATGGACGCCCAAGCAATATGGGAGAATCCTGACTATTCCCAACACCATTAACAGTCTCAAGCACAACAAAATCCACAGGGATAATCAAATTGGCTACCTGCACCAAAACATCCTCCACAATTCCCAATGGCCTCTTGATTGAACGGTCAGCCAATTGCAAGGTCATTGTGGTGGGTTTTAGCTCAGGTAAACCCAACTCAAGATACAAATGATGAGGTAACAAATTAATGCTAGCACCGAGATCTAACATTGCCTTCACCTTTTTAGAGTCCCCCATAGATATAGAAATGTTGAAACTTCCGGGGTCCTTCAATTTAGGTGGGAGGTTCTGTTGTACCACAGCACTAGCACTTTCTCCCATAATCAACTTCTCATCATTCCCATACTTGGGTTTCCTGGAGTTAAGTTCTTTGAAAAACTTTGCATAAGCTGGGATATTTTTAATGACATTTAACAAAGGAAGATTAATGTTTACTTTTGAAAACATGTCATATAAATCAGACATTTGCTTATCCAGCTTACTTCTCATGAATCTACCAGGAAACGGTACAGGAGGTACATATGGCTTGGGGGTGGAAGAATCAGTCACAGGAATTTCCCCCATGCCCTTAGTACTCTTACCAACAACATCCTCAACAACGGGTGGTTCAACAGTTTCAGAAGGAGAGTTAGGACATACCTCATTGCTTACCTGTTTGCCATTTCTCAGAGTCATAATGGCCTTGACTTGCTCCCCTTGACTAGGGAAGGTTCCTGGTTTATGCCCTTGCTGACCCACAGCTAGTTGACCAATCTGGGTCTCCAGCTTTTTGTTGACAGCATCCTGCTGCTTTTCACGCTGCTCCATCATCATCTTCATTTGTTGTTGCTCTTGCATCATGGTCCTCATCATATCCTCCAGTGATTGCTTAGGCTGCTGTTCTGGATTCCCTTGTGGGGGAGAAGTATATAGAGGTTTCTGCTGCTGGTACTGAATTCCTGGGTTACCCCTCCAAGAAAAATTGGGGTGGTTTTTCCAATCTGGATTATAAGTATTAGAATACATACCACCTTGATTTTGCCTTGGGGATACCCTTGCATCGCATTTACCTGTTCAGAATCAAACTGTGCAACAACTGGACAACCATTAGTAGTAGCATGAGTGTTAGATCCACAATTAGCACAGAAATCAGATACCACATTAGCACTTGAGGAAGACATATTAGAATTCATTTTAGCCATGTTTTGGTTTAACAAAGACACCTGCCTAGCGAACTCATCCATACCACTCAACTCATGCACTCCCCTAGGTTTCCCTCTAGAACCTTTTTCTTGCGAATTGGCCCCCAACATCTCAAATAATTCTTGGGTTTGGTCCACAGTTTTGGCTCCTAGAAAGCCGCCTGCTGCATTGTCGACCATAGCTTGGTCTGCTGCAGTTAACCCACCATAAAATGTTTGATGTAATAAGGCCTCAGGAAAAGCATGATGGGGGCACTGCACTTGCAATATTTTGAACCTATCCCAAGCCTCATGAAATGGCTCACCTACCTCTTGAGTAAACCCTATGATTTTCTGTCTAAAGGTGGCCAAAGTAGCATGCGGGAAAAATTTCTTTAAGAATGCATCATGCAACCCATCCCATGTAGTGATACTCCTCGCAGGAAGTAACATAAGCCAAGTTTTAGCTGCCCCTTGAAGAGAGAAAGGAAAATACTTAAGTCTTAATTGTTCATCAGTAACCCCCTCTTTTACAGGAATCCTGATATAATCATCATGTATTCTCTCAAGAAGTTCAAAGAGTCTTCAGCGGGAAGACCCTGAAACTTGGGCAACTGACTGAAGTAATGCCCCTTCGCCTCATAAGATTTAGCGGCCTCAGTCAGGACAATACATGACACCGATGTGTCAACCTTAGGCCTAGCATATTCTTTCATTAAGGGATTAGCCATTACAACTTCAATTTCTTCTCCCCCGGTGGAAGAAGTTTCAAATTCACTTAAAAATACCTCTGTCTCGGTGACAGAAGCTTCAGACTCAGACTCTGAAATAGGGGGAATGCCCCTGTCAAGTCTATCGATATTATCGTCCAAAGGAACCAACTCGGGGTTCAATGAACGTCTACCAAACATACACCGATTAAATTAACTTGTAAATCAAAACAAGTCCCCGGCAACGGCGCCAAAAACTTGATGGATAAAATTCCAAGTAATAAAATACCTAGCAAGCGCACTAGTTACCGTAGTAGTAACGCGCGAAAGCGAGGGTCGATCCCACAGAGACTTGTTGGATAAACGAGTAAATTTAATTAAGTGCAAAAAATAACCAGAGGGGGGTTTTTGATTTGATTTTATTTTACTAACTAAAAACTGAAATTAAATACTAATTAACAAAGCAATGATCAACTAATAACGAAGTAAATAGATTAAAGAGATTCACGGGTTGGATTTCACACTATCATCCTTCTATGTTATTTTAAAATAAAGTTATTGATTTATTCCAGGGTTCGTTCACTTCTTGTAAAGGTTGGGACGGTGAGGCGGCCGAATTACAATCTTTTTCTCTTTATCTAATCACACTTCGCAAATCAAATCCATGTAATTATTAAAAAGTTATTAAGTCTCAAGAACAATTGATTGATTTCTATCACGGCATCAAATAAATATAATACTCAAAGCATTGGTCTACGCTTAATCCCCAAATCAATGGCGGAGTTAAAACCCTAAGTTGTTAAAAAGGCCAATAATGACTAGTTCAATTATTGAAACCTCAAAACTTGATTAAAAATACTTTGAACAACTAGAATGAAATCAACTAATTAACAAAGCAATGATCAACTAATAACAAAGTAAATAGATTAAAGAGATTCACGGGTTGGATTTCACACTATCATCCTTCTATGTTATTTTAAAATAAAGTTATTGATTTATTCCAGGGTTCGTTCACTTCTTGTAAAGGTTGGGACGGTGAGGCGGCCGAATTACAATCTTTTTCTCTTTATCTAATCACACTTCGCAAATCAAGTCCATGTAATTATTTAAAAAGTTATTAAGTTCTCAAGAACAATTGAACCTATATTCATTTGATTTCTATCACGGCATCAAATAAATATAATACTCAAAGCATTGGTCTACGCTTTAATCCCCAAATCAATGGCGGAGTTAAAACCCTAAGTTGTTAAAAAGGCCAATAATGACTAGTTCAATTATTGAAACCCTCAAAACTTGATTAAAAATACTTTGAACAACTAGAATGAAATCAATATGAATAAAACGTTTATAACATAGAATTAGATAGTGTTTTACATCCAACCATGAATTAAAAACTTAGCTACTCATCGACATAGCAAAAACACAAGAATATAATTAAAAATCATAAACCTGGATAAACGCTTGATGATGAATAATCTCCCAAATCTTGTTTACAACTTGAAACTTGAATAAAACCTAAAAACCATGCCTAATAAAACTAAAGGCTGCAGTCTAATATCTATACATAGAGAAAACTAGGGCCAAAAGTAGGGAAAATTGAGTTAAAACCCGACTGGAACAGGAAACCCGAAAACCGTACGGATCACGCAAGCGGGGGCGCCTATCCCTAGTCAAGCGGGCGCCTGGAAATTACAGAAACTTTGCTTTTCCGGATTTTGATGTAAGCGGGTGCCTGTATCATCATGAGCGCGCGCCTGGACTTTCATAAGCGGTCGCCTGTGATTGTATAAGCGGGCGCCTGGTCTAGTTTCCAGCTTTTCCTTCTTTTCTTCTTGACTTTGACCACGACTGACTTTGACTCTTGATGTTGACCCGACCTTGGTCTGCCACACTTTAAGCTCTCAGATTTTGTAGTTACATAATAACACTAAAAGTGTTCCAAAATACACAAATCCTAACAAAGTTCCTTAATTACATAAAGACCACGACTACATCAATTCTATTCTAAATTACATCAAAAAGTCCAGAAAAATAACATGAAGATGTAGATAATATATACATGAAAAACCATCCATCAGCTATGTACTTGTATCTAGTAACTTACTGAGATTTATCTCACCCCGTTCCTTGTTTATTTGTTCCCCCCCGGAAAGCAAGTGGTAATACGTTGTGAGGCTCGACTTAGCAGGGGCCTACTTGGCAGGTTTTTCTTGTTTGGGGATTGTTATCCTTTCCAGTTTTGGTGAGGACGATCTTGTATCAGTTGTTTAGACTCAGTATATTGGGTAGACTTGTATAGTTCTTGTAATGCCAGCTTATGTGCTAGGCATGTTTTCCGCTGTGTATAACCACATTTGGTTTAAATTTCTTGGTATAGAACTCGTTGTGAGCTATCTTAGCTCGTTCCTCTTGAGTATTTATATGATGTCAGTTTGATATAAGCAGATGTCATTCAGTTTCTCGTTTCTTGTTAGTCACACGCACCAGGTTCGAGGTTCTATTAGGGAATCCCGGGACTTGGGGGCGTGTCATGTCAACTGACCTCACAAGTGTTAAATCTGCAGATTCTTTTTTACTCTTCTGTTCAGATTCATCATTAATCTGTTCAGGCTCCCAAGGGCAACCTGTAATAGAATTCTCAACACAATTGACAATAAGATCAGGAGCATTATCAAAAATTGAGTTAAAACATGAATGATTTTCAACCAACTTGTAACAATAATTAGAAGATCTTACACCTTTCAAAACACATCTGTTTGAATCATCGAAGACCTCACAGATCTTCTTATCAAACTTGACATGTAGATCATCATCACACAATTGGCTTATGCTAATCAGGTTTGCCTTTAACCCATCAACATGCAATACATTATGCAGGTTAGGCAAACCACTAACATTCTCGTACCTTTGCCAATTACCTCACCTTGAGCACCTCCACCAAAATTGACTTTTCCACCTTTAAAGGCTTCATAATCTTTGAAATGCTCAAGAGAGCCGGTCATATGGCAGGAGCAGCCACTGTCAAAGTACCAGGCTCCTTCCATACTGCTCTTAAAGGAGGTAAACACCACTTGACACTTTAGAGTGTCCTTTCTTACCCATGTGGCTTTTGGAGCAGACTGCTGTTGACTGGGCAGTTGTGTCTCCAACTGTGCCCACAACTGTTCTGTCAAGTGGCCGCTGTTCTTCTCCAAGCCAAGTTCCTGTTTCAACTTGTAACAAAATGGACGTATATGTCCAGGGGCAAAACAATGGTGACACATATATCTCCTTTTTCTATTTCTTCTGTTTTTGTGAGGAGACACGTGATTAGCATTAAATCTCTCGTTGTTTTTCGAAGTGCTCTCACATTCCTTAACAAAAATTGGATCTCCATAGCCTAAACCTGATTTTCCTTGATTCCCCATGTTCATAACCTCTTCCAATTTAGCCTTGCCATTGTTAAGTTTATTGAGTGTAATGGTTTCTTTTTCAAGATTGCTTTTATATTTCTCACACTCATTGTCTTTTTTGGTAAGCATGACTTCTAACCTAGCTATGGAGTCCTTTTGAGAATCATTTTCAGTTGACAACCTCTCATTCTCAGACTTTAATTTCATATTATCAGAGGTGAGTTTTTCATTTACCTTCTTAAACTCCTTGAGTTGTTCCATTAGTTTGGACCAGTCTGTAAACAACTCAACGTATGTATTGTGCAGGTCCTCATACGTGGCACTATCCTCTTCTTCCTGTGAGGATTGTTCAGATTCTCCTGTAGTTGTAGCATTCAAACAGGTATACATATCAGTGTTAGTTGTGTTGTCAGTTGTGCAGTCAGTTGACAACACATCTTCACTATCAGAAAGTGAAAATTGCGATGAACGTAAAAATGACAGATTTGCTGTCCGATCTTCATCATCAGAGTCACTTAGAGTAGCAGACCAACTCATCACCCTCTTTTTTAGTGTGTTACCACGCTCATTGCCATAGTGTCCAAATCCTAGACACGCCATACACTGAATAGATTCAATCGGTGTTTTGCTTTCAGAAAAATGATTTTTCACACCAGGGGTTAATTCATAAATGGTTAAGACCCCAATAAGTTGGTCAAAACTTAGAGTTTCGACATCATAAAATTCCTTTACCAAAGAGATTATCATGTTGAATATTTCTGGCAGGGATCTTAATATTTTTCTTACGAGTCTAGCATTAGAGATTGATTCCCCTAACACATAACTCATTTGCAATATTTATCAGTTTAGAAGAAAAATCATTGATGGTTTGATTCTCTTCCATTCTCATATTTTCAAACACAATTATTAAAACATTAAACTTGGTCTGTTGACAGTCCATTATGGTTACTTTCAAAGATCACTTCTCAGTGTATCGAGATCAGGCTCTGGTGCCAATTGAAAGAAATATGCATCTAGAACTGTTCTGGAAAACAACCACTTGACAATACAGTTGATCTCACAAGTGTCAAGTCAACTGTCGTGTCAACTGGCGACGAACAGAGTAAATAAAAATTGCAGCGAAATAAAATCAAACTCAGAATAAACACTTCAGCAAGAAATTCCTTGCTGGAAAACTTTCATTAATCAAAAGGTCTTGCAGAATACAAGACAATGAAAGAAACAAAAACAATTAAAAGATCAAAACCTATTCTATCTTGAATAGACTAAACATAAAAATACTTGAACTCTTAATGAATAAGAACTTCAAGAACAATGAGAACTCTCTCTGAATAATTCTGTAAAAGCGTGAAGTCTTCTGCGCAAACTCCCACAATATATACACCGGTTTTGAGAGATGCCATGTATATCTTTTAACTTTGGAAATCCATCATTCACCAATCAACCAATAAAGAAGAGTCCTCTTTTTCCTAAAATACATAACAACTTTCCAAAGATAAACATTAGCATGTTAGTAAAATAAATCCTAAAATAAACTACTCCTAATATAAACAATTATTTAAACTATAATTGAATTAAACTAAATATACACATAATTCCTAAATTAAATAAACTCTAAATATATACATTAAATAAATCAGAATCACAAAGATCCAAAATAAATCATAAGAGTATTTTATACTCTTTCAGGTTTGGTTCAGACCGTGGTTCAGTAATGTGGTCCAGACTGCGGTTTAGACGGGGGTCTATGGTTTAGATCGTGGTTTAAACCACCATTCACACCGAGGTTCATATCACGATTCAAATTATGGTTTACACTCTGTTTAAATGAGAAAATTCGGAAGAATGAAAATATCAAACGAATAAAGAAGCCGAAGGAAGTGAATACACTATAGAACTTTGTTAACTATGTGCCTCAATGAATATAACATTCGATGAAATGAATATTGAATAAGATGCAAAACGAGAGTTAAGAATGATGTAATGTAATGTAAATTATTTTAATAATTTAAAGGTGAATGTTACTTAACATACAAATATATGACTAATATATGTGGTCTGGTTCGGTCTGATGGTTCGGTCTGGCGGTTCGGTCTGACGGTTTGGTTTGGTTCGGTCTGAACGGGTCAGACCACAAACCAAACCGAACCACGCGGTTTACCACAATTTTTGAAACCGAACCGAACTACTTGTGCTTAAAAACCGAACCAAACCGTATGGTTTAGTTCGGTTCGGTCCCAAACCGCGGTTTGGACCGAACCACTGACACCCCTAATTTTTATGGTCAACACAAGTGAATTTTGACCAATCATTAATGTCAATTTAAGGACTGTAAGAAAATCATAAAAATTGTTATTATTAAAGCACTTAGTGATTTTTCAAACATTTTTAAAATTTTAATTGGGATAGTTAGATTGATGTTAAGATTTGGTCAAAGTTCACTAATGTTGACCATCAAAAGTCAACATTAATCTTGTTGCATCCCTATATTTGTATATTAATATTTGTTGTTTACTAAACGGTTGTTACTTATCATTTTCCTCTTTTTTTTATATGATAGTTAAATTTAGATTTTTCGATGTAAATTTAAATATTTGAACAAATGAATCTTAATCTTGTTGCATCCCTATATATTTGTATATTTTAGGGAGATATAACATTTGAATTAAGGATATAAACAATCAGCATAATTGATAGAAGCCTATTGGAGGAGAATATGTTGATGTCACATGGATTTCCACTTCATAAATCCACGTGGCGTGTTGTAGAATGAAATAAAGACTCTCCTATATTATATTTATAGATAACCTTATAATTATTCTTTAAAAATGACATCTATTATAAAAGTTCTTAAAAAAACATTATGAACCATAGCTTGATTGTTTTGGAGGCTCATATATACACTTTATTCTCCCAAATAAAAAAAAATGTGATAATTGTTTTCGCCAAATAAATATAATACGAATAGTACTCCGGAATAGAGGCAATATTAACTTCTTTTAGCTATCAAATTGTTATCACATTCACTCATACAAGATCACATTTAGCACTTTTGTGTACCACATGTGATCTAACAGTTATGCATCACTGGTGACATAATGATGACGTAACCCTAATAAATCATAACCGTTGGATGACATGTATTACACAAAGTGGTATGCAAAAGTAGTACATGTGATTTCGTCTCGTATTCACTACTACTCCGATGCATGTATGTAGTAAATTTGACTCCGATGCAAAGTCGTTACCTTAATTTTGTATATCAACGGATGGAGTCAGATACTTAAATAAGTCTGGATAAAGTCAAATAGTTAGAGCCAGTGGTTCAAAATTATAAAAGTCAACCAGCCGACCAGGGGATCTACAAGCTTTTTTTTCCCAAAGCTTCGGATGCCCAGTGTTTTAGAGTAAGTATGAGTGTATGACAATAGAAAATGGGTGTGCACGGGTCGGTTCGGTTCGGTTTTAGGCCAAAACCGATACCAAACCAATAGTTATCGGTTTATGTAATTCAAAACAATTAAGCTTCGGTTTCTTAATGGTTCGGTTTGTTCGGTTTCGGTGTGATATCGGTTTGGTTCGGTGTCAAACCAATAGAATGGACTGTTGGGTTGTGGGTTTGTTGGGCCGCCTTAATGGACTACTTTTAAATGAGGCCCAATTTGCACATAATAAATAATAAGGTCAAATAAGGCATATTTTCTGGTTGAAGTATGAATTGGGTCAATGGGCCATACTACTTGGGCCAAAAACTACAAATTAAAGTTTACAACTATTAATTCAAATAATAAGCTAGGAAAAAAATGACATAGTTTTAGGTTCTCGGTTCTGTTCGGTTTCTTATCGGTTTTAACAAGCTGGAAACCTAAACCGAACCACTAATTTCGGTTTTCTAATCTTTAGAAACTGGTCCTAACCAATAGCTTATTGGACCGGTTTTTCGGTCCGGTTTTTTCGATTTTATTGGTTTTTTTGGTTTTTTTTTCTCACCCCTAATAGAAATGATTTGAGAAAATTATTGAAAAAAGTCACGAATTTCCAAAATAGATTAAACGAATAGAGATTGGTATGTGTCAGTGTCCAGTTGGTAAGTACATCCAGCCATGGTCTTGAGCGTAGATAATAATAGCTGGACTAAAAAGAAGTACTAGTAATTTTTTTTACGTCCCACTTTGATCTATATAAAAATTAATATTTTTTTTTTTTTTTTTAATTATAAATTTTAAGTAATAATTTTTAAATATTTTTTAAATAATGAAAACCACTTGTTATATTCATTCACAATAATTATTCACTTGTTTTTTTACTTCACTTCTTCTTTTTTATTTAATTATCTACACTAACAACACATAAATTAAAATAAAACGGAAGGAGTAAAACATGAAAGAAAAAAAAAAGGCATTGGATGTTGAAGAGAATATGACGAGAAAGAGCAATGCTATAGGAGCACAAATAAGGTTACAAAATCTTGCTCACAAAATGAGGTGACGATATTTTATTGATTGCATTGATAATGAACCCGCCACGCTCTAATTGAAAAAAACAATAAGATTATGACTTCTAAAATGGCGTCGGCAGTTTTAAGGAAATGAGGTAAAGAAACGAAAGCGTGTGGAGTTCAGTGGTCTGCTAAGCCAACCAACCAACCACTTTGGGTGGTGGTATATTAAGGTAGGACCCAACATGATGTGAACATTTTATCAGAATAATTATTTATCAACCCTAACTATAAGGGAGGTGGAGAGACTCACTCGAGAAAATAACTTTGCCCTAAATTTTAGTTGCACTAAAATTTTCTACTCCATCCGTTTCAAAATGATCTTCTTATTTGTCATTCTTCATTGTCCTAAAAAGTTCTTTCCATTTCTATAATTTAGGCTTAAAAGTACATAAATACAACATGGCTAGTGAAGCAAGTGTTCATATCCTTAAAAAGTTTGAATAGTCAAACGTGAAGATCATTTTAGGACGGAGGGAGTATATTTTTTCTTTGTTTCAATTTTTTTTCCTCTGTTCTCATTCCATTTTGGTGGTTAGTTCTCCAACAACATAATTTTTTATAATCTCAATTCATTGGGTTTCAAACGATTGTGTTGTTGATTTTGTTGATTTTGTTAATTAATAAATGTAAGACTAGGTTTTCATGTTCAAATTTGTTTTTTTGTTTCTCATAATTTGATGTTTAGTCATATCTTCTCCCCGTTTGTTGAGAGCCTTGTGTTTTCTCTCATTGTCGAGAGCCTAATGTTTTCTCTCTTTTTGTTGAGAACCATGTATTATGATTTACAATCTTGTTCTACGCAACTTTTTAATCTCGTTGTGTTTGAGAAGTTTGGTTGATGTCTACTCGTCAATCTAAATGCTTTGATATGCATTGATCTTAAAGCTAAATCTTATCGGACAAAAGATCTTTTGAATGTTTGTGTATGACAGTTTTCGAGTGTCACTTGGAGTAGTATTTGGGCGTCCCAATTATAGTAAGAAGCGGATTTCATCAAAACAGAACATGATCAATGGAGCGAACATCACGGATACACAAGAAAAAGTGATAGGATTCATTTTATTGGTGGTTTGCAAACAAGATTCTAAAAAGCGTAAGGCGGTCGCTAGGCGCCGCAGCTGGGACTAGCGCGTAGGCGGGGCCTAAACGAGATTTAGGCGGCCCGAGAATTCAGACATAGTTATAGTATCTTAGGCGGGACTAAGATCTTACATGAACGCCTAGCGCTTAGGCGGGGCCTAAACGAGATTTAGGCGGAGCCGAGAATTCAGACATAATTATAGTATCTTAGGCGAGACCAAGGCGTTACATGAACGCCTAGCGCCTAGGCGGGGCCTAGGCGAACGACTTTTAAAACACCGTTTGCAAAGCATTGGCTAAATCAAAGGTAGACAATAGAGAATTTGTAATCAATATTTTTGCCTATCATGATTTTCTCTTAACAAGCAATGAAATTTATATTATTCAACAATTATATTACGACAGTTAAACATTAAATATTAGAGAGAGGCGGAAGGAGTGTGAAATAAACTAAAAACATCAAGCATTTACAAATGCCACGAGTGTGAAATGAACTAAAATCATCAAGCATTTATCAAGCATTTCCAAATGCGCCACTTTCCTATACACAATGTCTGGCTCACAATTTTTTGTTTATGTATAAAGAAAAAAAGTAAAGAAATACTCCCTCCGTCTCAGCATAATAGGATTAGAGGAGTGTGCACAATATTTAAAAAAAATTAGTATGTGTGTGGTAGAAAATGAAGAGAGAGAATGAGTAGGTTGAATAGTACTATTAATTGAATAAATTGAGTGGTGGAAAATGAAGAGAGAGAATGAGTGGGGTAAATAGTAGTGCTAGTTGAATAAATTGAGTGGTGAAAAATGAAGAGAGGGAATAAGTGGGGTTGAAACATTTCCATTTTAGGCAGTCTCACTTTTGGTGGGACGGACCAAAAGAAAAAGAAGTCTCACTTCTGCTGGGACGGAGAAAGTATGCACCTTTCGATCAGTATCCGATCAGTGCTAAAACGAATCGCCACTCAATTGTCGACTTAGCCTAAGAACTTTATCATATTATTAAGTCCGATATTATTCTATGCTTGCATATTATAACAAAAATAATTTAATTGAAATTTGTCACATCATCACTTACAATGCGCTAGCAGAATATTTCGTATCAATATAATGTTGCATGATTAATCAAAAGGGAAAGAGAAGGAAAGAAAATATAAGTACAAAAAACATTTATTTCATGGCTGGAAATAATTTGCCAATTAATCATTGACACCTTGTCACCTACGCTTTCACAAAATCATCTACTAACTCCATAATAATCATAATAATAAGATCAGGTTCTGTTCTGATAGGCGAACCATTTATTTCAATCTTGGCCATCTACAATTAGAAATTTCGAGGATATTTTGAACATTTTACTCAGCTCGTGCATCTCGACTATTCATTCAACACGTGCGTGATGTCAGCCATCGATTTGGGGCAACTTTGATACAATCAGATTACACAGACCCCAAATCCATAATAATAGTGTCATGTTTTTTTTATCCATTCTAAAATAAGCATCACATTTCTAAATAAGCACACTCTTTTCTTTTTTTCGAAATCAAACTGCCATAAATAAGCATACTCTTAAGACAATATTATGATACTCCCTCCGTCCCGGAGTAAGAGTCATACCCCTCATTTGCACGCTTAGTAATAAATATTGGAAGTGATGTAAATGTTGTGAGTGTAAAAGTAAAGTATGAGAGAGAATGAGTGGGAGGGAATAGTGAATTGATTGGTGTTGTGAGTATAAAAGTAAAATAGGAGAGAGAATGAGTGGGGTGAATAGTAAAGATTCTTTGCCATTTTAGGAATAGGACTCGTACTCTGGGACGTACCAAAATGGAAAGTAGGACTCTTACTCTGGAACGGATGGAGTAATACAAACGGTGTACAAACAAACAAAACACATTCGCAAAAAATTACGTAATCACTAAAAGTTAGATAAGTCAAAACACTTACTGTTACGGGACGAGGGGAAGGGTTTAACAAATAAATGTCTATATGGACTAATAAGAAATGAATTTTATTACTAAAACAACTAAACAAGTCAAATATTGGCATCTATACCTTATCTTCAACAATAAAAGTGACTCCTCTCCAACCCAAAACAAAAATATATATAATGACCACAAAAAACACAATAGTCAGCAGGCAAATAACCATGCCTTTTCTTAATCCAAGACTTTATCTGTCTCCCTAAATAACACCAAAGAACAGGAACATATAATCTTCAGTTGAGATGTATGGATTATCACTGTGCAATTTAAGAGTCAATATTCCATACAAACAACAATAAAGAATTTATTCGTCGATTGCGCAGCTGCAACACATTAATGTTAAGGAGCGGATAAATATTTCCACTTTGGGTGATATATAAAACGACAGGGTATCGACAACTGTAGCCTAATACTGGCGAAAGCTAAGTATTAGACCCATTAACTACGA